>OX637462.1:18553105-19134105 GCA_951799995.1 Trifolium subterraneum | reverse complement strand
AAAAAACCAATGGATACTTTGGTCAAACAAGTTTTACCAAAGTTTAATAGACTAGTATGATGAGTGCATTTTAATGCACATTCTTCTACTATTATAAAAGTGTATTCCTATGGTTTAATTTACTATTTTTACTATTTTAGTGTGTTTTTATATTTAAGTTTATTTTTAGCTTTATTTTATTTTCGCACTTAATTTATAAATAAATAGCACTTGGACACCCTTTCAGTCTGCAGGTCATAACTGGAGTTACAAATATCGGATTGAGGCACGGGAAGATGCGTTGGAAAACTGAGATCAAGAGCTACAACTTTCATTTTGAGGCCACAACCCAGTTCAGAGCGCAAGTGTGTCAAATAATCTCCTTTTTCACCCGTGCGCGACAGCGGATCAAATTGGCGCCGCTGCCGGGGACTCAAATTGTGTTTAACTATATTAGAATTGTCTGTTTTGTTCCAACTGTTACTGTACGTGCAATATAGAAAAACAAAAACTAGTTAGGGCATAGTTTGCATCTGTTTTGCATTTTGACCACTCCATCACATCAGAAAAAAATCAGGATTCAAAGTTTGACCAAAGTTTAATAGACTAGTATAAAGGTCTAAAAGCTGATCCGAATGGAAATCTACCCTTTTTTGAACAAATAGAAGGTTTATAAAGGTCTAAATATAGTTTATAACCTATTAGGAGAAAGATAATCGCATCTTTAAACCAATGGAAACTTTGGTCAAACAAGTTTGATCAAAGTTTAATAGACTAGTATGATGAGTGCATTTTAATGCACATTCTTCTACTATTGTACCAGTGTATTCCTATGGTTTAATTTACTATTTTCACTATTTTAGTATGTTTTTATATTTAAGTTTATTTTTAGCTTTATTTTATTTTCGCACTTAACTTATAAATAAATAGCACTTTGACACCCTTTCAGTCCGCAGGTCATAACTGGAGTTATTAATATCGGATTGAGGCGCGGGAAGTTGCGTTGGAAAGCTGAGATCAAGAGCTACAACTTTCAAGTTGAGGCCAGAACCCAGTTCGGAGCGCAAGTATGTCAAATAATCTCGTTTTTGTCCCGTGCGCGACAGCGGAGTAAATTGGCGCCGCTCTGCGAGGGACCCAAATTGTGTATAACTATATTAGAATTGTCTGTTTTGTTCCTACTGTTACTGAACGCGCAATATACAAAAAAAAAAAACTAGTTACGGCATAGTTTGCATCTGTTTTGCTTTTTGACCACTCCATTACATCAGAAAAAACTCAGGTTTCAAAGTTTGACCAAAGTTTAATAGACAAGTATAAAGGTCTAAAACCCGATCCGAATGGAAATCTACCCTTTTTTTAACAAATATAAGGTTGATAAAGGTCTAAATATAGTTTATAACCTATTAGGAGAAAGATAATCGCATCTTTAAACCAATGGAAACTTTGGTCAAACTTGTTTGACCAAAGTTTCATAGACTAGTATGATGAGTGCATTTTAATGCACATTCTTCTACTATTGTACCAGTGTATTCCTATGGTTTAATTTACTATTTTTACTATTTTAGTGTGTTTTTATATTTAACTTTATTTTTAGCTTTATTTTATTTTCGCACTTAATTTATGAATAAATAGCACTTTGACAACCTTTCAGTCCGCAGGTCATAACTGGAGTTACGAATATTAGATTGAGGCGCGGGAAGATGCGTTGGAAAGCCAAGATCAAGAGCAACAATTTTCATGTTGAGGCAAGAACCCAGTTCGGAGCGAAAGTGTGTCAAATAATCTGGTTGTTTACCCGTGCGCGACAGCGGATCAAATTCGCGCCGCTGCCGGGGACTCAAATTGTGTTTAACTATATTAGAATTGTCTGTTTTGTTCCTACTGTTACTGTACGTGCAATATAGAAAAAAAAAACTAGTTAGGGAATAGTTTGAATCTGTTTTGCTTTTTGACCACTCCATTACATCAGGAAAAAATCAGGATTCAAAGTTTGACCAAAGTTTAATAGACTAGTATAAAGGTCTAAAACCCGACCCGAATGGAAATCTACCCTTTTTTGAACAAATAGAAGGTTTATAAAGGTCTAAAGATAGTTTATAACCTATTAGGTGAAATATAATCGCATCTTTAAACCAATGGATACTTTGGTCAAACAAGTTTGACCAAAGTTTAATAGACTAGTATGATCAGTGCATTTTAATGCACATTCTTCTACTATTATAAAAGTGTATTCCTATGGTTTAATTTACTATTTTTACTATTTTAGTGTGTTTTTATATTTAACTTTATTTTTAGCTTTATTTTATTTTCGCACTTAATTTATGAATAAATAGCACTTTGACAACCTTTCAGTCCGCAGGTCATAACTGGAGTTACGAATATTAGATTGAGGCGCGGGAAGATGCGTTGGAAAGCCAAGATCAAGAGCAACAATTTTCATGTTGAGGCAAGAACCCAGTTCGGAGCGAAAGTGTGTCAAATAATCTGGTTGTTTACCCGTGCGCGACAGCGGATCAAATTCGCGCCGCTGCCGGGGACTCAAATTGTGTTTAACTATATTAGAATTGTCTGTTTTGTTCCTACTGTTACTGTACGTGCAATATATAAAAAAAAAACTAGTTAGGGAATAGTTTGAATCTGTTTTGCTTTTTGACCACTCCATTACATCAGAAAAAAATCAGGATTCAAAGTTTGACCAAAGTTTAATAGACTAGTATAAAGGTCTAAAACCCGACCCGAATGGAAATCTACCCTTTTTTGAACAAATAGAAGGTTTATAAAGGTCTAAAGATAGTTTATAACCTATTAGGTGAAATATAATCGCATCTTTAAACCAATGGATACTTTGGTCAAACAAGTTTGACCAAAGTTTAATAGACTAGTATGATCAGTGCATTTTAATGCACATTCTTCTACTATTATAAAAGTGTATTCCTATGGTTTAATTTACTATTTTTACTATTTTAGTGTGTTTTTATATTTAAGTTTATTTTTAGCTTTATTTTATTTTCGCACTTAATTTATAAATAAATAGCACTTGGACACCCTTTCAGTCTGCAGGTCATAACTGGAGTTACGAATATCGGATTGAGGCACGGGAAGATGCGTTGAAAAGCTGAGATCAAGAGCTACAACTTTCATTTTGAGGCCACAACCCAGTTAAGAGCGCAAGTGTGTCAAATAATCTCCTTTTTGACCAGTGCGCGACAGCGGATCAAATTGGCGCCGCTGCCGGGGACTCAAATTGTGTTTAACTATATTAGAATTGTCTGTTTTGTTCCAACTGTTACTGTACGTGCAATATAGAAAAACAAAAACTAGTTAGGGCATAGTTTGCATCTGTTTTGCATTTTGACCACTCCATTACATCAGAAAAAAATCAGGATTCAAAGTTTGACCAAAGTTTAATAGACTAGTATAAAGGTCTAAAAGCTGATCCGAATGGAAATCTACCCTTTTTTGAACAAATAGAAGGTTTATAAAGGTCTAAATATAGTTTATAACCTATTAGGAGAAAGATAATCGCATCTTTAAACCAATGGAAACTTTGGTCAAACAAGTTTGACCAAAGTTTAATAGACTAGTATGATGAGTGCATTTTAATGCACATTCTTCTACTATTGTACCAGTGTATTCCTATGGTTTAATTTACTATTTTTACTATTTTAGTGTGTTTTTATATTTAACTTTATTTTTAGCTTTATTTTATTTTCGCACTTAATTTATGAATAAATAGCACTTTGACAACCTTTCAGTCCGTAGGTCATAACTGGAGTTACGAATATTAGATTGAGGCGCGGGAAGATGCGTTGGAAAGCCGAGATCAAGAGCAACAATTTTCATGTTGAGGCAAGAACCCAGTTCGGAGCGAAAGTGTGTCAAATAATCTGGTTGTTTACCCGTGCGCGACAGCGGATCAAATTCGCGCCGCTGCCGGGGACTCAAATTGTGTTTAACTATATTAGAATTGTCTGTTTTGTTCCTACTGTTACTGTACGTGCAATATAGAAAAAAAAAACTAGTTAGGGAATAGTTTGAATCTGTTTTGCTTTTTGACCACTCCATTACATCAGAAAAAAATCAGGATTCAAAGTTTGACCAAAGTTTAATAGACTAGTATAAAGGTCTAAAACCCGACCCGAATGGAAATCTACCCTTTTTTGAACAAATAGAAGGTTTATAAAGGTCTAAATATAGTTTATAACCTATTAGGAGAAAGATAATCGCATCTTTAAACCAATGGAAACTTTGGTCAAAAAAGTTTGACCAAGTTTGACCAAAGTTTAATAGACTAGTATATATGTCTAAAACCCGATCCGATTGGACATCTAACCTTTTTTGAAAAATAGAAGGTTTATAAAGGTCTAAATATAGTTTATAACCTATTAGGAGAAAGAAAATCGCATCTTTAAACCAATGGAAACTTTGGTCAAACAAGTTTGACCAAAGTTTAATAGACTAGTATGATGAGTGCATTTTAGTGCACATTCTTCTACTATTGTACCAGTGTATTCCTATGGTTTAATTTACTCTTTTTACTATTTTAGTGTGTTTTTATATTTAAGTTTATTTTTAGCTTTATTTTATTTTCGCACTTAATTTATGAATAAATAGCACTTTGACAACCTTTCAGTCCGCAGGTCATAACTGGAGTAACGAATATCAAATTGAGGTTCGGGAAGATGCTTTGGAAAGCTGAGATCAAGAGCTACAACTTTCTCGTTGAGGCAAGAACCCAGTTCGGAGCGCAAGTGTATCAAATAATCTCGTGTTTGACCCGGGCGCGACAGCGGATCAAATTGGCGCCGCTGCCGGAGACTCAAATTGTGTATAACTATATTAGAATTGTCTTTTTTGTTACTACAGTTACTGTACGGGCAATATACAAGAAAAAACAAACTAGTTAGGGCATAGTTTGCATCTGTTTTGCTTTTTGACCACTCCATTACATTAGAAAAAAATCAGGATTCAATGTTTGACCTAAGTTTGACCAAAGTTTAATAGACTAGTATAAAGGTCTAAAACCCGATCCGAATGGAAATCTACACTTTTGTGAACAAATAGAAGGTTTATAAAGGTCTAAATATAGTTTATAACCTATTAGGAGAAAGATAATCGCATCTTTAAACCAATGAAAACTTTGGTCAAAAAAGTTTGACCAAGTTTGACCAAAGTTTAATAGACTAGTATGATGAGTTCATTTTAATGCACATTCTTCTACTATTGTAAAAGTGTATTCCTTTGGTTCAATTTAATATTTTTACTATTTTAGTGTGTTTTTATATTTAAGTTTATTTTTAGCTTTATTTTATTTTCGCACTTAATTTATGAATAAATAGCACTTTGACAATTTTTCAGTCCGCAGGTCATAACTGGAGTAACGAATATCAAATTGAGGCGCAGGAAGATGCGTTGGAAAGCTGAGATCAAGAGCTACAACTTTCGCGTTGAGGCCAGAACCCAGTTCGTAGCGCAAGTGTATCAAATAATCTCGTGTTTGACCCGTCCGCGACAGCGGATCAAATTGGCGCCGCTGCCGGGGACTCAAATTGTGTTCAACTATATTAGAATTGTCTGTTTTGTTACTACAGTTACTGTACGGGCAATATACATGAAAAAATAAACTAGTTAGGGCATAGTTTGCATCTGTTTTGCTTTTTGACCACTCCATTACATTAGAAAAAAATCAGGATTCAAAGTTTGACCTAAGTTTGACCAAAGTTTAACAGACTAGTATAAAGGTCTAAAACCCGATCCGAATGGAAATCTACACTTTTTTGAACAAATAGAAGGTTTATAAAGGTCTAAATATAGTTTATAACCTATTAGGAGAAAGATAATCGCATCTTTAAACCAATGGAAACTTTGGTCAAACAAGTTTGACCAAGTTTAATAGACTAGTATGATGAGTGCATTTTAATGCACATTCTTCTACTATTGTAAAAGTGTATTCCTATGGTTTAATTTACTATTTTTACTATTTGAGTGTGTTTTTATATTTTAGTTTATTTTTAGCTTTATTTTATTTTCGGACTTAATTTATAAATAAATAAATAAATAGCACTTTGACACCCTTTCAGTCTGCAGGTTATAACGTGAGTTACGAATATCGGATTGAGGCACAGGAAGATGCGTTGGAAAGCTAAGATCAAAAGCTACAACTTTTATGTTGAGGCCAGAACCCAGTTCGGAACGCAAGTGTGTCAAATATTCTCGTTTTTGACCCGTGCGCGACAACGGATCAAATTGGCGCCGCAACCGGGGACTCAAATTGTGTTTAACTATATTATAATTGTCTGTTTTGTTCCTACTGTTACTGTACGCGCAATATATTAAAAAAAAAAACTATTTAGGGCATAGTTTGCATCTGTTTTGCTTTTTGACCACCCCATTACATCAGAAAAAAATCAGGATTCAAACTTTGACCAAAGTTTAATAGACTAGTATAAAGGTCTAAAACCCGATCCGAATGGAAATCTACCCTTTTTTGAACAAATAGATGGTTTATAAAGGTCTAAATATAGTTTATAACCTATTAGGAGAAAGATAATCGCATCTTTAAACTAATGGAAACTTTGGTCAAAAAAGTTTGACCAAGTTTGACCAAAGTTTAATAGACTAGTATGATGAGTGCATTTTAATGCACATTCCTCTACTATTGCAAAAGTGTATTCCTATGGTTTAATTTACTATTTTTACTATTTTAGTGTTTTTTTATATTTAACTTAATTTTTAGCTTTATTTTATTTTCGCACTTAATTTATAAATAAATAGCACTTTGACACCCTTTCAGTCCGCAAGTCATAACTGGAGTTACGAATATCGGATTGAGGCGCGGGAAGGTGCGTTGGAAAGTTGAGATCAAGAGCTACAACTTTCATGTTGAGGTTAGAACCCAGTTCAGAACGCAAGTGTGTCAAATAATCTCGTGTTTGACCCGTGCGCGACAGCGGATCAAATTGGCGCCGCTGCCGGGGACTCAAATTGTGTTTAACTATATTAGAATTGTCTGTTTTGTTCCAACTGTTACTGTACGTGCAATATAGAAAAACAAAAACTAGTTAGGGCATAGTTTGCATCTGTTTTGCTTTTTGAGTTTTGACCACTCCATTACATCAGAATAAAATCAGGATTCAAAGTTTGACCAAAGTTTAATAGACTAGTATGATGAGTGCATTTTAATGCACATTCTTCTACTATTGTAAAAGTGTATTCCTATGGTTTAATTTACTATTTTTACTATTTTAGTGTGTTTTTATATTTAAGTTTATTTTTAGCTTTATTTTATTTTCGCACTTAATTTATAAATAAATAAATAGAACTTTGACACCCTTTCAGTCCGCAGGTCATAACTGGAGTTATGAATATCGGATTGAGGTACGGGAAGATGCGTTGGAAAGCTGAGATCAAGAGATACAACTTTCATGTTGAGGCCAGAACCCAGTTCAGAGCGCAAGTGTGTCAAATAATCTCGTTTTTGACCCGTGCGCGACAGCGGATCAAATTGGCGCCGCAGCCGGGGACTAAAATTGTGTTTAACTATATTAAAATTGTCTGTTTTATTCCAACTGTTACTGTACGTGCAATATAGAAAAACAAAGACTAGTTAGGGCATAGTTTGCATCTGTTTTGCTTTTTGACCACTCCATTACATCAGAAAAAAAATCAGGATTCAAAGTTTGACCAAAGTTTAATAGACAAGTATAAAGGTCTAGAACCCGATCCGAATGGTAATCTACACTTTTTTGAACAAATAGAATATTTATAAAGGTCTAAATATAGTTTATAACCTATTAGGAGAAAGATAATCGCATCTTTAAACCAATGGAAACTTTGGTCAAAAAAGTTTGACCAACTTTGACCAAAGTTTAATAGACTAGTATGATGTGTGCATTTTAATGCACATTCTTCTACTATTGTACCAGTGTATTCCTATGGTTTAATTTATTATTTTTACTATTTTAGTGTGTTTTTATATTTAAGTTTATTTTTAGCTTTATTTTATTTTCGCACTTAATTTATGAATAAATAGCACTTTGACACCCTTTTAGTCCGCATGTCATAACTGGAGTTATGAATATCGGATTGAGGCGCGGGAAGATTCTTTAGAAAGTTGAGATCAAAAGATACAACTTTAATGTTGAGGCCAGAACCCAGTTCGGAACGCAAGTGTGTCCAATATTCTCGTTTTTGACCCGTGCGCGACAACGGATCAAATTGGCGCCGCAACCGGGGACTCAAATTGTGTTTAACTATATTACAATTGTCTGTTTTGTTCCTACTGTTACTGTACGCGCAATATATTAAAAAAAAAAAACTAGTTAGGGCATAGTTTGCATCTATTTTTCTTTTTGACCACTCCATTACATCAGAAAAAAATCAGGATTCAAAGTTTGACCAAAGTTTAATAGACAAGTATAAAGGTCTAGAACCCGATCCGAATGGTAATCTACACTTTTTTGAACAAATAGAATATTTATAAAGGTCTAAATATAGTTTATAACCTATTAGGAGAAAGATAATCGCATCTTTAAACCAATGGAAACTTTGGTCAAAAATGTTTGACCAACTTTGACCAAAGTTTAATAGACTAGTATGATGTGTGCATTTTAATGCACATTCTTCTACTATTGTACCAGTGTATTCCTATGGTTTAATTTATTATTTTTACTATTTTAGTGTGTTTTTATATTTAAGTTTATTTTTAGCTTTATTTTATTTTCGCACTTAATTTATGAATAAATAGCACTTTGACACCCTTTTAGTCCGCATGTCATAACTGGAGTTATGAATATCGGATTGAGGCGCGGGAAGATTCTTTAGAAAGTCGAGATCAAAAGATACAACTTTAATGTTGAGGCCAGAACCCAGTTCGGAACGCAAGTGTGTCCAATATTCTCGTTTTTGACCCGTGCGCGACAACGGATCAAATTGGCGCCGCAACCGGGGACTCAAATTGTGTTTAACTATATTATAATTGTCTGTTTTGTTCCTACTGTTACTGTACGCGCAATATATTAAAAAAAAAAAAACTAGTTAGGGCATAGTTTGCATCTGTTTTGCTTTTTGACCACTCCATTACATCAGAAAAAAATCAGGATTCAAAGTTTGACCAAAGTTTAATAGACTAGTATAAACGTCTAAAACCCGATCCGAATGGAAATCTACCCTTTTTTGAACAAATAGAAGGTTTATAAAGGTCTAAATATAGTTTATAACCTATTAGGAGAAAGATAATCGCATCTTTAAACCAATGGAAACTTTGGTCAAAAAAGTTTGACCAAGTTTGACCAAAGTTTAATAGACTAGTATGATGAGTGCATTTTAATGCACATTCCTCTACTATTGTAAAAGTGTATTCCTATGGTTTAATTTACTATTTTTACTATTTTAGTGTGTTTTTATATTTAAGTTTATTTTTAGCTTTATTTTATTTACGCACTTAATTTATAAATAAATAGCACTTTGACACCCTTTCTGTCCGCAGGTCATAACTGGAGTTACGAATATCGGATTGAGGCGCGGGAAGATGGGTTGGAAAGCTGAGATCAAGAGCTACAACTTTCACGTTGAGGCTAGATCCCAGTTCGGAGCGCAAGTGTGTCATATATTCTCATTTTTAACCCGTGCGCGATAGCGGATCAAATTGGTGTCACTGTCGGAGACTCAAATTGTGTTTAACTATATTAGAATTGTCTGTTTTGTTCCTAGTGTTACTGTACGCGCAATATACAAAAAAAAACTAGTTAGGGCATAGTTTGCATCTGTTTTGCTTTTTGACCACTCCATTACATCAGAAAAAAATCAGGATTTAAAGCTTGACCAAAGTTAAATAGACTAGTATAAAGGTCTAAAACCCGATCCGAATGGAAATCTACCCTTTTTTGAACAAATAGAAGGTTTATAAAGGTCTAAATATAGTTTATAACCTATTAGGAGAAAGATAATCGCATCTTTAAACCAATGGAAACTTTGGTCAAAAGAGTTTGACCAAGTTTGACCAAAGTTTAATAGACTAGTATGATGTGTGCATTTTAATGCACATTCTTCTACTATTGTACCAGTGTATTCCTGTGGTTTCATTTACTATTTTTACTATTTTAGTGTGTTTTTATATTTAAGTTTTTTTTAGCTTTATTTTATTTTCGCACTTAATTTATGAATAAATAGCACTTTGACACCCTTTCAGTCCGCAGGTCATAACTGGAGTTATGAATATCGGATTGAGTCGCGAGAAGATGCGTTGGAAAGATGAGATCAAGAGCTACAAGTTTCACGTTGAGGCCAGAACCCAGTTCGGAGCGCAAGTATGTCATATAATCTCGTTTTTGACCCGTGCGCGATAGCGGATCAAATTGGCGTCACTGTCGGAGATTCAAATTGTGTTTAACTATATTAGAATTGTCTGTTTTGTTACTACAGTTACTGTACGGGCAATATACATGAAAAAATAAACTAGTTAGGGCATAGTTTGCATCTGTTTTGCTTTTTGACCACTCCATTACATTAGAAAAAAATCAGGATTCAAAGTTTGACCTAAGTTTGACCAAAGTTTAACAGACTAGTATAAAGGTCTAAAACCCGATCCGAATGGAAATCTACACTTTTTTGAACAAATAGAAGGTTTATAAAGGTCTAAATATAGTTTATAACCTATTAGGAGAAAGATAATCGCATCTTTAAACCAATGGAAACTTTGGTCAAACAAGTTTGACCAAGTTTAATAGACTAGTATGATGAGTGCATTTTAATGCACATTCTTCTACTATTGTAAAAGTGTATTCCTATGGTTTAATTTACTATTTTTACTATTTTAGTGTGTTTTTATATTTAAGTTTATTTTTAGCTTTATTTTATTTTCGCACTTAATTTATAAATAAATAGCACTTTGACAACCTTTCAGTCCGCAGGTCATAACTGGAGTAACGAATATCAAATTGAGGTTCGGGAAGATGCGTTGGAAAGCTGAGATCAAGAGCTACAACTTTTGCGTTGAGGCCAGAACCCAGTTCGTAGTGCAAGTGTATCAAATAATCTCGTGTTTGACCCGTCCGCGACAGTGGATCAAATTGGCGCCGCTGCCGGGGACTCAAATTGTGTTTAACTATATTAGAATTGTCTGTTTTGTTACTACAGTTACTGTACGGGCAATATACATGTAAAAATATACTAGTTAGGGCATAGTTTGCATCTGTTTTGCTTTTTGACCACTCCATTACATTAGAAAAAAATCTGGATTCAAAGTTTGACCTAAGTTTGACCAAATTTTAATAGACTAGTATAAAGGTCTAAAACCCGATCCGAATGGAAATCTACACTTTTTTGAACAAATAGAAGGTTTATAAAGGTCTAAATATAGTTTATAACCTATTAGGAGAAAGATAATCGCATCTTTAAACCAATGGAAACTTTGGTCAAACAAGTTTGACCAAGTTTAATAGACTAGTATGATGAGTGCATTTTAATGCACATTCTTCTACTATTGTAAAAGTGTATTCCTATGGTTTAATTTACTATTTTTACTATTTGAGTGTGTTTTTATATTTTAGTTTATTTTTAGCTTTATTTTATTTTCGGACTTAATTTATAAATAAATAAATAAATAGCACTTTGACACCCTTTCAGTCTGCAGGTTATAACGTGAGTTACGAATATCGGATTGAGGCACAGGAAGATGCGTTGGAAAGCTAAGATCAAAAGCTACAACTTTTATGTTGAGGCCAGAACCCAGTTCGGAACGCAAGTGTGTCAAATATTCTCGTTTTTGACCCGTGCGCGACAACGGATCAAATTGGCGCCGCAACCGGGGACTCAAATTGTGTTTAACTATATTATAATTGTCTGTTTTGTTCCTACTGTTACTGTACGCGCAATATATTAAAAAAAAAAACTATTTAGGGCATAGTTTGCATCTGTTTTGCTTTTTGACCACCCCATTACATCAGAAAAAAATCAGGATTCAAACTTTGACCAAAGTTTAATAGACTAGTATAAAGGTCTAAAACCCGATCCGAATGGAAATCTACCCTTTTTTGAACAAATAGATGGTTTATAAAGGTCTAAATATAGTTTATAACCTATTAGGAGAAAGATAATCGCATCTTTAAACTAATGGAAACTTTGGTCAAAAAAGTTTGACCAAGTTTGACCAAAGTTTAATAGACTAGTATGATGAGTGCATTTTAATGCACATTCCTCTACTATTGCAAAAGTGTATTCCTATGGTTTAATTTACTATTTTTACTATTTTAGTGTTTTTTTATATTTAACTTAATTTTTAGCTTTATTTTATTTTCGCACTTAATTTATAAATAAATAGCACTTTGACACCCTTTCAGTCCGCAAGTCATAACTGGAGTTACGAATATCGGATTGAGGCGCGGGAAGGTGCGTTGGAAAGTTGAGATCAAGAGCTACAACTTTCATGTTGAGGTTAGAACCCAGTTCAGAACGCAAGTGTGTCAAATAATCTCGTGTTTGACCCGTGCGCGACAGCGGATCAAATTGGCGCCGCTGCCGGGGACTCAAATTGTGTTTAACTATATTAGAATTGTCTGTTTTGTTCCAACTGTTACTGTACGTGCAATATAGAAAAACAAAAACTAGTTAGGGCATAGTTTGCATCTGTTTTGCTTTTTGAGTTTTGACCACTCCATTACATCAGAATAAAATCAGGATTCAAAGTTTGACCAAAGTTTAATAGACTAGTATGATGAGTGCATTTTAATGCACATTCTTCTACTATTGTAAAAGTGTATTCCTATGGTTTAATTTACTATTTTTACTATTTTAGTGTGTTTTTATATTTAAGTTTATTTTTAGCTTTATTTTATTTTCGCACTTAATTTATAAATAAATAAATAGAACTTTGACACCCTTTCAGTCCGCAGGTCATAACTGGAGTTATGAATATCGGATTGAGGTACGGGAAGATGCGTTGGAAAGCTGAGATCAAGAGATACAACTTTCATGTTGAGGCCAGAACCCAGTTCAGAGCGCAAGTGTGTCAAATAATCTCGTTTTTGACCCGTGCGCGACAGCGGATCAAATTGGCGCCGCAGCCGGGGACTAAAATTGTGTTTAACTATATTAAAATTGTCTGTTTTATTCCAACTGTTACTGTACGTGCAATATAGAAAAACAAAGACTAGTTAGGGCATAGTTTGCATCTGTTTTGCTTTTTGACCACTCCATTACATCAGAAAAAAAATCAGGATTCAAAGTTTGACCAAAGTTTAATAGACAAGTATAAAGGTCTAGAACCCGATCCGAATGGTAATCTACACTTTTTTGAACAAATAGAATATTTATAAAGGTCTAAATATAGTTTATAACCTATTAGGAGAAAGATAATCGCATCTTTAAACCAATGGAAACTTTGGTCAAAAAAGTTTGACCAACTTTGACCAAAGTTTAATAGACTAGTATGATGTGTGCATTTTAATGCACATTCTTCTACTATTGTACCAGTGTATTCCTATGGTTTAATTTATTATTTTTACTATTTTAGTGTGTTTTTATATTTAAGTTTATTTTTAGCTTTATTTTATTTTCGCACTTAATTTATGAATAAATAGCACTTTGACACCCTTTTAGTCCGCATGTCATAACTGGAGTTATGAATATCGGATTGAGGCGCGGGAAGATTCTTTAGAAAGTTGAGATCAAAAGATACAACTTTAATGTTGAGGCCAGAACCCAGTTCGGAACGCAAGTGTGTCCAATATTCTCGTTTTTGACCCGTGCGCGACAACGGATCAAATTGGCGCCGCAACCGGGGACTCAAATTGTGTTTAACTATATTACAATTGTCTGTTTTGTTCCTACTGTTACTGTACGCGCAATATATTAAAAAAAAAAAACTAGTTAGGGCATAGTTTGCATCTATTTTTCTTTTTGACCACTCCATTACATCAGAAAAAAATCAGGATTCAAAGTTTGACCAAAGTTTAATAGACAAGTATAAAGGTCTAGAACCCGATCCGAATGGTAATCTACACTTTTTTGAACAAATAGAATATTTATAAAGGTCTAAATATAGTTTATAACCTATTAGGAGAAAGATAATCGCATCTTTAAACCAATGGAAACTTTGGTCAAAAATGTTTGACCAACTTTGACCAAAGTTTAATAGACTAGTATGATGTGTGCATTTTAATGCACATTCTTCTACTATTGTACCAGTGTATTCCTATGGTTTAATTTATTATTTTTACTATTTTAGTGTGTTTTTATATTTAAGTTTATTTTTAGCTTTATTTTATTTTCGCACTTAATTTATGAATAAATAGCACTTTGACACCCTTTTAGTCCGCATGTCATAACTGGAGTTATGAATATCGGATTGAGGCGCGGGAAGATTCTTTAGAAAGTCGAGATCAAAAGATACAACTTTAATGTTGAGGCCAGAACCCAGTTCGGAACGCAAGTGTGTCCAATATTCTCGTTTTTGACCCGTGCGCGACAACGGATCAAATTGGCGCCGCAACCGGGGACTCAAATTGTGTTTAACTATATTATAATTGTCTGTTTTGTTCCTACTGTTACTGTACGCGCAATATATTAAAAAAAAAAAAACTAGTTAGGGCATAGTTTGCATCTGTTTTGCTTTTTGACCACTCCATTACATCAGAAAAAAATCAGGATTCAAAGTTTGACCAAAGTTTAATAGACTAGTATAAACGTCTAAAACCCGATCCGAATGGAAATCTACCCTTTTTTGAACAAATAGAAGGTTTATAAAGGTCTAAATATAGTTTATAACCTATTAGGAGAAAGATAATCGCATCTTTAAACCAATGGAAACTTTGGTCAAAAAAGTTTGACCAAGTTTGACCAAAGTTTAATAGACTAGTATGATGAGTGCATTTTAATGCACATTCCTCTACTATTGTAAAAGTGTATTCCTATGGTTTAATTTACTATTTTTACTATTTTAGTGTGTTTTTATATTTAAGTTTATTTTTAGCTTTATTTTATTTACGCACTTAATTTATAAATAAATAGCACTTTGACACCCTTTCTGTCCGCAGGTCATAACTGGAGTTACGAATATCGGATTGAGGCGCGGGAAGATGGGTTGGAAAGCTGAGATCAAGAGCTACAACTTTCACGTTGAGGCTAGATCCCAGTTCGGAGCGCAAGTGTGTCATATATTCTCATTTTTAACCCGTGCGCGATAGCGGATCAAATTGGTGTCACTGTCGGAGACTCAAATTGTGTTTAACTATATTAGAATTGTCTGTTTTGTTCCTAGTGTTACTGTACGCGCAATATACAAAAAAAAACTAGTTAGGGCATAGTTTGCATCTGTTTTGCTTTTTGACCACTCCATTACATCAGAAAAAAATCAGGATTTAAAGCTTGACCAAAGTTAAATAGACTAGTATAAAGGTCTAAAACCCGATCCGAATGGAAATCTACCCTTTTTTGAACAAATAGAAGGTTTATAAAGGTCTAAATATAGTTTATAACCTATTAGGAGAAAGATAATCGCATCTTTAAACCAATGGAAACTTTGGTCAAAAGAGTTTGACCAAGTTTGACCAAAGTTTAATAGACTAGTATGATGTGTGCATTTTAATGCACATTCTTCTACTATTGTACCAGTGTATTCCTGTGGTTTCATTTACTATTTTTACTATTTTAGTGTGTTTTTATATTTAAGTTTTTTTTAGCTTTATTTTATTTTCGCACTTAATTTATGAATAAATAGCACTTTGACACCCTTTCAGTCCGCAGGTCATAACTGGAGTTATGAATATCGGATTGAGTCGCGAGAAGATGCGTTGGAAAGATGAGATCAAGAGCTACAAGTTTCACGTTGAGGCCAGAACCCAGTTCGGAGCGCAAGTATGTCATATAATCTCGTTTTTGACCCGTGCGCGATAGCGGATCAAATTGGCGTCACTGTCGGAGATTCAAATTGTGTTTAACTATATTAGAATTGTCTGTTTTGTTCCTAGTGTTACTGTACGCGCAATATGCAAAAAAAAAACTAGTTATGGCATAGTTTGCATCTGTTTTGCTTTTTGACCACTCCATTACATCAGAAAAAAATCAGGATTTAAAGTTTGACCAAAGTTTAATAGACTGGTATAAAGGTCTAAAACCCGATCCGAATGGAAATCTACCCTTTTTTGAACAAATAGAAGGTTTATAAAGGTCTAAATATAGTTTATAACCTATTAGGAAAAAAGATAATCGCATCTTTAAACCAATGGAAACTTTGGTCAAAAAAGTTTGACCAAGTTTGACCAAAGTTTAATAGACTAGTATGATGTGTGCATTTTAATGCACATTCTTCTACTATTGTACCAGTGTACTCCTATGGTTTAATTTACTATTTTTACTATTTTAGTGTGTTTTTATATTTAAGATTATTTTTAGCTTTATTTTATTTTCGCACTTAATTTATGAATAAATAATACTTTGACACCCTTTTAGTCCGCATGTCATAACTGGAGTTATGAATATCGGATTGAGGCGCGGGAAGATGCGTTAGAAAGTTGAGATCAAGAGCTACAACCTTCACGTTGAGTCCAGAACCCAGTTCGGAGCACAAGTATGTCCAATATTGTCGTTTTTGATCCGTGTCGCAACAGGGGATCAAATTGGCGCCGCTGCCGGGGACTCAAATTGTGTTTAACTATATTAGAATATTCTGTTTTGTTCCTACTGTTACTGTACGCGCAATATACAAAAAAAAAAAACTAGTTAGGGCATAGTTTGCATCTGTTTTGCTTTTTGACCACTCCATTACATCAGAAAAAAAATCAGGATTCAAAGTTTGACCAAAGTTTAATAGACTAGTATAAAGGTCTAAAACCCGATCCGAATGGAAATCTACCCTTTTTTGAACAAATAGAAGGTTTATAAAGGTCTAAATATAGTTTATAACCTATTAGGAGAAGGATAATCGCATCTTTAAACCAATGGAAACTTTGGTCAAAAGAGTTTGACCAAGTTTGACCAAAGTTTAATAGACTACTATGATGTGTGCATTTTAATTCACATTCTTCTACTATTGTACCAGTGTTTTCCTATGGTTTAATTTACTATTTTTACTATTTTAGTGTGTTTTTATATTTATGTTTATTTTTAGCTTTATTTTATTTTCGCACTTAATTTATGAATAAATAGCACTTTGACACCCTTTCTGTCCGCAGGTCATAACTGGAGTTATGAATATCGGTTCTAAGCGCGGGAAGATGCGTTGGAAAGCTAAGATCAAGAGCTACAACTTTCACGTTGAGGCCAGAACCCAGTTCGGATAGCAAGTATGTCATATATTCTCGTTTTTAACCCGTGCGCGATAGCGGATCAAATTGGTGTCACTGTCGAAGACTCAAATTGTGTTTAACTATATTAGAATTGTCGGTTTTGTTCCTAGTGTTACTGTACGCGTAATATACAAAAAAAAACTAGTTAGGGCATAGTTTGCATCTGTTTTGCTTTTTGACCACTCCATTACATCAGAAAAAAATCAGGATTTAAAGTTTGACCAAAGTTAAATAGACTAGCATAAAGGTCTAAAACCCGATCCGAATGGAAATCTACCCTTTTCTGAACAAATAGAAGGTTTATAAAGGTCTAAATATAGTTTATAACCTATTAGGAGAAAGATAATCGCATCTTTAAACCAATGGAAACTTTTGTCAAAAGAGGTTGACCAAGTTTGACCAAAGTTTAATAGACTAGTATGATGTGTGCATTTTAATGCACATTCTTCTACTATTGTACCAGTGTATTCCTATAGTTTCATTTACTATTTTAGTTTGTTTTTATATTTAAGTTTTTTTTTAGCTTTATTTTATTTTCGCACTTAATTTATGAATAAATAGCACTTTGACACCCTTTCAGTCCGCAGGTCATAACTGGAGTTATGAATATCGGATTGAGTCGCGGGAAGATGCGTTGCAAAGCTGAGATCAAGAGCTACAACTTTCACGTTTAGGCCAGAACCCAGTTCGGAGCGCAAGTATGTCATATAATCTCGTTTTTGACCCGTGCGCGATAGCGGATCAAATTGGCGTCACTGTCGGAGATTCAAATTGTGTTTAACTATATTAGAATTGTCTATTTTGTTCCTAGTGTTACTGTACGCGCAATATACAAAAAAAAAACTAGTTAGGGCATAGTTTGCATCTGTTTTTCTTTTTGACCACTCCATTACATCAGAAAAAAATCAGGATTTAAAGTTTGACCAAAGTTTAATAGACTGGTATAAAGGTCTAAAACCCGATCCGAATGGAAATCTACCCTTTTTTGAATAAATAGAAGGTTTATAAAGGTCTAAATATAGTTTATAACCTATTAGGAGAAAGATAATCGCATCTTTAAACCAATGGAAACTTTGGTCAAAAGAGTTTGACCAAGTTTGACCAAAGTTTAATAGACAAGTATGATGTGTGCATTTTAATGCACATTCTTCTACTATTGTACCAGTGTATTCCTATGGTTTCATTTACTATTTTTACTATTTTAGTGTGTTTTTATATTTAAGTTTTTTTTAGCTTTATTTTATTTTCGCACTTAATTTATGAATAAATAGCACTTTGACACCCTTTCAGTCCGCAGGTCATAACTGGAGTTATGAATATCGGATTGAGTCGCGGGAAGATGCGTTGGAAAGATGAGATCAAGAGCTACAAGTTTCACGTTGAGGCCAGAACCCAGTTCGGAGCGCAAGTATGTCATATAATCTCGTTTTTGACCCGTGCGCGATAGCGGATCAAATTGGCGTCACTGTCGGAGATTCAAATTGTGTTTAACTATATTAGAATTGTCTGTTTTGTTCCTAGTGTTACTGTACGCGTAATATACAAAAAAAAACTAGTTAGGGCATAGTTTGCATCTGTTTTGCTTTTTGACCACTCCATTACATCAGAAAAAAATCAGGATTTAAAGTTTGACCAAAGTTAAATAGACTAGCATAAAGGTCTAAAACCCGATCCGAATGGAAATCTACCCTTTTCTGAACAAATAGAAGGTTTATAAAGGTCTAAATATAGTTTATAACCTATTAGGAGAAAGATAATCGCATCTTTAAACCAATGGAAACTTTTGTCAAAAGAGGTTGACCAAGTTTGACCAAAGTTTAATAGACTAGTATGATGTGTGCATTTTAATGCACATTCTTCTACTATTGTACCAGTGTATTCCTATAGTTTCATTTACTATTTTAGTTTGTTTTTATATTTAAGTTTTTTTTTAGCTTTATTTTATTTTCGCACTTAATTTATGAATAAAAAGCACTTTGACACCCTTTCAGTCCGCAGGTCATAACTGTAGTTATGAATATCGGATTGAGTCGCGGGAAGATGCGTTGCAAAGCTGAGATCAAGAGCTACAACTTTCACGTTTAGGCCAGAACCCAGTTCGGAGCGCAAGTATGTCATATAATCTCGTTTTTGACCCGTGCGCGATAGCGGATCAAATTGGCGTCACTGTCGGAGATTCAAATTGTGTTTAACTATATTAGAATTGTCTATTTTGTTCCTAGTGTTACTGTACGCGCAATATACAAAAAAAAAACTAGTTAGGGCATAGTTTGCATCTGTTTTTCTTTTTGACCACTCCATTACATCAGAAAAAAATCAGGATTTAAAGTTTGACCAAAGTTTAATAGACTGGTATAAAGGTCTAAAACCCGATCCGAATGGAAATCTACCCTTTTTTGAATAAATAGAAGGTTTATAAAGGTCTAAATATAGTTTATAACCTATTAGGAGAAAGATAATCGCATCTTTAAACCAATGGAAACTTTGGTCAAAAGAGTTTGACCAAGTTTGACCAAAGTTTAATAGACTAGTATGATGTGTGCATTTTAATGCACATTCTTCTACTATTGTACCAGTGTATTCCTATGGTTTCATTTACTATTTTTACTATTTTAGTGTGTTTTTATATTTAAGTTTTTTTTAGCTTTATTTTATTTTCGCACTTAATTTATGAATAAATAGCACTTTGACACCCTTTCAGTCCGCAGGTCATAACTGGAGTTATGAATATCGGATTGAGTCGCGGGAAGATGCGTTGGAAAGATGAGATCAAGAGCTACAAGTTTCACGTTGAGGCCAGAACCCAGTTCGGAGCGCAAGTATGTCATATAATCTCGTTTTTGACCCGTGCGCGATAGCGGATCAAATTGGCGTCACTGTCGGAGATTCAAATTGTGTTTAACTATATTAGAATTGTCTGTTTTGTTCCTAGTGTTACTGTACGCGCAATATGCAAAAAAAAAACTAGTTATGGCATAGTTTGCATCTGTTTTGCTTTTTGACCACTCCATTACATCAGAAAAAAATCAGGATTTAAAGTTTGACCAAAGTTTAATAGACTGGTATAAAGGTCTAAAACCCGATCCGAATGGAAATCTACCCTTTTTTGAACAAATAGAAGGTTTATAAAGGTCTAAATATAGTTTATAACCTATTAGGAAAAAAGATAATCGCATCTTTAAACCAATGGAAACTTTGGTCAAAAAAGTTTGACCAAGTTTGACCAAAGTTTAATTGACTAGTATGATGTGTGCATTTTAATGCACATTCTTCTACTATTGTACCAGTGTACTCCTATGGTTTAATTTACTATTTTTACTATTTTAGTGTGTTTTTATATTTAAGATTATTTTTAGCTTTATTTTATTTTCGCACTTAATTTATGAATAAATAGTACTTTGACACCCTTTTAGTCCGCATGTCATAACTGGAGTTATGAATATCGGATTGAGGCGCGGGAAGATGCGTTAGAAAGTTGAGATCAAGAGCTACAACCTTCACGTTGAGTCCAGAACCCAGTTCGGAGCACAAGTATGTCCAATAATGTCGTTTTTGATCCGTGTCGCAACAGGGGATCAAATTGGCGCCGCTGCCGGGGACTCAAATTGTGTTTAACTATATTAGAATATTCTGTTTTGTTCCTACTGTTACTGTACGCGCAATATACAAAAAAAAAAAACTAGTTAGGGCATAGTTTGCATCTGTTTTGCTTTTTGACCACTCCATTACATCAGGAAAAAAATCAGGATTCAAAGTTTGACCAAAGTTTAATAGACTAGTATAAAGGTCTAAAACCCGATCCGAATGGAAATCTACCCTTTTTTGAACAAATAGAAGGTTTATAAAGGTCTAAATATAGTTTATAACCTATTAGGAGAAGGATAATCGCATCTTTAAACCAATGGAAACTTTGGTCAAAAGAGTTTGACCAAGTTTGACCAAAGTTTAATAGACTACTATGATGTGTGCATTTTAATTCACATTCTTCTACTATTGTACCAGTGTTTTCCTATGGTTTAATTTACTATTTTTACTATTTTAGTGTGTTTTTATATTTATGTTTATTTTTAGCTTTATTTTATTTTCGCACTTAATTTATGAATAAATAGCACTTTGACACCCTTTCTGTCCGCAGGTCATAACTGGAGTTATGAATATCGGTTCTAAGCGCGGGAAGATGCGTTGGAAAGCTAAGATCAAGAGCTACAACTTTCACGTTGAGGCCAGAACCCAGTTCGGATAGCAAGTATGTCATATATTCTCGTTTTTAACCCGTGCGCGATAGCGGATCAAATTGGTGTCACTGTCGGAGACTCAAATTGTGTTTAACTATATTAGAATTGTCGGTTTTGTTCCTAGTGTTACTGTACGCGTAATATACAAAAAAAAACTAGTTAGGGCATAGTTTGCATCTGTTTTGCTTTTTGACCACTCCATTACATCAGAAAAAAATCAGGATTTAAAGTTTGACCAAAGTTAAATAGACTAGCATAAAGGTCTAAAACCCGATCCGAATGGAAATCTACCCTTTTCTGAACAAATAGAAGGTTTATAAAGGTCTAAATATAGTTTATAACCTATTAGGAGAAAGATAATCGCATCTTTAAACCAATGGAAACTTTTGTCAAAAGAGGTTGACCAAGTTTGACCAAAGTTTAATAGACTAGTATGATGTGTGCATTTTAATGCACATTCTTCTACTATTGTACCAGTGTATTCCTATAGTTTCATTTACTATTTTTACTATTTTAGTTTGTTTTTATATTTAAGTTTTTTTTTAGCTTTATTTTATTTTCGCACTTAATTTATGAATAAATAGCACTTTGACACCCTTTCAGTCCGCAGGTCATAACTGGAGTTATGAATATCGGATTGAGTCGCGGGAAGATGCGTTGCAAAGCTGAGATCAAGAGCTACAACTTTCACGTTTAGGACAGAACCCAGTTCGGAGCGCAAGTATGTCATATAATCTCGTTTTTGACCCGTGCGCGATAGCGGATCAAATTGGCGTCACTGTCGGAGATTCAAATTGTGTTTAACTATATTAGAATTGTCTATTTTGTTCCTAGTGTTACTGTACGCGCAATATACAAAAAAAAAACTAGTTAGGGCATAGTTTGCATCTGTTTTTCTTTTTGACCACTCCATTACATCAGAAAAAAATCAGGATTTAAAGTTTGACCAAAGTTTAATAGACTGGTATAAAGGTCTAAAACCCGATCCGAATGGAAATCTACCCTTTTTTGAATAAATAGAAGGTTTATAAAGGTCTAAATATAGTTTATAACCTATTAGGAGAAAGATAATCGCATCTTTAAACCAATGGAAACTTTGGTCAAAAGAGTTTGACCAAGTTTGACCAAAGTTTAATAGACTAGTATGATGTGTGCATTTTAATGCACATTCTTCTACTATTGTACCAGTGTATTCCTATGGTTTCATTTACTATTTTTACTATTTTAGTGTGTTTTTATATTTAAGTTTTTTTTAGCTTTATTTTATTTTCGCACTTAATTTATGAATAAATAGCACTTTGACACCCTTTCAGTCCGCAGGTCATAACTGGAGTTATGAATATCGGATTGAGTCGCGGGAAGATGCGTTGGAAAGATGAGATCAAGAGCTACAAGTTTGACGTTGAGGCCAGAACCCAGTTCGGAGCGCAAGTATGTCATATAATCTCGTTTTTGACCCGTGCGCGATAGCGGATCAAATTGGCGTCACTGTCGGAGATTCAAATTGTGTTTAACTATATTAGAATTGTCTGTTTTGTTCCTAGTGTTACTGTACGCGCAATATGCAAAAAAAAAACTAGTTATGGCATAGTTTGCATCTGTTTTGCTTTTTGACCACTCCATTACATCAGAAAAAAATCAGGATTTAAAGTTTGACCAAAGTTTAATAGACTGGTATAAAGGTCTAAAACCCGATCCGAATGGAAATCTACCCTTTTTTGAACAAATAGAAGGTTTATAAAGGTCTAAATATAGTTTATAACCTATTAGGAAAAAAGATAATCGCATCTTTAAACCAATGGAAACTTTGGTCAAAAAAGTTTGACCAAGTTTGACCAAAGTTTAATAGACTAGTATGATGTGTGCATTTTAATGCACATTCTTCTACTATTGTACCAGTGTACTCCTATGGTTTAATTTACTATTTTTACTATTTTAGTGTGTTTTTATATTTAAGATTATTTTTAGCTTTATTTTATTTTCGCACTTAATTTATGAATAAATAGTACTTTGACACCCTTTTAGTCCGCATGTCATAACTGGAGTTATGAATATCGGATTGAGGCGCGGGAAGATGCGTTAGAAAGTTGAGATCAAGAGCTACAACCTTCACGTTGAGTCCAGAACCCAGTTCGGAGCACAAGTATGTCCAATATTGTCGTTTTTGATCCGTGTCGCAACAGGGGATCAAATTGGCGCCGCTGCCGGGGACTCAAATTGTGTTTAACTATATTAGAATATTCTGTTTTGTTCCTACTGTTACTGTACGCGCAATATACAAAAAAAAAAAACTAGTTAGGGCATAGTTTGCATCTGTTTTGCTTTTTGACCACTCCATTACATCAGAAAAAAAATCAGGATTCAAAGTTTGACCAAAGTTTAATAGACTAGTATAAAGGTCTAAAACCCGATCCGAATGGAAATCTACCCTTTTTTGAACAAATAGAAGGTTTATAAAGGTCTAAATATAGTTTATAACCTATTAGGAGAAGGATAATCGCATCTTTAAACCAATGGAAACTTTGGTCAAAAGAGTTTGACCAAGTTTGACCAAAGTTTAATAGACTACTATGATGTGTGCATTTTAATTCACATTCTTCTACTATTGTACCAGTGTTTTCCTATGGTTTAATTTACTATTTTTACTATTTTAGTGTGTTTTTATATTTATGTTTATTTTTAGCTTTATTTTATTTTCGCACTTAATTTATGAATAAATAGCACTTTGACACCCTTTCTGTCCGCAGGTCATAACTGGAGTTATGAATATCGGTTCTAAGCGCGGGAAGATGCGTTGGAAAGCTAAGATCAAGAGCTACAACTTTCACGTTGAGGCCAGAACCCAGTTCGGATAGCAAGTATGTCATATATTTTCGTTTTTAACCCGTGCGCGATAGCGGATCAAATTGGTGTCACTGTCGGAGACTCAAATTGTGTTTAACTATATTAGAATTGTCGGTTTTGTTCCTAGTGTTACTGTACGCGTAATATACAAAAAAAAACTAGTTAGGGCATAGTTTGCATCTGTTTTGCTTTTTGACCACTCCATTACATCAGAAAAAAATCAGGATTTAAAGTTTGACCAAAGTTAAATAGACTAGCATAAAGGTCTAAAACCCGATCCGAATGGAAATCTACCATTTTCTGAACAAATAGAAGGTTTATAAAGGTCTAAATATAGTTTATAACCTATTAGGAGAAAGATAATCGCATCTTTAAACCAATGGAAACTTTTGTCAAAAGAGGTTGACCAAGTTTGACCAAAGTTTAATAGACTAGTATGATGTGTGCATTTTAATGCACATTCTTCTACTATTGTACCAGTGTATTCCTATGGTTTAATTTACTATTTTTACTATTTTAGTGTGTTTTTATATTTAAGTTTATTTTTAGCTTTATTTTATTTTCGCACTTAATTTATGAATAAATAGCACTTTGACACCCTTTTAGTCCGCATGTCATAACTGGAGTTATGAATATCGGATTGAGGCGCGGGAAGATGCGTTGGAAAGCTGAGATCAAGAGCTACAACCTTCACGTTGAGGCCAGATCGCAAGTGTGTCAAATAATCTCGTTTTTGACCCGTGCGCGACAGCGGATCAAATTGGCGCCGCAACCGGGGACTCAAATTGTGTTTAACTATATTATAATTGTCTGTTTTGTTCCTACTGTTACTGTACGCGCAATATATTAAAAAAAAAAAACTAGTTAGGGCATAGTTTGCATCTGTTTTGCTTTTTGACCACTCCATTACATCAGAAAAAAATCAGGATTTAAAGTTTGACCAAAGTTAAATAGACTAGTATAAAGGTCTAAAACCCGATCCGAATAGAAATCTACCCTTTTTTGAACAAATAGAAGGTTTATAAAGGTCTAAATATAGTTTATAACCTATTAGGAGAAAGATAATCGCATCTTTAAACCAATGGAAACTTTGGTCAAAAAAGTTTGACCAAGTTTGACCAAAGTTTAATAGACTAGTATGATGAGTGCATTTTAATGCACATTCCTCTACTATTGTACCTGTGTATTCCTATGGTTTAATTTACTATTTTTACTATTTTAGTGTGTTTTTATATTTAAGTTTATTTTTAGCTTTATTTTATTTTCGCACTTAATTTATAAATAAATAAATAGCACTTTGACACCCTTTCAGTCCGCAGGTCATAACTGGAGTTATGAATATCGGATTGAGGTACGGGAAGATGCGTTAGAAAGCTGAGATCAAGAGATACAACTTTCATGTTGAGGCCAGAACCCAGTTCAGAGTGCAAGTGTGTCAAATAATCTCGTTTTTGACCCGTGCGCGACAGCGGATTAAATTGGCGCCGCTGCCGGGGACTAAAATTGTGTTTAACTATATTAGAATTGTCTGTTTTGTTCCAACTGTTACTGTACGTGCAATATAGAAAAACAAAGACTAGTTAGGGTATAGTTTGCATCTGTTTTGCTTTTTGAGTTTTGACCACTCCATTACATCAGAAAAAATCAGGATTCAAAGTTTGACTAAAGTTTAATAGACTAGTATGATGAGTGCATTTTAATGCACATTCTTCTACTATTGTACCAGTGTATTCCTATGGTTTAATTTACTATTTTTACTATTTTAGTGTGTTTTTATATTTAAGTTTATTTTTAGCTTTATTTTATTTTCGCACTTAATTTATAAATAAATAAATAGCACTTTGACACTCTTTAAGTCCGCAGGTCATAACTGGAGTTACGAATATCGGATTGAGGCGCGGGAAGATGCGTTGGAAAGCTCAGATCAAGAGCTACAATTTTCATGTTGAGGCCAGAACCCAGTTCGGAGCGCAAGTGTGACAAATAATCTCGTTTTTGACCCGTGCGCGACAACGGATCAAATTGGCGCTACAGCCAGGGACTCATATTGTGTTTAACTATATTAGAATTGTCTGATTTGTTCCTACTGTTACAGTACGCGCAAAGTTTGACCAAAGTTTAATAGACATGTATAAAGGTCTAGAACCCGATCCGAATGGAAATCTACCCTTTTTTGAACAAATAGAAGGTTAATAAAGGTCAAAATATAGTTTATAACCTATTAGGAGAAAGATGATCGCAACTTTAAACCAATGGAAACTTTGGTCAAAAAAGTTTGACCAACTTTGACCAAAGTTTAATAGACTAGTATGATGTGTGCATTTTAATGCACATTCTTCTACTATTGTACCAGTGTACTCCTATGGTTTAATTTACTATTTTTACTATTTTAGTGTGTTTTTATATTTAAGATTATTTTTAGCTTTATTTTATTTTCGCACTTAATTTATGAATAAATAGTACTTTGACACCCTTTTAGTCCGCATGTCATAACTGGAGTTATGAATATCGGATTGAGGCGCGGGAAGATGCGTTAGAAAGTTGAGATCAAGAGCTACAACCTTCACGTTGAGGCCAGAACCCAGTTCGGAGCGCAAGTATGTCCAATATTGTCGTTTTTGATCCGTGTCGCAACAGCGGATCAAATTGGCGCCGCTGCCGGGGACTCAAATTGTGTTTAACTATATTAGAATATTCTGTTTTGTTCCTACTGTTACTGTACGCGCAATATACAAAAAAAAAAAACTAGTTAGGGCATAGTTTGCATCTGTTTTGCTTTTTGACCACTCCATTACATCAGAAAAAAATCAGGATTCAAAGTTTGACCAAAGTTTAATAGACTAGTATAAAGGTCTAAAACCCGATCCGAATGGAAATCTACCCTTTTTTTAACAAATAGAAGGTTTATAAAGGTCTAAATATAGTTTATAACCTATTAGGAGAAGGATAATCGCATCTTTAAACCAATGGAAACTTTGGTCAAAAGAGTTTGACCAAGTTTGACCAAAGTTTAATAGACTAGTATGATGTGTGCATTTTAATGCACATTCTTCTACTATTGTACCAGTGTTTTCCAATGGTTTAATTTACTATTTTTACTATTTTAGTGTGTTTTTATATTTAAGTTTATTTTTAGCTTTATTTTATTTTCACACTTAATTTATGAATAAATAGCACTTTGACACCCTTTCTGTCCGCAGGTCATAACTGGAGTTATGAATATCGGTTTGAAGCGCGGGAAGATGCGTTGGAAAGCTGAGATCAAGAGCTACAACTTTCACGTTGAGGCCAGAACCCAGTTCGGAGCGCAAGTATGTCATATATTCTCGTTTTTGACCCGTGCGCGATAGCGGATCAAATTGGCGTCACTGTCGGAGATTCAAATTGTGTTTAACTATATTAGAATTGTCTGTTTTGTTCCTAGTGTTACTGTACGCGCAATATGCAAAAAAAAAACTAGTTATGGCATAGTTTGCATCTGTTTTGCTTTTTGACCACTCCATTACATCAGAAAAAAATTAGGATTTAAAGTTTGACCAAAGTTTAATAGACTGGTATAAAGGTCTAAAACCCGATCCGAATGGAAATCTACCATTTTTTGAACAAATAGAAGGTTTATAAAGGTCTAAATATAGTTTATAACCTATTAGGAGAAAGATAATCGCATCTTTAAACCAATGGAAACTTTGGTCAAAAAAGTTTGACCAAGTTTGACCAAAGTTTAATAGACTAGTATGATGAGTGCATTTTAATGCACATTCCTCTACTATTGTACCTGTGTATTCCTATGGTTTAATTTACTATTTTTACTATTTTAGTGTGTTTTTATATTTAAGTTTATTTTTAGCTTTATTTTATTTTCGCACTTAATTTATAAATAAATAAATAGCACTTTGAGACCCTTTCAGTCCGCAGGTCATAACTGGAGTTATGAATATCGGATTGAGGTACGGGAAGATGCGTTGGAAAGCTGAGATCAAGAGATACAACTTTCATGTCGAGGCCAGAACCCAGTTCAGAGCACAAGTGTGTCAAATAATCTCGTTTTTGACCCGTGCGCGACAGCGGATTAAATTGGCGCCGCTGCCGGGGACTAAAATTGTGTTTAACTATATTAGAATTGTCTGTTTTGTTCCAACTGTTACTGTACGTGCAATATAGAAAAACAAAGACTAGTTAGGGTATAATTTGCATCTGTTTTGCTTTTTCAGTTTAGACCACTCCATTACATCAGAAAAAATCAGGATTCAAAGTTTGACTAAAGTTTAATAGACTAGTATGATGAGTGCATTTTAATGCACATTCTTCTATTATTGTACCAGTGTATTCCTATGGTTTAATTTACTATTTTTACTATTTTAGTGTGTTTTTATATTTAAGTTTATTTGTAGCTTTATTTTATTTTCGCACTTAATTTATAAATAAATAAATAGCACTTTGACACCCTTTCAGTCCGCAGGTCATAACTGGAGTTACGAATATCGGATTGAGGCGCGGGATGATGCGTTGGAAAGCTCAGATCAAGAGCTACAACTTTCATGTTGAGGCCAGAACCCAGTTCGGAGCACAAGTGTGTCAAATAATCTCGTTTTTGACCCGTGCGCGACAACGGATCAAATTGGCGCTGCAGCCAGGGAGTCATATTGTGTTTAACTATATTAGAATTGTCTGTTTTGTTCCTACTGTTACTGTACGCGCAATATACAAAAAAAAATAGTTAGGGCATAGTTTGCATCTGTTTTGCTTTTTGACCACTCCATTGCATCAGAAAAAAATCAGGATTCAAAGTTTGACCAAAGTTTAATAGACAAGTATAAAGGTCTAGAACCCGATCCGAATGGAAATCTACCCTTTTTTGAACAAATAGAAGGTTAATAAAGGTCAAAATATAGTTTATAACCTATTAGGAGAAAGATGATCGCATCTTTAAACCAATGGAAACTTTGGTCAAAAAAGTTTGACCAAATTTGACCAAAGTTTAATAGACTAGTATGATGTGTGCATTTTAATGCACATTCTTCTACTATTGTACCAGTGTATTCCTATGGTTTAATTTACTATTTTTACTATTTTAGTGTGTTTTTATATTTAAGTTTACTTTTAGCTTTATTTTATTTTCGCACTTAATTTATGAATAAATAGCACTTTGACACCCTTTTAGTCCGCATGTCATAACTGGAGTTATGAATATCGGATTGAGGCGCGGGAAGATGCGTTGGAAAGCTGAGATCAAGAGCTACAACCTTCACGTTGAGGCCAGAACCCAGTTCGGAGCACAAGTATGTCCAATAATGTCGTTTTTGATCCGTGTCGCAACAGCGGATCAAATTAGCGCCGCTGCCGGGGACTCAAATTGTGTTTAACTATATTAGAATTGTCTGTTTTGTTCCTACTGTTACTGTACGCGCAATATACAAAAAAAAAAAACTAGTTAGGGCATTGTTTGCATCTGTTTTGCTTTTTGACCACTCCATTACATCAGAAAAAAATTCAGGATTCAAAGTTTGACCAAAGTTTAATAGACTAGTATAAAGGTCTAAAACCCGATCCGAATGGAAATCTACCCTTTTTTGAACAAATAGAAGGTTTATAAAGGTCTAAATATAGTTTATAACCTATTAGGAGAAAGATAATCGCATCTTTAAACCAATGGAAACTTTGGTCGAAAAAGTTTGACCAAGTTTGACCAAAGTTTAATAGACTAGTATGATGTGTGCATTTTAATGCACATTCTTCTACTATTGTACCAGTGTATTCCTATGGTTTAATTTACTATTTTAGTGTGTTTTTATATTTAAGTTTATTTTTAGCTTTTTTTTATTTTCGCACTTAATTTATGAATAAATAGCACTATGACAATTTTTCAGTCCGCAGGTCATAACTGGAGTAACGAATATCGGATTGAGGCGCAGGAAGATGCGTTGGAAAGCTGAGATCAAGAGCTACAACCTTCACGTTGAGGCCAGAACCCAGTTCGTAGCGCAATTATGTCAAATAATCTCGTGTTTGACCCGTCCGCGACAGCGGATCAAATTGGCGCCGCTGCCGGGGACTCAAATTGTGTTCAACTATATTAGAATTGTCTGTTTTGTTACTACAGTTACTGTACGGGCAATATACATGAAAAAATAAACTAGTTAGGGCATAGTTTGCATCTGTTTTGCTTTTTGACCACTCCATTACATCAGGAAAAAATCAGGATTCAAAGTTTGACCAAAGTTTAATAGACTAGTATAAAGGTCTAAAACCCGATCCGAATGGAAATCTACCCTTTTTTGAACAAATAGAAGGTTTATAAAGGTCTAAATATAGTTTATAACCTATTAGGAGAAAGATAATCACATCTTTAAACCAATGGAAACATTGGTCAAACAAGTTTGACCAAGTTTAACCAAACTTTAATAGACTAGTATGATGAGTGCATTTTAATGCACATTCTTCTACTATTGCACCAGTGTATTCCTATGTTATAATTTACTATTTTAGTGTGTTTTTATATTTAAGTTTATTTTTAGCTTTATTTTATTTTCGCATTTAATTTATGAATAAATAGCACTTTGACACCCTATCAGTCCGCATGTCATAACTGGAGTTATGAATATCGGATTGAGGCGCAGGAAGATGCGTTGGAAAGTTGAGATCAAGAGCTACAACCTTCACGTTGTGGCCAGAACCCAGTTCGGAGCGCAAGTATGTCAAATAATGTCGTTTTTGACCCGTGTCGCGACAGCTGATCAAATTGGCGCCGCTGCCGGGGACTCAAATTGTGTATAACTATATTAGAATTGTCTGTTTTGTACCTACTGTTACTGTACGCGCAATATACAAAAAAAAAAACTAGTTAGGGCATAGTTTGCATCTGTTTTGCTTTTTGACCACTCCATTACAATAGAAAAAAATAAGGATTCAAAGTTTGACCAAAGTTTAATAGACTAGTATAAAGGTCTAAAACCCGATCCGAATGGAAATCTACCCTTTTTTGAACAAATAGAATGTTTATTAAGGTCTAAATATAGTTTATAACCTATTAGGAGAAAGATAATCGCATCTTTAAACCAATGGAAACTTTGGTCAAAAGAGTTTGACCAAGTTTGACCAAAGTTTAATAGACTAGTATGATGTGTGCATTTTAATGCACATTCTTCTACTATTGTACCAGTGTCTTCCTATGGTTTAATTTACTATTTTTACTATTTTAGTGTGTTTTTATATTTAAGTTTCTTTTTAGCTTTATTTTATTTTCGCATTTAATTTATGAATAAATAGCACTTTGACACCCTTTCAGTCCGCCAGTCATAACTGGAGTTATGAATATCGGATTGAGGCGCGGGAAGATGCGTTGGAAAGCTGAGATCAAGAGCTACAACCTTCACGTTGAGGCAAGAACCCAGTTCGGAGCGCAATTATGTCAAATAATGTCGTGTTTGACCCGTGTCGCGACAGCGGATCAAATTGGCGCCGCTACCGGGGACTCAAATTGTGTTTAACTATATTAGAATTATCTGTTTTGTTCCTACTGTTACTGTACGCGTAATATACAAAAAAAAAAAACTAGTTAGGGCATAGTTTGCATCTTTTTTGCTTTTTGACCACTCCATTACATCAGAAAAAAATCAGGATTCAAAGTTTGACCAAAGTTTAATAGACTAGTATAAAGGTCTAAAATCCGATCCGAATGGAAATCTACCCTTTTTTGAACAAATAGAAGGTTTATAAAGGTCTAAATATAGTTTATAACCTATTAGGAGAAAGATAATCGCATCTTTAAACCAATGGAAACTTTGGTCAAAACAGTTTGACCAAGTTTGACCAAAGTTTAATAGACTAGTATGATGTGTGCATTTTAATGCACATTTTTCTACTATTGTACCAGTGTATTCCTATGGTTTAATTTACTATTTTTACTATTTTAGTGTGTTTTTATATTTAAATTTATTTTTAGCTTTATTTTATTTTCGCACTTAATTTATGAATAAATAGCACTTTGACACCCTTTTAGTCCGCATGTCATAACTGGAGTTATGAATATCGGATTGAGGCGCGGGAAGATGCATTGGAAAGCCGAGATCAAGAGCTACAACCTTCACGTTGAGGCCAGAACCCAGTTCGGAGCGCAATTATGTCAAATAATGTCGTGTTTTACCCGTGTCGCGAAAGCGGATCAAATTGGCGCCGCTGCCGGGGACTCAAATAGTGTTTAACTATATTAGAATTATCTGTTTTGTTCCTACTGTTACTGTACGTGTAATATACAAAAAAAAAAAAAACTAGTTAGGGCATAGTTTGCATCTGTTTTGCTTTTTGACCACTCCATTACATCAGAAAAAAATCAGGATTCAAAGTTTGACCAAAGTTTAATAGACTAGTATAAAGGTTTAAAACCCGATCCGAATGGAAATCTACCCTTTTTTGAACAAATAGAAGGTTTATAAAGGTCTAAATATAGTTTATAACCTATTAGGAGAAAGATAATCGCATCTTTAAACCAATGGAAACTTTGGTCAAAAAAGTTTGACCAAGTTTGACCAAAGTTTAATAGACTAGTATGATGAGTGCATTTTAATGCACATTCTTCTACTATTGCACCAGTGTATTCCTATGTTATAATTTACTATTTTAGTGTGTTTTTATATTTAAGTTTATTTTTAGCTTTATTTTATTTTCGCATTTAATTTATGAATAAATAGCACTTTGACACCCTATCAGTCTGCATGTCATAACTGGAGTTATGAATATCGGATTGAGGCGCAGGAAGATGCGTTGGAAAGCTGAGATCAAGAGCTACAACCTTCACGTTGTGGCCAGAACCCAGTTCGGAGCGCAAGTATGTCAAATAATGCCGTTTTTGACCCGTGTCGCGACAGCTGATCAAATTGGCGCCGCTGCCGGGGACTCAAATTGTGTATAACTATATTAGAATTGTCTGTTTTGTACCTACTGTTACTGTACGCGCAATATACAAAAAAAAAAACTAGTTAGGGCATAGTTTGCATCTGTTTTGCTTTTTGACCACTCCATTACAATAGAAAAAAATAAGGATTCAAAGTTTGACCAAAGTTTAATAGACTAGTATAAAGGTCTAAAACCCGATCCGAATGGAAATCTACCCTTTTTTGAACAAATAGAATGTTTATAAAGGTCTAAATATAGTTTATAACCTATTAGGAGAAAGATAATCGCATCTTTAAACCAATGGAAACTTTGGTCAAAAGAGTTTGACAAAGTTTGACCAAAGTTTAATAGACTAGTATGATGTGTGCATTTTAATGCACATTCTTCTACTATTGTACCAGTGTCTTCCTATGGTTTAATTTACTATTTTTACTATTTTAGTGTGTTTTTATATTTAAGTTTCTTTTTAGCTTTATTTTATTTTCGCATTTAATTTATGAATAAATAGCACTTTGACACCCTTTCAGTCCGCCAGTCATAACTGGAGTTATGAATATCGGATTGAGGCGCGGGAAGATGCGTTGGAAAGCTGAGATCAAGAGCTACAACCTTCACGTTGAGGCAAGAACCCAGTTCGGAGCGCAATTATGTCAAATAATGTCGTGTTTGACCCGTGTCGCGACAGCGGATCAAATTGGCGCCGCTACCGGGGCCTCAAATTGTGTTTAACTATATTAGAATTATCTGTTTTGTTCCTACTGTTACTGTACGCGTAATATACAAAAAAAAAAAACTAGTTAGGGCATAGTTTGCATCTTTTTTGCTTTTTGACCACTCCATTACATCAGAAAAAAATCAGGATTCAAAGTTTGACCAAAGTTTAATAGACTAGTATAAAGGTCTAAAACCCGATCCGAATGGAAATCTACCCTTTTTTGAACAAATAGAAGGTTTATAAAGGTCTAAATATAGTTTATAACCTATTAGGAGAAAGATAATCGCATCTTTAAACCAATGGAAACTTTGGTCAAAAACGTTTGACCAAGTTTGACCAAAGTTTAATAGACTAGTATGATGTGTGCATTTTAATGCACATTCTTCTACTATTGTACCAGTGTATTCCTGTGGTTTAATTTACTATTTTTACTATTTTAGTGTGTTTTTATATTTAAGTTTATTTTTAGCTTTATTTTATTTTCGCACTTAATTAATGAATAAATAGCACTTTGACACCCTTTCAGTCCGCAGGTCATAACTGGAGTTATGAATATTGGATTGAGGCGCGGGAAGATGCGTTGGGAAGCTGAGATCAAGAGCTACAACTTTCACGTAGAGGCCAGAACCCAGTTCGGAGCGCAAGTACGTCATATAATCTCGTTTTTGACCCGTGCGCGATAGCGGATCAAATTGGCGTCACTGTCGGAGACTCAAATTGTGTTTAACTATATTCGAATTGTCTGTTTTGTTCCTAGTGTTACTGTACGCGCAATATACAAAAAAAAAACTAGTTAGGGCATAGTTTGCATCTATTTTGCTTTTTGACCACTCCATTACATCAGAAAAAAATTAGGATTTAAAGTTTGACCAAAGTTTAATACACTAGTATAAGGGTCTAAAACCCGATCCGAATGGAAATCTACCCTTTTTTGAACAAATAGAAGGTTTATAAAGGTCTAAATATAGTTTATAACCTATTAGGAGAAAGATAATCGCATCTTAAACCAATGGAAACTTTGGTCAAAAAAGTTTGACCAAGTTTGACCAAAGTTTAATAGACTAGTATGATGTGTGCATTTTAATGCACATTTTTCTACTATTGTACCAGTGTATTCCTATGGTTTAATTTACTATTTTTACTATTTTAGTGAGTTTTTAAATTTAAATTTATTTTTAGCTTTATTTTATTTTCGCACTTAATTTATGAATAAATAGCACTTTGACACCCTTTTAGTCCGCATGTCATAACTGGAGTTATGAATAACGGATTGAGGCGCGGGAAGATGCGTTGGAAAGCTGAGATCAAGAGCTACAACCTTCACGTTGAGGCCAGAACCCAGTTCGGAGCGCAATTATTTCAAATAATGTCGTGTTTGACCCGTGTCGCGACAGCGGATCAAATTGGCGCCGCTGCCGGGGACTCAAATTGTGTTTAACTATATTAGAATTATCTGTTTTGTTCCTACTGTTACTGTACACGTAATATACAAAAAAAAAAAAACTAGTTAGGGCATAGTTTGCATCTGTTTTGCTTTTTGACCACTCCATTACATCAGGAAAAAATCAGGATTCAAAGTTTGACCAAAGTTTAATAGACTAGTATAAAGGTCTAAAACCCGATCCGAATGGAAATCTAGCCTTTTTTGAACAAATAGAAGGTTTATAAAGGTCTAAATATAGTTTATAACCTATTAGGAGAAAGATAATCGCATCTTTAAACCAATGGAAACTTTGGTCAAACAAGTTTGACCAAGTTTGACCAAAGTTTAATAGACTAGTATGATGAGTGCATTTTAATGCACATTCTTCTACTATTGTACCAGTGTATTCCTATGGTATAATTTACTATTTTAGTGTGTTTTTATATTTAAGTTTATTTTTAGCTTTATTTTATTTTCGCATTTAATTTATGAATAAATAGCACTTTGACACCCTTTCTGTCCGCAAGTCATAACTGGAGTTATGAATATCGGATTGAGGCGCGGGAAGATGCGTTGGAAAGCTGAGATCAAGAGCTACAACCGTCACGTTGAGGCCAGAACCCAGTTCGGAGCGCAATTATGTCAAATAATGTCGTGTTTGACCCGTGTCGTGACAGCGGAACAAATTGGCGCCGCTGCCGGGGACTCCAATTGTGTTTAACTATATTAGAATTATCTGTTTTGTTCCTACTGTTACTGTACGCGTAATATACAAAAAAAAAAAAACTAGTTAGGGCATAGTTTGCATCTATTTTGCTTTTTGACCACTCCATTACATCAAGAAAAAATCAGGATTCAAAGTTTGACCAAAGCTTAATAGACTAGTATAAAGGTCTAAAATCCGATCCGAATGGAAATCTACCCTTTTTTGAACAAATAGAAGGTTTATAAAGGTCTAAATATAGTTTATAACCTATTAGGAGAAAGATAATCACATCTTTAAACCAATGGAAACATTGGTCAAACAAGTTTGACCAAGTTTAACCAAACTTTAATAGACTAGTATGATGAGTGCATTTTAATGCACATTCTTCTACTATTGCACCAGTGTATTCCTATGTTATAATTTACTATTTTAGTGTGTTTTTATATTTAAGTTTATTTTTAGCTTTATTTTATTTTCGCATTTAATTTATGAATAAATAGCACTTTGACACCCTATTAGTCCGCATGTCATAACTGGAGTTATGAATATCGGATTGAGGCGCAGGAAGATGCGTTGGAAAGCTGAGATCAAGAGCTACAACCTTCACGTTGTGGCCAGAACCCAGTTCGGAGCGCAAGTATGTCAAATAATGTCGTTTTTGACCCGTGTCGCGACAGCGGACCAAATTGGCGCCGCTGCCGGGGACTCAAATTGTGTATAACTATATTAGAATTGTCTGTTTTGTACCTACTGTTACTGTACGCGCAATATACAAAAAAAAAAACTAGTTAGGGCATAGTTTGCATCTGTTTTGCTTTTTGACCACTCCATTACAATAGAAAAAAATCAGGATTCAAAGTTTGACCAAAGTTTAATAGACTAGTATAAAGGTTTAAAACCCGATCCGAATGGAAATCTACCCTTTTTTGAACAAATAGAAGGTTTATAAAGGTCTAAATATAGTTTATAACCTATTAGGAGAAAGATAATCGCATCTTTAAACCAATGGAAACTTTGGTCAAAAAAGTTTGACCTACTTTGACCAAAGTTTAATAGACTAGTATGATGTGTGCATTTTAATGCACTTTCTTCTACTATTCTACCAGTGTATTCCTGTGGTTTAATTTACTATTTTTACTATTTTAGTGTGTTTTTATATTTAAGTTTATTTTTAGCTTTATTTTATTTTCGCACTTAATTTATGAATAAATAGCACTTTGACATCCTTTCAGTCCGCAGGTCATAACTGGAGTTATGAATATTGGATTGAGGCGCGGGAAGATGCGTTGGGAAGCTGAGATCAAGAGCTACAACTTTCACGTTGAGGCCAGAACCCAGTTCGGAGCGCAAGTACGTCATATAATCTCGTTTTTGACCCGTGCACGATAGCGGATCAAATTGGCGTCACTGTCGGACACTCAAATTGTGTTTAACTATATTAGAATTGTCTGTTTTGTTCCTAGTGTTACTGTACGCGCAATATACAAAAAAAAAACTAGTTAGGGCATAGTTTGCATCTGTTTTGCTTTTTGAGCACTCCATTACATCAGAAAAAAATCAGGATTTAAAGTTCGACCAAAGTTTAATAGACTAGTATAAAGGTCTAAAACCCGATCCGAATGGAAATCTACCCTTTTTTGAACAAATAGAAGGTTTATAAAGGTCTAAATATAGTTTATAACCTATTAGGAGAAAGATAATCGCATCTTTAAACCAATGGAAACTTTGGTCAAAAACGTTTGACCAAGTTTGACCAAAGTTTAATAGACTAGTATGATGTGTGCATTTTAATGCACATTTTTCTACTATTGTACCAGTGTATTCCTATGGTTTAATTTACTATTTTTACTATTTTAGTGTGTTTTTATATTTAAATTTATTTTTAGCTTTATTTTATTTTCGCACTTAATTTATGAATAAATAGCACTTTGACACCCTTTTAGTCCGCATGTCATAACTGGAGTTATGAATATCGGATTGAGGCGCGGGAAGATGCATTGGAAAGCCGAGATCAAGAGCTACAACCTTCACGTTGAGGCCAGAACCCAGTTCGGAGCGCAATTATGTCAAGTAATGTCGTGTTTGACCCGTGTCGCGACAGCGGATCAAATTGGCGCCGCTGCCGGGGACTCAAATAGTGTTTAACTATATTAGAATTATCTGTTTTGTTCCTACTGTTACTGTACGTGTAATATACAAAAAAAAAAAAACTAGTTAGGGCATAGTTTGCATCTGTTTTGCTTTTTGACCACTCCATTACATCAGAAAAAAAATTCAAAGTTTGACCAAAGTTTAATAGACTAGTATAAAGGTTTAAAACCCGATCCGAATGGAAATCTACCCTTTTTTGAACAAATAGAAGGTTTATAAAGGTCTAAATATAGTTTATAACCTATTAGGAGAAAGATAATCGCATCTTTAAACCAATGGAAACTTTGGTCAAAAAAGTTTGACCAACTTTGACCAAAGTTTAATAGACTAGTATGATGTGTGGATTTTAATGCACATTCTTCTACTATTGTACCAGTGTATTCCTGTGGTTTAATTTATTATTTTTACTATTTTAGTGTGTTTTTATATTTAAGTTTATTTTTAGCTTTATTTTATTTTCGCACTTAATTTATGAATAAATAGCACTTTGACACCCTTTCAGTCCGCCGGTCATAACTGGAGTTATGAATATTGGATTAGGGCGCAGGAAGATGTGTTGGGAAGCTGAGATCAAGAGCTACAACTTTCACGTTGAGGCCAGAACCCAGTTCGGAGCGCAAGTACGTCATATAATCTCGTTTTTGACCCGTGCGCGATAGCGGATCAAATTGGCGTCACTGTCGGAGACTCAAATTGTGTTTAACTATATTATAATTGTCTGTTTTGTTCCTAGTGTTACTGTACGCGCAATATACAAAAAAAAAACTAGTTAGGGCATAGTTTGCATCTGTTTTGCTTTGTGACCACTCCATTACATCAGAAAAAAATCAGGATTTAAAGTTTGACCAAAGTTTAATAGACTAGTATAAAGGTCTAAAACCCGATCCGAATGGAAAACTACCTTTTTTGAACAAATAGAAGGTTTATAAAGGTCTAAATATAGTTTATAACCTATTAGGAGAAAGATAATCACATCTTTAAACCAATGGAAACATTGGTCAAACAAGTTTGACCAAGTTTGACCAAACATTAATAGACTAGTATGATGAGTGCATTTTAATGCACATTCTTCTACTATTGCACCAGTGTATTCCTATGGTATATTTTGCTATTTTAGTGTGTTTTTATATTTAAGTTTATTTTTAGCTTTATTTTATTTTCGCATTTAATTTATGAATAAATAGCACTTTGACACCCTATCAGTCCGCATGTCATAACTGGAGTTATGAATATCGGATTGAGGCGCGGGAAGATGTGTTGGAAAGCTGAGATCAAGAGCTAGAACCTTCACGTTGTGGCCAGAACCCTGTTCGGAGCGCAAGTATGTCAAATAATGTCGTTTTTGACCCGTGTCGCGACAGCGGATCAAATTGGCGCCGCTGCCGGGGACTCAAATTGTGTATAACTATATTAGAATTGTCTGTTTTGTACCTACTGTTACTGTACGCGCAATATACAAAAAAAAAATAAACTAGTTAGGGCATAGTTTGCATCTGTTTTGCTTTTTGACCACTCCATTACAATAGAAAAAAATAAGGATTCAAAGTTTGACCAAAGTTTAATAGACTAGTATAAAGGTCTAACACCCGATCCGAATGGAAATCTACCCTTTTTTGAACAAATAGAAGGTTTATAAAGGACTAAATATAGTTTATAACCTATTAGGAGAAAGATAATCGCATCTTTAAACCAATGGAAACTTTGGTCAAACAAGTTTGACCAAGTTTAAAAGACTAGTATGATGAATGCATTTTAATGCACATTCTTCTACTATTGTAAAAGTGTATTCCTATGGTTTAATTTACTATTTTTACTATTTTAGTGTGTTTTTATATTTAAGTTTCTTTTTAGCTTTATTTTATTTTCGCACTTAATTTATGAATAAATAGCACTTTGACACCCTTTCAGTCTGCATGTCATAACTGGAGTTATGAATATCGGATTGAGGTGCGGGAAGATGCGTTGGAAAGTTGAGATCAAGAGCTACAACCTTCACGTTGAGGCCAGAACCCAGTTCGGAGCGCAAGTATGTCAATTAATGTCGTTTTTGACCCGTGTCGCGACAGCGGATTAAATTTGCGCCGCTGCCGGGGACTCAAATTGTGTTTAACTATATTAGAATTGTCTGTTTTGTTCCTAGTGTTACTGTACGCGCAATATACAAAAAAAAAACTAGTTAGGGCATAGTTTGCATCTATTTTGCTTTTTGACCACTCCATTACATCAGAAAAAAATCAGGATTTAAAGTTTGACCAAAGTTTAATAGACTAATATAAGGTCTAAAACCCGATCCGAATGGAAATCTACCCTTTTTTGAACAAATAGAAGGTTTATAAAGGTCTAAATATAGTTTATAACCTATTAGGAGAAAGATAATCACATCTTTAAACCAATGGAAACATTGGTCAAACAAGTTTGACCACGTTTGACCAAACTTTAATAGACTAATATGATGAGTGGAATTTAATGCACATTCTTCTATTATTGCACCAGTGTATTCCTATGGTATAATTTACTATTTTAGTGAGTTTTTATATTTAAGTTTATTTTTAGCTTTATTTTATTTTCGCATTTATTTTATGAATAAATAGCACTTTGACACCCTATCAGTCCGCATGTCATAACTGGAGTTATGAATATCGGATTGAGGCGCGGGAAGATGCGTTGAAAAGCTGAGATCAAGAGCTACAACCTTCACGTTGTGGCCAGAACCCAGTTCGGAGCGCAAGTATGTCAAATAATGTCGTTTTTGACCCGTGTCGCGACAAAATTGGCGCCGCTGCCGGGGACTCAAATTGTGTATAACTATATTAGAATTGTCTGTTTTGTACCTACTGTTATTGTACGCGCAATATACAAAAAAAAAAACTAGTTAGGGCATAGTTTGCATCTGTTTTGCTTTTTGACCACTCCATTACAATAGAAAAAAATAAGGATTCAAAGTTTGACCAAAGTTTAATAGACTAGTATAAAGGTCTAAAACCCGATCCAAATGGAAATCTACCCTTTTTTAAACAAATAGAAGGTTTATAAAGGTCTAAATATAGTTTATAACCTATTAGGAGAAAGATAATCGCATCTTTAAACCAATGGAAACTTTGGTCAAAAGAGTTTGACCAAGTTTGACCAAAGTTTAATAGACTAGTATGATGCGTGCATTTTAATGCACATTCTTCTACTATTGTACCAGTGTATTCCTATGGTTTAATTTACTATTTTTACTATTTTAGTGTGCTTTTATATTTAAGTTTATTTTTAGCTTTATTTTATTTTCGCACTTAATTTATGAATAAATAGCACTTTGACACCCTTTCAGTCCGCATGTCATAACTAGAGTTATGAATATCGGATTGAGGCGCGGGAAGATGCGTTGGAAAGCTGAGATCAAGAGCTACAACCTTCACGTTGAGGCCAGAACCCAGTTCGGAGCGCAAGTATGTCAAATAATGTCGTTTTTGACCCGTGTCGCGACAGCGGATTAAATTTGCGCCGCTGCCGGGGACTCAAATTGTGTTTAACTATATTAGAATTGTCTGTTTTGTTCCTACTGTTACTGTACGCGCAATATGCAAAAAAAAAAAACTAGTTAGGGCATAGTTTGCATCTGTTTTGCTTTTCGACCACTCCATTACAATAGAAAAAAATAAGGATTCAAAGTTTGACCAAAGTTTAATAGACTAGTATAAAGGTCTAAAACCCGATCCGAATGGAAATCTACCCTTTTTTGAACAAATAGAAGGTTTATAAAGGTCTAAATATAGTTTATAACCTATTAGGAGAAAGATAATCGCATCTTTACACCAATGGAAACTTTGGTCAAAAGAGTTTCACCAAGTTTGACCAAAGTTTAATAGACTAGTATGATGTGTGCATTTTAATGCACATTCTTCTACTATTGTACCAGTGTATTCCTATGGTTTAATTTACTATTTTTACTATTTTAGTGTGTTTTTATATTTAAGTTTATTTTTAGCTTTATTTTATTTTCGCACTTAATTTATGAATAAATAGCACTTTGACACCCTTTCAGACCGCATGTCATAACTGGAGTTATGAATATCGGATTGAGGCGAGGGAAGATGCGTTGGAAAGCTAAGATCAAGAGCTACAACCTTCACGTTGAGGCCAGAAGCCAGTTCGGAGCGCAAGTATGTTAAATAATGTCGTTTTTGACCCGTGTCGCGACAGTGGATTAAATTTGCGCCGCTGCCGGGGACTCAAATTGTGTTTAACTATATTAGAATTGTCTGTTTTGTTCCTACTGTTACTGTACGCGCAATATACAACATAAAAAAACTAGTTAGGGCTCCATTACATCAGAAAATAATCTGGATTCAAAGTTTGACCAAAGTTTAATAGACTAGTATAAAGGTCTAAAACCCGATCCGAATGGAAATCTACCATTTTTTGAACAAATAGAAGGTTTATAAAGGTCTAGATATAGTTTATAACCTATTAGGAGAAAGATAATCGCATCTTTAAACCAATGGAAACATTGGTCAAACAAGTTTGACCAAGTTTGACCAAAGTTTAATAGACTTGTATGATGAGTGCATTTTAATGCACATTCTTCTACTATTGTACCAGTGTATTCCTATGGAGTAATTTACTATTTTTACTATTTTAGTGTGTTTTTATATTTAAGTTTATTTTTAGCTTTATTTTATTTTCGCACTTAATTTATGAATAAATAGAACTTTGACACCCATTCAGTCCGCAGGTCATAACTGGAGTTACGTATATCGGATTGTGGTGCGGCAAGATGCGTTGGAAAGCTGAGAATAAGTGCTACAACTTTCTTGTTGAGGCCAGAAGCCAATTCGGAGTGCAAGTGTGTCAAATAATCTTGTTTTTGACCAGTGCGCGATAGTGGATCAAATTGGCGCCGCTTCCGGGGACTCAATTTGTGTTTAACTATATTAAAATTGCCTGTTTTGTTCCTACTGTCACTGTACGCGCAATATACAAAATAAAAAACTAGTTAGGGCATTGTTTGCATCTGTTTTGCTTTTTAACCACTCCATTACATCAGAAAATAATTAGGATTCAAAGTTTGACCAAAGTTTAATAGACTAGTATAAAGGTCTAAAACCCGATCCGAATGGAAATCTACCCTTTTTTGAACAAATAGAAGGTTTATAAAGGTCTAAATATAGTTTATAACCTATTAGGAGAAAGATAATCGCATCTTTAAACAGATGGAAACTTTGGTCAAACAAGTTTGACCAAAGTTTAATAGACTAGTATGATGAGTGCATTTTAATGCACATTCTTCTACTATTGTACCAGTGTATTCCTATGGAGTAATTTACTATTTTTACTATTTTAGTGTGTTTTTATATTTAAGTTTACTTTTAGCTTTATTTTATTTTCACACTTAATTTATGAATAAATAGCACTTTGACACCCTTTGAGTCCACAGGTCATAAGTGGAGTTACGAATATCAGATTGTGGCGTGGCAAGATGCGTTGGAAAGCTGAGATCAAGTGCTACAACTTTCTTGTTGAGGCCAGAACCCAGTTCGGAGCGCAAGTGTGTCAAATAATCTTGTTTTTGACCAGTGCGCGATAATGGATGAAATTGGCGCCGCTGCCGGGGACTCAATTTGTGTTTAACTATATTAAAATTGTCTGTTTTGTTCCTACTGTCACTGTACGCGCAATATACAAAATAAAAAACTAGTTAGGGCATAGTTTGCATCTGTTTTGCTTTTTAACCACTCCATTACATCAGAAAATAATCAGGATTCAAAGTTTGACCAAAGTTTAATAGACTAGTATAAAGGTCTAAAACTCGATCCGAATGGAAATCTACCCTTTTTTGAACAAATAGAAGGTTTATAAAGGTCTAAATATAGTTTATAACCTATTAGGAGAAAGAAAATCGCATCTTTAAACCAATGGAAATTTTGGTCAAACAAGTTTGACCAAGTTTGACCAAAGTTTAATAGACTAGTATGATGAGTGCATTTTAATGCACATTCTTCTACTATTGTACCAGTGTATTCCTATGGAGTAATTTACTATTTTTACTATTTTAGTGTGTTTTTATATTTAAGTTTATTTTTAGCTTTATTTTATTTTCGCACTTAATTTATGAATAAATAGCACTTTGACACCCTCTCAGTCCGCAGGTCATAACTGGAGTTACGTATATCGGATTGTGGCGCGGCAAGATCCGTTGGAAAGCTGAGAATAAGTGCTACAACTTTCTTGTTGAGGCCAGAAGCCAATTCGGAGTGCAAGTGTGTCAAATAATCTTGTTTTTGACCAGTGCGCGATAGTGGATCAAATTGGCGCCGCTTCCGGGGACTCAATTTGTGTTTAACTATATTAAAATTGCCTGTTTTGTTCCTACTGTCACTGTACGCGCAATATACAAAATAAAAAACTAGTTAGGGCATTGTTTGCATCTGTTTTGCTTTTTAACCACTCCATTACATCAGAAAATAATCAGGATTCAAAGTTTGACCAAAGTTTAATACACTAGTATAAAGGTCTAAAACCCGATCCGAATGGAAATCTACCCTTTTTTGAACAAATAGAAGGTTTATAAAGGTCTAAATATAGTTTATAACCTATTAGGAGAAAGATAATTGCATCTTTAAACATATGGAAACTTTGGTCAAACAAGTTTGACCAAGTTTGACCAAAGTTTAATAGACTAGTATGATGAGTGCATTTTAATGCACATTCTTCTACTATTGTACCAGTGTATTCCTATGGAGTAATTTACTATTTTTACTATTTTAGTGTGTTTTTATATTTAAGTTTACTTTTAGCTTTATTTTATTTTCACACTTAATTTATGAATAAATAGCACTTTGACACCCTTTGAGTCCGCAGGTCATAAGTGGAGTTACGAATATCAGATTGTGGCGTGGCAAGATGCGTTGGAAAGCTGAGATCAAGTGCTACAACTTTCTTGTTGAGGCCAGAACCCAGTTCGGAGCGCAAGTGTGTCAAATAATCTTGTTTTTGACCAGTGCGCGATAATGGATGAAATTGGCGCCGCTGCCGGGGACTCAATTTGTGTTTAACTATATTAAAATTGTCTGTTTTGTTCCTACTGTCACTGTACGCGCAATATACAAAATAAAAAACTAGTTAGGGCATAGTTTGCATCTGTTTTGCTTTTTAACCACTCCATTACATCAGAAAATAATCAGGATTCAAAGTTTGACCAAAGTTTAATAGACTAGTATAAAGGTCTAAAACTCGATCCGAATGGAAATCTACCCTTTTTTGAACAAATAGAAGGTTTATAAAGGTCTAAATATAGTTTATAACCTATTAGGAGAAAGATAATCGCATCTTTAAACCAATGGAAATTTTGGTCAAACAAGTTTGACCAAGTTTGACCAAAGTTTAATAGACTAGTATGATGAGTGCATTTTAATGCACATTCTTCTACTATTGTACCAGTGTATTCCTATGGAGTAATTTACTATTTTTACTATTTTAGTGTGTTTTTATATTTAAGTTTATTTTTAGCTTTATTTTATTTTCGCACTTAATTTATGAATAAATAGCACTTTGACACCCTTTCAGTCCGCAGGTCATAACTGGAGTTACGTATATCGGATTGTGGCGCGGCAAGATGCGTTGGAAAGCTGAGAATAAGTGCTACAACTTTCTTGTTGAGGCCAGAAGCCAATTCGGAGTGCAAGTGTGTCAAATAATCTTGTTTTTGACCAGTGCGCGATAGTGGATCAAATTGGCGCCGCTTCCGGGGACTCAATTTGTGTTTAACTATATTATAATTGCCTGTTTTGTTCCTACTGTCACTGTACGCGCAATATACCAAATAAAAAACTAGTTAGGGCATTGTTTGCATCTGTTTTGCTTTTTAACCACTCCATTACATCAGAAAATAATCAGGATTCAAAGTTTGACCAAAGTTTAATACACTAGTATAAAGGTCTAAAACCCGATCCGAATGGAAATCTACCCTTTTTTGAACAAATAGAAGGTTTATAAAGGTCTAAATATAGTTTATAACCTATTAGGAGAAAGATAATCGCATCTTTAAACATATGGAAACTTTGGTCAAACAAGTTTGACCAAGTTTGACCAAAGTTTAATAGACTAGTATGATGAGTGCATTTTAATGCACATTCTTCTACTATTGTACCAGTGTATTCCTATGGAGTAATTTACTATTTTTACTATTTTAGTGTGTTTTTATATTTAAGTTTACTTTTAGCTTTATTTTATTTTCACACTTAATTTATGAATAAATAGCACTTTGACACCCTTTGAGTCCGCAGGTCATAAGTGGAGTTACGAATATCAGATGGTGGCGTGGCAAGATGCGTTGGAAAGCTGAGATCAAGTGCTACAACTTTCTTGTTGAGGCCAGAACCCAGTTCGGAGCGCAAGTGTGTCAAATAATCTTGTTTTTGACCAGTGCGCGATAATGGATGAAATTGGCGCCGCTGCCGGGGACTCAATTTGTGTTTAACTATATTAAAATTGTCTGTTTTGTTCCTACTGTCACTGTACGCGCAATATACAAAATAAAAAACTAGTTAGGGCATAGTTTGCATCTGTTTTGCTTTTTAACCACTCCATTACATCAGAAAATAATCAGGATTCAAAGTTTGACCAAAGTTTAATAGACTAGTATAAAGGTCTAAAACTCGATCCGAATGGAAATCTACCCTTTTTTGAACAAATAGAAGGTTTATAAAGGTCTAAATATAGTTTATAACCTATTAGGAGAAAGATAATCGCATCTTTAAACCAATGGAAATTTTGGTCAAACAAGTTTGACCAAGTTTGACCAAAGTTTAATAGACTAGTATGATGAGTGCATTTTAATGCACATTCTTCTACTATTGTACCAGTGTATTCCTATGGAGTAATTTACTATTTTTACTATTTTAGTGTGTTTTTATATTTAAGTTTATTTTTAGCTTTATTTTATTTTCGTACTTAATTTATGAATAAATAGAACTTTGACACCCTTTCAGTCCGCAGGTCATAACTGGAGTTACGTATATCGGATTGTGGCGCGGCAAGATGCGTTGGAAAGCTGAGAATAAGTGCTACAACTTTCTTGTTGAGGCCAGAAGCCAATTCGGAGTGCAAGTGTGTCAAATAATCTTGTTTTTGACCAGTGCGCGATAGTGGATCAAATTGGCGCCGCTTCCGGGGACTCAATTTGTGTTTAACTATATTAAAATTGCCTGTTTTGTTCCTACTGTCACTGTACGCGCAATATACAAAATAAAAAACTAGTTAGGGCATTGTTTGCATCTGTTTTGCTTTTTAACCACTCCATTACATCAGAAAATAATCAGGATTCAAAGTTTGACCAAAGTTTAATAGACTAGTATAAAGGTCTAAAACCCGATCCGAATGGAAATCTACCCTTTTTTGAACAAATAGAAGGTTTATAAAGGTCTAAATATAGTTTATAACCTATTAGGAGAAAGATAATCGCATCTTTAAACAGATGGAAACTTTGGTCAAACAAGTTTGACCAAAGTTTAATAGACTAGTATGATGAGTGCATTTTAATGCACATTCTTCTACTATTGTACCAGTGTATTCCTATGGAGTAATTTACTATTTTTACTATTTTAGTGTGTTTTTATATTTAAGTTTACTTTTAGCTTTATTTTATTTTCACACTTAATTTATGAATAAATAGCACTTTGACACCCTTTGAGTCCGCAGGTCATAAGTGGAGTTACGAATAACAGATTGTGGCGTGGCAAGATGCGTTGGAAAGCTGAGATCAAGTGCTACAACTTTCTTGTTGAGGCCAGAACCCAGTTCGGAGCGCAAGTGTGTCAAATAATCTTGTTTTTGACCAGTGCGCGATAATGGATGAAATTGGCGCCGCTGCCGGGGACTCAATTTGTGTTTAACTATATTAAAATTGTCTGTTTTGTTCCTACTGTCACTGTACGCGCAATATACAAAATAAAAAACTAGTTAGGGCATAGTTTGCATCTGTTTTGCTTTTTAACCACTCCATTACATCAGAAAATAATCAGGATTCAAAGTTTGACCAAAGTTTAATAGACTAGTATAAAGGTCTAAAACTCGATCCGAATGGAAATCTACCCTTTTTTGAACAAATAGAAGGTTTATAAAGGTCTAAATATAGTTTATAACCTATTAGGAGAAAGATAATCGCATCTTTAAACCAATGGAAATTTTGGTCAAACAAGTTTGACCAAGTTTGACCAAAGTTTAATAGACTAGTATGATGAGTGCATTTTAATGCACATTCTTCTACTATTGTACCAGTGTATTCCTATGGAGTAATTTACTATTTTTACTATTTTAGTGTGTTTTTATATTTAAGTTTATTTTTAGCTTTATTTTATTTTCGCACTTAATTTATGAATAAATAGCACTTTGACACCCTTTCAGTCCGCAGGTCATAACTGGAGTTACGTATATCGGATTGTGGCGCGGCAAGATCCGTTGGAAAGCTGAGAATAAGTGCTACAACTTTCTTGTTGAGGCCAGAAGCCAATTCGGAGTGCAAGTGTGTCAAATAATCTTGTTTTTGACCAGTGCGCGATAGTGGATCAAATTGGCGCCGCTTCCGGGGACTCAATTTGTGTTTAACTATATTAAAATTGCCTGTTTTGTTCCTACTGTCACTGTACGCGCAATATACAAAATAAAAAACTAGTTAGGGCATTGTTTGCATCTGTTTTGCTTTTTAACCACTCCATTACATCAGAAAATAATCAGGATTCAAAGTTTGACCAAAGTTTAATACACTAGTATAAAGGTCTAAAACCCGATCCGAATGGAAATCTACCCTTTTTTGAACAAATAGAAGGTTTATAAAGGTCTAAATATAGTTTATAACCTATTAGGAGAAAGATAATCGCATCTTTAAACATATGGAAACTTTTGTCAAACAAGTTTGACCAAGTTTGACCAAAGTTTAATAGACTAGTATGATGAGTGCATTTTAATGCACATTCTTCTACTATTGTACCAGTGTATTCCTATGGAGTAATTTACTATTTTTACTATTTTAGTGTGTTTTTATATTTAAGTTTACTTTTAGCTTTATTTTATTTTCACACTTAATTTATGAATAAATAGCACTTTGACACCCTTTGAGTCCGCAGGTCATAAGTGGAGTTACGAATATCAGATTGTGGCGTGGCAAGATGCGTTGGAAAGCTGAGATCAAGTGCTACAACTTTCTTGTTGAGGCCAGAACCCAGTTCGGAGCGCAAGTGTGTCAAATAATCTTGTTTTTGACCAGTGCGCGATAATGGATGAAATTGGCGCCGCTGCCGGGGACTCAATTTGTGTTTAACTATATTAAAATTGTCTGTTTTGTTCCTACTGTCACTGTACGCGCGATATACAAAATAAAAAACTAGTTAGGGCATAGTTTGCATCTGTTTTGCTTTTTAACCACTCCATTACATCAGAAAATAATCAGGATTCAAAGTTTGACCAAAGTTTAATAAACTAGTATAAAGGTCTAAAACTCGATCCGAATGGAAATCTACCATTTTTTGAACAAATAGAAGGTTTATAAAGGTCTAAATATAGTTTATAACCTATTAGGAGAAAGATAATCGCATCTTTAAACCAATGGAAACTTTGGTCAAACAAGTTTGACCAAGTTTGACCAAAGTTTAATAGACTAGTATGATGAGTGCATTTTAATGCACATTCTTCTACTATTGTACCAGTGTATTCCTATGGAGTAATTTACTATTTTTACTATTTTAGTGTGTTTTTATATTTAAGTTTATTTTTAGCTTTATTTTATTTTCGCACTTAATTTATGAATAAATAGTACTTTGACACCCTTTCAGTCCGCAGGTCATAACTGGAGTTACGAATATCGGATTGTGGCGCGGCAAGATGCGTTGGAAAGCTGAGATCAAGTGCTACAACTTTCTTGTTGAGGCCAGAACCCAGTTCGGAGCACAAGTGTGTCAAATAATCTCGTTTTTGACCAGTGCACGATAGTGGATGAAATTGGCGCCGCTACCGCGGACTCAATTTATTTTTAACTATATTAAAATTGCCTGTTTTGTTCCTACTGTCACTGTACGCGCAATATACAAAATAAAAAACTAGTTAGGGCATAGTTTGCATCTGTTTTGCTTTTTAACCACTCCATTACATCAGAAAATAATCAGGATTCAAAGTTTGACCAAAGTTTAATAGACTAGTATAAAGGTCTAAAACTCGATCCGAATGGAAATCTACCCTTTTTTTAACAAATAGAAGGTTTATAAAGGTCTAAATATAGTTTATAACCTATTAGGAGAAAGATAATCGCATCTTTAAACCAATGGAAACTTTGGTCAAACAAGTTTGACCAAGTTTGACCAAAGTTTAATAGACTAGTATGGTGAGTGCATTTTAACGCACATTCTTCTACTATTGTACCAGTGTATTCCTATGGAGTAATTTACTATTTTTACTATTTTAGTGTGTTTTTATATTTAAGTTTATTTTTAGCTTTATTTTATTTTCGCACTTAATTTATGAATAAGTAGCACTTTGACACCCTTTCAGTCAGCAGGTCATAACTGGAGTTACGAATATCGGATTGTGGCGCGGCAAGATGCGTTGGAAAGCTGAGAACATGTGCTACAACTTTATTGTTGAGGCCAGAACCCAATGCGGAGCGCAAGTGTGTCAAATAATCTCGTTTTTGACCAGTGCGCGATAGTGGATCAAATTGGCGCCGCTGCCGGGGACTCAATTTGTGTTTAACTATATTAAAATTGTCTGTTATGTTCCTACTGTCACTGTACGCGCGATATACAAAATAAAAAACTAGTTAGGGCATAGTTTGCATCTGTTTTGCTTTTTAACCACTCCATTACATCAGAAAATAATCAGGATTCAAAGTTTGACCAAAGTTTAATAGACTAGTATAAAGGTCTAAAACTCGATCCGAATGGAAATCTACCCTTTTTTGAACAAATAGAAGGTTTATAAAGGTCTAAATATAGTTTATAACCTATTAGGAGAAAGATAATCGCATCTTTAAACCAATGGAAACTTTGGTCAAACAAGTTTGACCAAGTTTGACCAAAGGTTAATAGACTAGTATGATGAGTGCATTTTAATGCACATTCTTCTACTATTGTACCAGTGTATTCCTATGGAGTAATTTACTATTTTTACTATTTTATTGTGTTTTTATATTTAAGTTTATTTTTAGCTTTATTTTATTTTCGCACTTAATTTATGAATAAATAGCACTTTGACACCCTTTCAGTCCGCAGGTCATAACTGGAGTTATGAATATCGGATTGTGGCGCGGCAAGATGCGTTGGAAAGCTGAGATCAAGTGCTACAACTTTCTTGTTGAGGCCAGAACCCAGTTCGGAGCGCAAGTGTGTCAAATAATCTCGTTTTTGACCAGTGCGCGATAGTGGATGAAATTGGCGCCGCTGCCGAGGACTCAATTTATTTTTAACTATATTAAAATTGCCTGTTTTGTTCCTACTGTCACTGTACGCGCAATATACAAAATAAAAAACTAGTTAGGGCATAGTTTGCATCTGTTTTGCTTTTTAACCACTCCATTACATCAGAAAATAATCAGGATTCAAAGTTTGACCAAAGTTTAATAGACTAGTATAAAGGTCTAAAACTCGATCCGAATGGAAATCTACCCTTTTTTGAACAAATAGAAGGTTTATAAAGGTCTAAATATAGTTTATAACCTATTAGGAGAAAGATAATCGCATCTTTAAACCAATGGAAACTTTGGTCAAACAAGTTTGACCAAAGTTTAATAGACTAGTATGATGAGTGCATTTTAACGCACATTCTTCTACTATTGTACCAGTGTATTCCTATGGAGTAATTTACTATTTTTACTATTTTAGTGTGTTTTTATATTTAAGTTTATTTTTAGCTTTATTTTATTTTCGCACTTAATTTATGAATAAATAGCACTTTGACACCCTTTCAGTCCGCAGGTCATAACTGGGGTTACGAATATTGGATTGAGGTCCGGCAAGATGCGTTGGAAAGCTGAGATCAAGTGCTACAACTTTCTTGTTGAGGCCAGAACCCAGTTCGGAGCGCAAGTGTGTCAAATAATCTCGTTTTTGACCAGTGTGCGATAGTGGATGAAATTGGCGCCGCTGCCGGGGACTCAATTTATTTTTAACTATATTAAAATTGCCTGTTTTGTTCCTACTGTCACTGTACGCGCAATATACAAAATAAAAAACTAGTTAGGGCATAGTTTGCATCTGTTTTGCTTTTTAACCACTCCATTACATCAGAAAATAATCAGGATTCAAAGTTTGACCAAAGTTTAATAGACTAGTATAAAGGTCTAAAACTCGATCCGAATGGAAATCTACCCTTTTTTGAACAAATAGAAGGTTTATAAAGGTCTAAATATAGTTTATAATCTATTAGGAGAAAGATAATCGCATCTTTAAACCAATGGAAACTTTGGTCAAACAAGTTTGACCAAGTTTGACCAAAGTTTAATAGACTAGTATGATGAGTGCATTTTAACGCACATTCTTCTACTATTGTACCAGTGTATTCCTATGGAGTAATTTACTATTTTTACTATTTTAGTGTGTTTTTATATTTAAGTTTATTTTTAGCTTTATTTTATTTTCGCACTTAATTTATGAATAAATAGCACTTTGACACCCTTTCAATCCGCAGGTCATAACTGGGGTTACGAATATCGGATTGAGGCGCGGCAAGATGCGTTGGAAAGCTGAGATCAAGTGCTACAACTTTCTTGTTGAGGCCAGAACCCAGTTCGGAGCGCAAGTGTGTCAAATAATCTCGTTTTTGACCAGTGTGCGATAGTGGATGAAATTGGCGCCGCTGCCGGGGACTCAATTTATTTTTAACTATATTAAAATTGCCTGTTTTGTTCCTACTGTCACTGTACGCGCAATATACAAAATAAAAAACTAGTTAGGGCATAGTTTGCATCTGTTTTGCTTTTTAACCACTCCATTACATCAGAAAATAATCAGGATTCAAAGTTTGACCAAAGTTTAATAGACTAGTATAAAGGTCTAAAACTCGATCCGAATGGAAATCTACCCTTTTTTGAACAAATAGAAGGTTTATAAAGGTCTAAATATAGTTTATAACCTATTAGGAGAAAGATAATCGCATCTTTAAACCAATGGAAACTTTGGTCAAACAAGTTTGACCAAAGTTTAATAGACTAGTATGATGAGTGCATTTTAACGCACATTCTTCTACTATTGTACCAGTGTATTCCTATGGAGTAATTTACTATTTTTACTATTTTAGTGTGTTTTTATATTTAAGTTTATTTTTAGCTTTATTTTATTTTCGCACTTAATTTATGAATAAATAGCACTTTGACACCCTTTCAGTCCGCAGGTCATAACTGGGGTTACGAATATTGGATTGAGGTCCGGCAAGATGCGTTGGAAAGCTGAGATCAAGTGCTACAACTTTCTTGTTGAGGCCAGAACCCAGTTCGGAGCGCAAGTGTGTCAAATAATCTCGTTTTTGACCAGTGTGCGATAGTGGATGAAATTGGCGCCGCTGCCGGGGACTCAATTTATTTTTAACTATATTAAAATTGCCTGTTTTGTTCCTACTGTCACTGTACGCGCAATATACAAAATAAAAAACTAGTTAGGGCATAGTTTGCATCTGTTTTGCTTTTTAACCACTCCATTACATCAGAAAATAATCAGGATTCAAAGTTTGACCAAAGTTTAATAGACTAGTATAAAGGTCTAAAACTCGATCCGAATGGAAATCTACCCTTTTTTGAACAAATAGAAGGTTTATAAAGGTCTAAATATAGTTTATAATCTATTAGGAGAAAGATAATCGCATCTTTAAACCAATGGAAACTTTGGTCAAACAAGTTTGACCAAGTTTGACCAAAGTTTAATAGACTAGTATGATGAGTGCATTTTAACGCACATTCTTCTACTATTGTACCAGTGTATTCCTATGGAGTAATTTACTATTTTTACTATTTTAGTGTGTTTTTATATTTAAGTTTATTTTTAGCTTTATTTTATTTTCGCACTTAATTTATGAATAAATAGCACTTTGACACCCTTTCAGTCCGCAGGTCATAACTGGGGTTACGAATATCGGATTGAGGCGCGGCAAGATGCGTTGGAAAGCTGAGATCAAGTGCTACAACTTTCTTGTTGAGGCCAGAACCCAGTTCGGAGCGCAAGTGTGTCAAATAATCTCGTTTTTGACCAGTGTGCGATAGTGGATGAAATTGGCGCCGCTGCCGGGGACTCAATTTATTTTTAACTATATTAAAATTGCCTGTTTTGTTCCTACTGTCACTGTACGCGCAATATACAAAATAAAAAACTAGTTAGGGCATAGTTTGCATCTGTTTTGCTTTTTAACCACTCCATTACATCAGAAAATAATCAGGATTCAAAGTTTGACCAAAGTTTAATAGACTAGTATAAAGGTCTAAAACTCGATCCGAATGGAAATCTACCCTTTTTTGAACAAATAGAAGGTTTATAAAGGTCTAAATATAGTTTATAACCTATTAGGAGAAAGATAATCGCATCTTTAAACCAATGGAAACTTTGGTCAAACAAGTTTGACCAAAGTTTAATAGACTAGTATGATGAGTGCATTTTAACGCACATTCTTCTACTATTGTACCAGTGTATTCCTATGGAGTAATTTACTATTTTTACTATTTTAGTGTGTTTTTATATTTAAGTTTATTTTTAGCTTTATTTTATTTTCGCACTTAATTTATGAATAAATAGCACTTTGACACCCTTTCAGTCCGCAGGTCATAACTGGGGTTACGAATATTGGATTGAGGTCCGGCAAGATGCGTTGGAAAGCTGAGATCAAGTGCTACAACTTTCTTGTTGAGGCCAGAACCCAGTTCGGAGCGCAAGTGTGTCAAATAATCTCGTTTTTGACCAGTGTGCGATAGTGGATGAAATTGGCGCCGCTGCCGGGGACTCAATTTATTTTTAACTATATTAAAATTGCCTGTTTTGTTCCTACTGTCACTGTACGCGCAATATACAAAATAAAAAACTAGTTAGGGCATAGTTTGCATCTGTTTTGCTTTTTAACCACTCCATTACATCAGAAAATAATCAGGATTCAAAGTTTGACCAAAGTTTAATAGACTAGTATAAAGGTCTAAAACTCGATCCGAATGGAAATCTACCCTTTTTTGAACAAATAGAAGGTTTATAAAGGTCTAAATATAGTTTATAATCTATTAGGAGAAAGATAATCGCATCTTTAAACCAATGGAAACTTTGGTCAAACAAGTTTGACCAAGTTTGACCAAAGTTTAATAGACTAGTATGATGAGTGCATTTTAACGCACATTCTTCTACTATTGTACCAGTGTATTCCTATGGAGTAATTTACTATTTTTACTATTTTAGTGTGTTTTTATATTTAAGTTTATTTTTAGCTTTATTTTATTTTCGCACTTAATTTATGAATAAATAGCACTTTGACACCCTTTCAGTCCGCAGGTCATAACTGGGGTTACGAATATCGGATTGAGGCGCGGCAAGATGCGTTGGAAAGCTGAGATCAAGTGCTACAACTTTCTTGTTGAGGCCAGAACCCAGTTCGGAGCGCAAGTGTGTCAAATAATCTCGTTTTTGACCAGTGTGCGATAGTGGATGAAATTGGCGCCGCTGCCGGGGACTCAATTTATTTTTAACTATATTAAAATTGCCTGTTTTGTTCCTACTGTCACTGTACGCGCAATATACAAAATAAAAAACTAGTTAGGGCATAGTTTGCATCTGTTTTGCTTTTTAACCACTCCATTACATCAGAAAATAATCAGGATTCAAAGTTTGACCAAAGTTTAATAGACTAGTATAAAGGTCTAAAACTCGATCCGAATGGAAATCTACCCTTTTTTGAACAAATAGAAGGTTTATAAAGGTCTAAATATAGTTTATAATCTATTAGGAGAAAGATAATCGCATCTTTAAACCAATGGAAACTTTGGTCAAACAAGTTTGACCAAGTTTGACCAAAGTTTAATAGACTAGTATGATGAGTGCATTTTAACGCACATTCTTCTACTATTGTACCAGTGTATTCCTATGGAGTAATTTACTATTTTTACTATTTTAGTGTGTTTTTATATTTAAGTTTATTTTTAGCTTTATTTTATTTTCGCACTTAATTTATGAATAAATAGCACTTTGACACCCTTTCAGTCCGCAGGTCATAACTGGGGTTACGAATATCGGATTGAGGCGCGGCAAGATGCGTTGGAAAGCTGAGATCAAGTGCTACAACTTTCTTGTTGAGGCCAGAACCCAGTTCGGAGCGCAAGTGTGTCAAATAATCTCGTTTTTGACCAGTGTGCGATAGTGGATGAAATTGGCGCCGCTGCCGGGGACTCAATTTATTTTTAACTATATTAAAATTGCCTGTTTTGTTCCTACTGTCACTGTACGCGCAATATACAAAATAAAAAACTAGTTAGGGCATAGTTAGCATCTGTTTTGCTTTTTAACCACTCCATTACATCAGAAAATAATCAGGATTCAAAGTTTGACCAAAGTTTAATAGACTAGTATAAAGGTCTGAAACTCGATCCGAATGGAAATCTACCCTTTTTTGAACAAATAGAAGGTTTATAAAGGTCTAAATATAGTTTATAACCTATTAGGAGAAAGATAATCGCATCTTTAAACCAATGGAAACGTTGGTCAAACAAGTTTGACCAAAGTTTAATAGACTAGTATGATGAGTGCATTTTAACGCACATTCTTCTACTATTGTACCAGTGTATTCCTATGGAGTAATTTACTATTTTTACTATTTTAGTGTGTTTTTATATTTAAGTTTATTTTTAGCTTTATTTTATTTTCGCACTTAATTTTTGAATAAATAGCACTTTCACACCCTTTCAGTCCGCAGGTCATAACTGGGGTTACGAATATCGGATTGAGGCGCGGCAAGATGCGTTGGAAAGCTGAGATCAAGTGCTACAACTTTCTTGTTGAGGCCAGAACCCAGTTCGGAGCGCAAGTGTGTCAAATAATCTCGTTTTTGACCAGTGCGCGATAGTGGATGAAATTGGCGCCGCTGCCGGGGACTCTATTTATTTTTAACTATATTAAAATTGCCTGTTTTGTTCCTACTGTCACTGTACGCGCAATATACAAAATAAAAAACTAGTTAGGGAATAGTTTGCATCTGTTTTGCTTTTTAACCACTCCATTACATCAGAAAATAATCAGGATTCAAAGTTTGACCAAAGTTTAATAGACTAGTATAAAGGTCTGAAACTCGATCCGAATGGAAATCTACCCTTTTTTGAACAAATAGAAGGTTTACAAAGGTCTAAATATAGTTTATAACATAATTAGGAGAAAGATAATCGCATCTTTAAACCAATGGAAACTTTGGTCAAACAAGTTTGACCAAAGTTTAATAGACTAGTATGATGAGTGCATTTTAACGCACATTCTTCAACTATTGTACCGGTGTATTCCTATGGAGTAATTTACTATTTTTACTATTTTAGTGTGTTTTTATATTTAAGTTTATTTTTAGCTTTATTTTATTTTCGCACTTAATTTATGAATAAATAGCACTTTGACACCCTTTCAGTCCGCAGGTCATAACTGGAGTTACGTATATCGGATTGTGGCGCGGCAAGATGCGTTGGAAAGCTGAGATCAAGTGCTACAACTTTCTTGTTGAGGCCAGAACCCAGTTCGGAGCGCAAGTGTGTCAAATAATCTCGTTTTTGACCAGTGCGCGATAGTGGATCAAATTGGCACCGCTGCCGGGGACTCAATTTGTTTTTAACTATATTAAAATTGTCTGTTATGTTCCTACTGTCACTGTACGCGTGATATACAAAATAAATAACTAGTTAGGGCATAGTTTGCATCTGTTTTGCTTTTTAACCACTCCATTACATCAGAAAATAATCAGGATTCAAAGTTTGACCAAAGTTTAATAGACTAGTATAAAGGTCTAAAACTCGATCCGAATGGAAATCTACCCTTTTTTGAACAAATAGAAGGTTTATAAAGGTCTAAATATAGTTTATAACCTATTAGGAGAAAGATAATCGCATCCTTAAACCAATGGAAACTTTGGTCAAACAAGTTTGACCAAAGTTTAATAGACTAGTATGATGAGTGCATTTTAATGCACATTCTTCTACTATTGTACCAGTGTATTCCTATGGAGTAATTTACTATTTTTACTATTTTAGTGTGTTTTTATATTTAAGTTTATTTTTAGCTTTATTTTATTTTCGCACTTAATTTATGAATAAATAGCACTTTGACACCCTTTCAGTCCGCAGGTCATCACTGGAGTTACGAATATCGGATTGTGGCGCGGCAAGATGCGTTGGAAAGCTGAGATCAAGTGCTACAACTTTCTTGTTGAGGCCAGAACCTAGTTCAGAGCGCAAGTGTGTCAAATTATCTCGTTTTTGACCAGTGCGCGATAGTGGATCAAATTGGCACCGCTGCCGGGGACTCAATTTGTTTTTAACTATATTAAAATTGTCTGTTATGTTCCTACTGTCACTGTACGCGTGATATACAAAATAAATAACTAGTTAGGGCATAGTTTGCATCTGTTTTGCTTTTTAACCACTCCATTACATCAGAAAATAATCAGGATTCAAAGTTTGACCAAAGTTTAATAGACTAGTATAAAGGTCTAAAACTCGATCCGAATGGAAATCTACCCTTTTTTGAACAAATAGAAGGTTTATAAAGGTCTAAATATAGTTTATAACCTATTAGGAGAAAGATAATCGCATCCTTAAACCAATGGAAACTTTGGTCAAACAAGTTTGACCAAAGTTTAATAGACTAGTATGATGAGTGCATTTTAATGCACATTCTTCTACTATTGTACCAGTGTATTCCTATGGAGTAATTTACTATTTTTACTATTTTAGTGTGTTTTTATATTTAAGTTTATTTTTAGCTTTATTTTATTTTCGCACTTAATTTATGAATAAATAGCACTTTGACACCCTTTCAGTCCGCAGGTCATCACTGGAGTTACGAATATCGGATTGTAGCGCGGCAAGATGCGTTGGAAAGCTGAGATCAAGTGCTACAACTTTCTTGTTGAGGCCAGAACCTAGTTCAGAGCGCAAGTGTGTCAAATTATCTCGTTTTTGACCAGTGCGCGATAGTGGATGAAATTGGCGCCGCTGCCGGGGACTCAATTTATTTTTAACTATATTAAAATTGCCTGTTTTGTTCCTACTGTCACTGTACGCGCAATATACAAAATAAAAAACTAGTTAGGGCATAGTTTGCATCTGTTTTGCTTTTTAACCACTCCATTACATCAGAAAATAATCAGGATTCAAAGTTTGACCAAAGTTTAATAGACTAGTATAAAGGTCTAAAACTCGATCCGAATGGAAATCTACCCTTTTTTGAACAAATAGAAGGTTTATAAGGTCTAAATATAGTTTATAACCTATTAGGAGAAAGATAATCGCATCTTTAAACCAATGGAAACTTTGGTCAAACAAGTTTGACCAAGTTTGACCAAAGTTTAATAGACTAGTATGATGAGTGCATTTTAACGCACATTCTTCTACTATTGTACCAGTGTATTCCTATGGAGTAATTTACTATTTTTACTATTTTAGTGTGTTTTTATATTTAAGTTTATTTTTAGCTTTATTTTATTTTCGCACTTAATTTTTGAATAAATAGCACTTTCACACCCTTTCAGTCCGCAGGTCATAACTGGGGTTACGAATATCGGATTGAGGCGCGGCAAGATGCGTTGGAAAGCTGAGATCAAGTGCTACAACTTTCTTGTTGAGGCCAGAACCCAGTTCGGAGCGCAAGTGTGTCAAATAATCTCGTTTTTGACCAGTGTGCGATAGTGGATGAAATTGGCACCGCTGCCGGGGACTCTATTTATTTTTAACTATATTAAAATTTCCTGTTTTGTTCCTACTGTCACTGTACGCGCAATATACAAAATAAAAAACTAGTTAGGGAATAGTTTGCATCTGTTTTGCTTTTTAACCACTCCATTACATCAGAAAATAATCAGGATTCAAAGATTGACCAAAGTTTAATAGACTAGTATAAAGGTCTGAAACTCGATCCGAATGGAAATCTACCCTTTTTTGAACAAATAGAAGGTTTATAAAGGTCTAAATATAGTTTATAACATAATTAGGAGAAAGATAATCGCATCTTTAAACCAATGGAAACTTTGGTCAAACAAGTTTGACCAAGTTTGACCAAAGTTTAATAGACTAGTATGATGAGTGCATTTTAACGCACATTCTTCAACTATTGTACCGGTGTATTCCTATGGAGTAATTTACTATTTTTACTATTTTAGTGTGTTTTTATATTTAAGTTTATTTTTAGCTTTATTTTATTTTCGCACTTAATTTATGAATAAATAGCACTTTGACACCCTTTCAGTCCGCAGGTCATAACTGGAGTTACGTATATCGGATTGTGGCGCGGCAAGATGCGTTGGAAAGCTGAGATCAAGTGCTACAACTTTCTTGTTGAGGCCAGAACCCAGTTCGGAGCGCAAGTATGTCAAATAATCTCGTTTTTGACCAGTGCGCGATAGTGGATCAAATTGGCACCGCTGCCGGGGACTCAATTTGTTTTTAACTATATTAAAATTGTCTGTTATGTTCCTACTGTCACTGTACGCGTGATATACAAAATAAATAACTAGTTAGGGCATAGTTTGCATCTGTTTTGCTTTTTAACCACTCCATTACATCAGAAAATAATCAGGATTCAAAGTTTGACCAAAGTTTAATAGACTAGTATAAAGGTCTAAAACTCGATCCGAATGGAAATCTACCCTTTTTTGAACAAATAGAAGGTTTATAAAGGTCTAAATATAGTTTATAACCTATTAGGAGAAAGATAATCGCATCCTTAAACCAATGGAAACTTTGGTCAAACAAGTTTGACCAAAGTTTAATAGACTAGTATGATGAGTGCATTTTAATGCACATTCTTCTACTATTGTACCAGTGTATTCCTATGGAGTAATTTACTATTTTTACTATTTTAGTGTGTTTTTATATTTAAGTTTATTTTTAGCTTTATTTTATTTTCGCACTTAATTTATGAATAAATAGCACTTTGACACCCTTTCAGTCCGCAGGTCATCACTGGAGTTACGAATATCGGATTGTGGCGCGGCAAGATGCGTTGGAAAGCTGAGATCAAGTGCTACAACTTTCTTGTTGAGGCCAGAACCTAGTTCAGAGCGCAAGTGTGTCAAATTATCTCGTTTTTGACCAGTGCGCGATAGTGGATGAAATTGGCGCCGCTGCCGGGGACTCAATTTATTTTTAACTATATTAAAATTGCCTGTTTTGTTCCTACTGTCACTGTACGCGCAATATACAAAATAAAAAACTAGTTAGGGCATAGTTTGCATCTGTTTTGCTTTTTAACCACTCCATTACATCAGAAAATAATCAGGATTCAAAGTTTGACCAAAGTTTAATAGACTAGTATAAAGGTCTAAAACTCGATCCGAATGGAAATCTACCCTTTTTTGAACAAATAGAAGGTTTATAAAGGTCTAAATATAGTTTATAACCTATTAGGAGAAAGATAATCGCATCTTTAAACCAATGGAAACTTTGGTCAAACAAGTTTGACCAAGTTTGACCAAAGTTTAACAGACTAGTATGATGAGTGCATTTTAACGCACATTCTTCTACTATTGTACCAGTGTATTCCTATGGAGTAATTTACTATTTTTACTATTTTAGTGTGTTTTTATATTTAAGTTTATTTTTAGCTTTATTTTATTTTCGCACTTAATTTTTGAATAAATAGCACTTTCACACCCTTTCAGTCCGCAGGTCATAACTGGGGTTACGAATATCGGATTGAGGCGCGGCAAGATGCGTTGGAAAGCTGAGATCAAGTGCTACAACATTCTTGTTGAGGCCAGAACCCAGTTCGGAGCGCAAGTGTGTCAAATAATCTCGTTTTTGACCAGTGTGCGATAGTGGATGAAATTGGCACCGCTGCCGGGGACTCTATTTATTTTTAACTATATTAAAATTGCCTGTTTTGTTCCTACTGTCACTGTACGCGCAATATACAAAATAAAAAACTAGTTAGGGAATAGTTTGCATCTGTTTTGCTTTTTAACCACTCCATTACATCAGAAAATAATCAGGATTCAAAGATTGACCAAAGTTTAATAGACTAGTATAAAGGTCTGAAACTCGATCCGAATGGAAATCTACCCTTTTTTGAACAAATAGAAGGTTTATAAAGGTCTAAATATAGTTTATAACATAATTAGGAGAAAGATAATCGCATCTTTAAACCAATGGAAACTTTGGTCAAACAAGTTTGACCAAGTTTGACCAAAGTTTAATAGACTAGTATGATGAGTGCATTTTAACGCACATTCTTCAACTATTGTACCGGTGTATTCCTATGGAGTAATTTACTATTTTTACTATTTTAGTGTGTTTTTATATTTAAGTTTATTTTTAGCTTTATTTTATTTTCGCACTTAATTTATGAATAAATAGCACTTTGACACCCTTTCAGTCCGCAGGTCATCACTGGAGTTACGAATATCGGATTGTGGCGCGGCAAGATGCGTTGGAAAGCTGAGATCAAGTGCTACAACTTTCTTGTTGAGGCCAGAACCTAGTTCAGAGCGCAAGTGTGTCAAATTATCTCGTTTTTGACCAGTGCGCGATAGTGGATGAAATTGGCGCCGCTGCCGGGGACTCAATTTATTTTTAACTATATTAAAATTGCCTGTTTTGTTCCTACTGTCACTGTACGCGCAATATACAAAATAAAAAACTAGTTAGGGCATAGTTTGCATCTGTTTTGCTTTTTAACCACTCCATTACATCAGAAAATAATCAGGATTCAAAGTTTGACCAAAGTTTAATAGACTAGTATAAAGGTCTAAAACTCGATCCGAATGGAAATCTACCCTTTTTTGAACAAATAGAAGGTTTATAAAGGTCTAAATATAGTTTATAACCTATTAGGAGAAAGATAATCGCATCTTTAAACCAATGGAAACTTTGGTCAAACAAGTTTGACCAAGTTTGACCAAAGTTTAATAGACTAGTATGATGAGTGCATTTTAACGCACATTCTTCTACTATTGTACCAGTGTATTCCTATGGAGTAATTTACTATTTTTACTATTTTAGTGTGTTTTTATATTTAAGTTTATTTTTAGCTTTATTTTATTTTCGCACTTAATTTATGAATAAATAGCACTTTCACACCCTTTCAGTCCGCAGGTCATAACTGGAGTTACGAATATCGGATTGTGGCGCGGCAAGATGCGTTGGAAAGCTGAGATCAAGTGCTACAACTTTCTTGTTGAGGCCAGAACCCAGTTCGGAGCGCAGGTGTGTCAAATAATCTCGTTTTTGACCAGTGCGCGATAGTGGATGAAATTGGCGCCGCTGCCGGGGACTCAATTTATGTTTAACTATATTAAAATTGCCTGTTTTGTTCGTACTGTCATTGTACGCGCAATATACAAAATAAAAAACTAGTTAGGGCATAGTTTGCATCTGTTTTGCTTTTTAACCACTCCATTACATCAGAAAATAATCAGGATTCAAAGTTTGACCAAAGTTTAATAGACTAGTATAAAGGTCTAAAACCCGATCCGAATGGACATCTACCCTTTTTTGAACAAATAGAAGGTTTATAAAGGTCTAAATATAGTTTATATAACCTATTAGGAGAAAGATAATCGCATCTTTAAACCAATGGAAACTTTGGTCAAACAAGTTTGACCAAGTTTGACCAAAGTTTAATAGACTAGTATGATGAGTGCATTTTAATGCACATTCTTCTACTATTGTACCAGTGTATTCCTATGGAGTAATTTAATATTTTTACTATTTTAGTGTGTTTTTATATTTAAGATTATTTTTAGCTTTATTTTATTTTCGCACTTAATTTATGAACAAATAGCACTTTGACACCCTTTCAGTCAGCAGGTCATAACTGGAGTTACGAATATCAGATTGTGGTGCGGCAAGATGCGTTGGAAAGCTGAGAACAAGTGCTACAACTTTCTTGTTGAGGCCAGAACCCAATTCGGAGCGCAAGTGTGTCAAATAATCTCGTTTTTTACCAGTGTGCGATAGTGGATCAAATTGGCGCTGCTGCCGGGGACTCAATTTATTTTTAACTATATTAAAATTGCCTGTTTTGTTCCTACTGTCACTGTACGTGCAATATACAAAATAAAAAACTAGTTAGGGCATAGTTTGCATCTGTTTTGCTTTTTAACCACTCCATTACATCAGAAAATAATCAGGATTCAAAGTTTGACCAAAGTTTAATAGACTAGTATAAAGGTCTGAAACTCGATCCGAATGAAAATCTACCCTTTTTTGAACAAATAGAAGGTTTATAAAGGTCTAAATATAGTTTATAACCTATTAGGAGAAAGATAATCGCATCTTTAAACCAATGGAAACTTTGGTCAAACAAGTTTGACTATGTTTGACCAAAGTTTAATAGACTAGTATGATGAGTGCATTTTAACGCACATTCTTCTACTATTGTACCAGTGTATTCCTATGGAGTAATTTACTATTTTTACTATTTTAGTGTGTTTTTATATTTAAGTTTATTTTTAGCTTTATTTTATTTTCGCACTTAATTTTTGAATAAATAGCACTTTCACACCCTTTCAGTCCGCAGGTCATAACTGGGGTTACGGATATCGGATTGAGGCGCGGCAAGATGCGTTGGAAAGCTGAGATCAAGTGCTACAACATTCTTGTTGAGGCCAGAACCCAGTTCGGAGCGCAAGTGTGTCAAATAATCTCGTTTTTGACCAGTGCGCGATAGTGGATGAAATTGGCGCCGCTGCCGGGGACTCAATTTATTTTTAACTATATTAAAATTGCCTGTTTTGTTCCTACTGTCACTGTACGCGCAATATACAAAATAAAAAACTAGTTAGGGAATAGTTTGCATCTGTTTTGCTTTTTAACCACTCCATTACATCAGAAAATAATCAGGATTCAAAGTTTGACCAAAGTTTAATAGACTAGTATAAAGGTCTAAAACCCGATCCGAATGGAAATCTACCCTTTTTTGAACAAATAGAAGGTTTATAAAGGTCTAAATATAGTTTATATAACCTATTAGGAGAAAGATAATCGCATCTTTAAACCAATGGAAACTTTGGTCAAACAAGTTTGACCAAGTTTGACCAAAGTTTAATAGACTAGTATGATGAGTGCATTTTAATGCACATTCTTCTACTATTCTACCAGTGTATTCCTATGGAGTAATTTAATATTTTTACTATTTTAGTGTGTTTTTATATTTAAGATTATTTTTAGCTTTATTTTATTTTCGCACTTAATTTATGAACAAATAGCACTTTGACACCCTTTCAGTCAGCAGGTCATAACTGGAGTTACGAATATCAGATTGTGGTGCGGCAAGATGCGTTGGAAAGCTGAGAACAAGTGCTACAACTTTCTTGTTGAGGCCAGAACCCAATTCGGAGCGCAAGTGTGTCAAATAATCTCGTTTTTTACCAGTTTGCGATAGTGGATCAAATTGGCGCTGCTGCCGGGGACTCAATTTATTTTTAACTATATTAAAATTGCCTGTTTTGTTCCTACTGTCACTGTACGCGCAATATACAAAATAAAAAACTAGTTAGGGCATAGTTTGCATCTGTTTTGCTTTTTAACCACTCCATTACATCAGAAAATAATCAGGATTCAAAGTTTGACCAAAGTTTAATAGACTAGTATAAAGGTCTGAAACTCGATTCGAATGAAAATCTACCCTTTTTTGAACAAATAGAAGGTTTATAAAGGTCTAAATATAGTTTATAACCTATTAGGAGAAAGATAATCGCATCTTTAAACCAATGGAAACTTTGGTCAAACAAGTTTGACTATGTTTGACCAAAGTTTAATAGACTAGTATGATGAGTGCATTTTAACGCACATTCTTCTACTATTGTACCAGTGTATTCCTATGGAGTAATTTACTATTTTTACTATTTTAGTGTGTTTTTATATTTAAGTTTATTTTTAGCTTTATTTTATTTTCGCACTTAATTTTTGAATAAATAGCACTTTCACACCCTTTCAGTCCGCAGGTCATAACTGGGGTTACGGATATCGGATTGAGGCGCGGCAAGATGCGTTGGAAAGCTGAGATCAAGTGCTACAACTTTCTTGTTGAGGCCAGAACCCAGTTCGGAGCGCAAGTATGTCAAATAATCTCGTTTTTGACCAGTGCGCGATAGTGGATGAAATTGGCGCCGCTGCCGGGGACTCAATTTATTTTTAACTATATTAAAATTGCCTGTTTTGTTCCTACTGTCATTGTACGCGCAATATACAAAATAAAAAACTAGTTAGGGAATAGTTTGCATCTGTTTTGCTTTTTAACCACTCCATTACATCAGAAAATAATCAGGATTCAAAGTTTGACCAAAGTTTAATAGACTAGTATAAAGGTCTAAAACTCGATCGGAATGGAAATCTACCCTTTTTTGAACAAATAGAAGGTTTATAAAGGTCTAAATATAGTTTATAACCTATTAGGAGAAAGATAATCGCATCCTTAAACCAATGGAAACTTTGGTCAAACAAGTTTGACCAAGTTTGACCAAAGTTTAATAGACTAGTATGATGAGTGCATTTTAATGCACATTCTTCTACTATTGTACCAGTGTATTCCTATGGAGTAATTTACTATTTTTACTATTTTAGTGTGTTTTTATATTTAAGTTTATTTTTAGCTTTATTTTATTTTCGCACTTAATTTATGAATAAATAGCACTTTGACACCCTTTCAGTCCGCAGGTCATAACTGGAGTTACGAATATCGGATTGTGGCGCGGCAAGATGCGTTGGAAAGCTGAGATCAAGTGCTACAACTTTCTTGTTGAGGCCAGAACCCAGTTCGGAGCGCAGGTGTGTCAAATAATCTCGTTTTTGACCAGTGCGCGATAGTGGATGAAATTGGCGCCGCTGCCGGGGTCTCAATTTATGTTTAACTATATTAAAATTGCCTGTTTTGTTCCTACTGTCACGGTACGCGCAATATACAAAATAAAAAACTAGTTAGGGCATAGTTTGCATCTGTTTTGCTTTTTAACCACTCCATTACATCAGAAAATAATCAGGATTCAAAGTTTGACCAAAGTTTAATAGACTAGTATAAAGGTCTAAAACCCGATCCGAATGGAAATCTACCCTTTTTTGAACAAATAGAAGGTTTATAAAGGTCTAAATATAGTTTATATAACCTATTAGGAGAAAGATAATCGCATCTTTAAACCAATGGAAACTTTGGTCAAACAAGTTTGACCATGTTTGACCAAAGTTTAATAGACTAGTATGATGAGTGCATTTTAATGCACATTCTTCTACTATTGTACCAGTGTATTCCTATGGAGTAATTTAATATTTTTACTATTTTAGTGTGTTTTTATATTTAAGATTATTTTTAGCTTTATTTTATTTTCGCACTTAATTTATGAACAAATAGCACTTTGACACCCTTTCAGTCAGCAGGTCATAACTGGAGTTACGAATATCAGATTGTGGCGCGGCAAGATGCGTTGGAAAGCTGAGAACAAGTGCTACAACTTTCTTGTTGAGGCCAGAACCCAATTCGGAGCGCAAGTGTGTCAAATAATCTCGTTTTTGACCAGTGCGCGAGTGTGGATCAAATTGGCGCCGCTGCCGGGGACTCAATTTGTGTTTACCTATATTAAAATTGTCTGTTTTGTTCCTACTGTTACTGTACGCGCAATATACAAAAGAAAAAACTAGTTAGGGCATAGTTTGCATCTGTTTTGCTTTTTAACCACTCCATTACATCAGACAATAATCTGGATTCAAAGTTTGACCAAAGTTTAATAGACTAGTATAAAGGTCTAAAACTCGATCCGAATGGAAATCTACCCTTTTTTGAACAAATAGAAGGTTTATTAAGGTCTAAATATAGTTTATAACCTATTAGGAGAAAGATAATCGCATCTTTAAACCAATGGAAACATTGGTCAAACAAGTTTGACCAAGTTTTACCAAAGTTTAATAGACTAGTATGATGAGTGCATTTTAATGCACATTCTTCTACTATTGTACCAGTGTATTCCTATGGAGTAATTTAATATTTTTACTATTTTAGTGTGTTTTTATATTTAAGTTTATTTTTAGCTTTATTTTATTTTCGCACTTAATTTATGAATAAATAGCACTTTGACACCCTTTCAAACCGCATGTCATAACTGGAGTTACGAATATCGGATTGTGGCGCGGCAACATGCGTTGGAAAGCTGAGATCAAGTGCTACAACTTTCTTGTTGAGGCCAGAACCCAATTCGGAGCGCAAGTGTGTCAAATAATCTCGTTTTTGACCAGTGCGCAATAGTGGATCAGATTGGCGCCGCTGCCGGGGACTCAATTTGTGTTTAACTATATTAAAATTGTCTGTTTTGTTCCTACTGTCACTGTACGCGCAATATACAAAATAAAAAACTAGTTAGGGCATAGTTTGCATCTGTTTTGCTTTTTAACCACTCCATTACATCAGAAAATAATCAGGATTCGAAGTTTGACCAAAGTTTAATAGACTAGTATAAAGGTCTAAAACCCGATACGAATGGAAATCTACCTTTTTTTGAACAAATAGAAGGTTTATACAGGTCTAAATATAGTTTATAACCTATTTGGAGAAAGATAATCGCATCTTTAAACCAATGGAAACTTTGGTCAAACAAGTTTGACCAAAGTTTAATAGACTAGTATGATGAGTGCATTTTAATGCACATTCTTCTAGTATTGTACCAGTGTATTCCTATAGTTTAATTTACTATTTTTAGTATTTTAGTGTGTTTTTATATTTAACTTTATTTTTAGCTTTATTTTATTTTCGCACTTAATTTATGAATAAATAGCACTTTGACACCCTTTCAGTCCGCAGGTCATAACTGGGGTTACCAATATCGGATTGAGGCGCGGCAAGATGCGTTGGAAAGCTGAGATCAAGTGCTACAAGTTTCTTGTTGAGGCCAGAACCCAGTTCGGAGCGCAAGTGTGTCAAATAATCTCGTTTTTGACCAGTGCGCGATAGTGGATGAAATTGTCGCCGCTGCCGGGGACTCAATTTATGTTTAACTATATTAAAATTGTCTGTTTTATTCCTACTGTCACTGTACGCGCAATATACAAAATAAAAAACTAGTTAGGGCATAGTTTGCATCTGTTTTGCTTTTTAACCACTCCATTACATTAGAAAATAATCAGGATTCAAAGTTTGACCAAAGTTTAATAGACTAGTATAAAGGTCTAAAACCCGATCTGAATGGAAATCTACCCTTTTTTGAACAAATAGAAGGTTTATAAAGGTCTAAATATAGTTTATAACCTATTAGGAGAAAGATAATCGCATCTTTAAACCAATGGATACTTTGGTCAAACAAGTTTGACCAAAGTTTAATAGACTAGTATGATGAGTGCATTTTAATGCACATTCTTCTACTATTGTACCAGTGTATTCCTATGGAGTAATTTACTATTTTTACTATTTTAGCGTGTTTTTATATTTAAGTTTATTTTTAGCTTTATTTTATTTTCGCACTTAATTTATGAATAAATAGCACTTTGACACCCTTTCAGTCTGCAGGTCATAAATTGAGTTACGAATATCGGATTGAGGCGCAGGAAGATGTGTTGGAACGATGAGATCAAGAGCTACAACTTTTATGTTGAGGCCAAAACCCAGTTCAGAGCACAAGTGTGTCAAATAATCTCATTTTTGACCCATGCGCGACATCGGCTCAAATTGGCGCCGCTGCCGGGGACTCAAATTGTGTTTAACTATATTAGAATTGTGTGTTTTGTTCCTACTATTACTGTACGTGCAATATACAAAAAAAAACTAGTTAGGGCATAGTTTGCATCTGTTTTGCTTTTTGACCAATTCCATTACATCAGAAAAAAATCAGGATTCAAAGTTTGACCAAATTTTAATAGACAAGTATAAAGGTCTAAAACCCGATCCGAATGGAAATCTACCCTTTTTTGAACAAATAGAAGGTTTATAAAGGTCTAAATATAGTTTATAACCTATTAGGAGAAAGATAATCGCATCTTTAAACCAATGGAAACATTGGTCAAACAAGTTTGACCAAGTTTGACCAATGTTTAATAGACTAGTATGATGAGTGCATTTTAATGCACATTCTTCTACTATTGTACCAGTGTATTCCTATGGTTTAATTTACTAGTTTTACTATTTTAGTGTGTTTTTATTTTTAAGTTTATTTTTAGCTTTATTTTATTTTCGTACTTAATTTATGAATAAATAGAACTTTCACACCCTTTCAGTCCGCAGGTCATAACTGGAGTTACGAATACGGATTGAGGCGCGGGAAGATGCGTTGGAAAACTGAGATCAAGAGCTACAACTTTCATGTTGAGGCCAGAACCCAGTTCGGAGCGCAAGTGTTTCAAATAATCTCGTTTTTGAACTGTGCGCGACAGCGGATCAAATTGGCGCCGCTGCCGGGGACTCAAGTTGTGTTTAACTATAATAGAATTGTTTTTTTTGTTCCTACTGTTACTGTACGCGCAATAAACAAAAAAAAACTAGTTTGGGCAAAGTTTGCATCTGTTTTGCTTTTGGACCATTACCATTACATCAGAAAAAAATCAGGATTCAAAGTTTGACCAAATTTTAATAGACAAGTATAAAGGTCTAAAACCCGATCCGAATGGAAATCTACCCTTTTTTGAACAAATAGAAGGTTTATAAAGGTCTAAATATAGTTTATAACCTATTAGGAGAAAAATAATCGCATCTTTAAACCAATGGAAACTTTGGTCAAACTAGTTTGACCAAAGTTTAATAGACTAGTATGATGAGTGAATTTAATGCACATTCTTCTACTATTGTACCAGTGTATTCCTATGGTGTAATTTTCTATTTTTACTATTTTAGTGTGTTTTTATATTTAAGTTTATTTTTAGCTTTATTTTATTTTCGCACTTAATTTATATATAAATAGTACTTTCACACCCTTTCAGTCCGCAAGTCATAACTGGAGTTACGAATATCTGATTGAGGCGCAGGAAGATGTGTTGGAAAGATGAGATCAAGAGCTACAACTTTTATGTTGAGGCCAGAACCCAGTTCAGAGCACAAGTGTGTCAAATAATCTCATTTTTGACCCATGCGCGACATCGGCTCAAATTGGCGCCGCTGCCGGGGACTCAAATTGTGTTTAACTATATTAGAATTGTTTGTTTTGTTCCTACTATTACTGTACATGCAATATACAAAAAAAAACTAGTTAGGGCATAGTTTGCATCTGTTTTGCTTTTTGACCAATTCCATTACATCAGAAAAAAATCAGGATTCAAAGTTTGACAAATTTTAATAGACAAGTATAAAGGTCTAAAACCCGATCCGAATGGAAATCTACCCTTTTTTGAACAAATAGAAGGTTTATAAAGGTCTAAATATAGTTTATAACCTATTAGGAGAAAGATAATCACATCTTTAAACCAATGGAAACATTGGTCAAACAAGTTTGACCAAGTTTGACCAATGTTTAATAGACTAGTATGATGAGTGCATTTTAATGCACATTCTTCTACTATTGTACCAGTGTATTCCTATGGTTTAATTTACTAGTTTTACTATCTTAGTGTGTTTTTATTTTTAAGTTTATTTTTAGCTTTATTTTATTTTCGCACTTAATTTATATATAAATAGCACTTTCACACCCTTTCAGTCCGCAAGTCATAACTGGAGTTACGAATATCTGATTGAGGTGCAGGAAGATGTGTTGGAAAGATGAGATCAAGAGCTACAACTTTTATGTTGAGGCCAGAACCCAGTTCAGAGCACAAGTGTGTCAAATAATCTCATTTTTGACCCATGCGCGACATCGGCTCAAATTGGCGCCGCTGCCGGGGACTCAAATTGTGTTTAACTATATTAGAATTGTTTGTTTTGTTCCTACTATTACTGTACGTGCAATATACAAAAAAAAAACTAGTTAGGGCATAGTTTGCATCTGTTTTGCTTTTTGACCAATTCCATTACATCAGAAAAAAATAAGGATTCAAAGTTTGACCAAATTTTAATAGACAAGTATAAAGGTCTAAAACCCGATCCGAATGGAAATCTACCCTTTTTTGAACAAATAGAAGGTTTATAAAGGTCTAAATATAGTTTATAACCTATTAGGAGAAAGATAATCGCATCTTTAAACCAATGGAAACATTGGTCAAACAAGTTTGACCAAGTTTGACCAAGTTTGACCAATGTTTAATAGACTAGTATGATGAGTGCATTTTAATGCACATTCTTCTACTATTGTACCAGTGTATTCCTATGGTTTAATTTACTAGTTTTACTATTTTAGTGTGTTTTTATTTTTAAGTTTATTTTTAGCTTTATTTTATTTTCGCACTTAATTTATATATAAATAGCACTTTCACACCCTTTCAGTCCGCAAGTCATAACTGGAGTTACGAATATCTGATTGAGGCGCAGGAAGATGTGTTGGAAAGATGAGATCAAGAGCTACAACCTTTATGTTGAGGCCAGAACCCAGTTCAGAGCACAAGTGTGTCAAATAATCTCATTTTTGACCCATGCGCGACATCGGCTCAAATTGGCGCCGCTGCCGGGGACTCAAATTGTGTTTAACTATATTAGAATTGTTTGTTTTGTTTCTACTATTACTGTACGTGCAATATACAAAAAAAAACTAGTTAGGGCATAGTTTGCATCTGTTTTGCTTTTTGACCAATTCCATTACATCAGAAAAAAATCAGGATTCAAAGTTTGACCAAATTTTAATAGACAAGTATAAAGGTCTAAAACCCGATCCGAATGGAAATCTACCCTTTTTTGAACAAATAGAAGGTTTATAAAGGTCTAAATATAGTTTATAACCTATTAGGAGAAAGATAATCGCATCTTTAAACCAATGGAAACATTGGTCAAACAAGTTTGACCAAGTTTGACCAATGTTTAATAGACTAGTATGATGAGTGCATTTTAATGCACATTCTTCTACTATTGTACCAGTGTATTCCTATGGTTTAATTTACTAGTTTTACTATTTTAGTGTGTTTTTATTTTTAAGTTTATTTTTAGCTTTATTTTATTTTCGCACTAAATTTATGAATAAATAGAACTTTCACACCCTTTCAGTCCGCAGGTCATAACTGGTGTTACGAATACGGATTGAGGCGCGGGAAGATGCGTTGGAAAACTGAGATCAAGAGCTACAACTTTCATGTTGAGGCCAGAACCCAGTTCGGAGCGCAAGTGTTTCAAATAATCTCGTTTTTGAACTGTGCGCGACAGCGGATCAAATTGGCGCCGCTGCCGGGGTCTCAAGTTGTGTTTAACTATAATAGAATTGTTTTTTTTGTTCCTACTGTTACTGTACGCGCAATAAACAAAAAAAACTAGTTTGGGCAAAGTTTGCATCTGTTTTGCTTTTGGACCATTACCATTACATCAGAAAAAAATCAGGATTCAAAGTTTGACCAAATTTTAATAGACAAGTATAAAGGTCTAAAACCCGATCCGAATGGAAATCTACCCTTTTTTGAACAAATAGAAGGTTTATAAAGGTCTAAATATAGTTTATAACCTATTAGGAGAAAGATAATCGCATCTTTAAACCAATGGAAACTTTGGTCAAACAAGTTTGACCAAGTTTGACCAATGTTTAATAGACTAGTATGATGAGTGCATTTTAATGCACATTCTTCTACTATTGTACAAGTGTATTCCTATGGTTTAATTTACTATTTTTACTATTTTAGTGTGTTTTTATTTTTAAGTTTATTTTTAGCTTTATTTTATTTTCGCACTTAATTTTTATATAAATAGCACTTTGACACCCTTTCAGTCCGCAGGTCATAACTGGAGTTACGAATATCGGATTGTGGCGCGGCAAGATGCGTTGGAAAGCTGAGATCAAGTGCTACAACTTTCTTGTTGAGGCCAGAACCCAGTTCGGAGCGCAAGTGTGTCAAATAATCTCGTTTTTGAGCTGTGCGCGACAACGGCTCAACTTGGCGCCGCTGCCGGGGACACAAATTGTGTTTAACTATATTAGAATTGTCTGTTTTGTTTGTACTGTTAGGGCATAGTTTGCATTTGTTTTGCTTTTTGACCACTCCATTACATCAGAAAAAAATCAGGATTCAAAGTTTGACCAAATTCTAATAGACGAGTATAAAGGTCTAAAACCCGATCTGAATGGAAATCTACCCTTTTTTGAACAAATAGAAGGTCTATAAAGGTCTAAATATAGTTTATAACCTATTAGGAGAAAGATAATCGCATCTTTAAACCAATGGAAACTTTGGTCAAACAAGTTTGACCAAAGTTTAATAGACTAGTATGATGAGTGCATTTTAATGCACATTCTTCTACTATTGTACCAGTGTATTCCTATGGAGTAATTTACTATTTTTACTATTTTAGCGTGTTTTTAAATTTAAGTTTATTTTTAGCTTTATTTTATTTTCGCACTTAATTTATGAATAAATAGCACTTTGACACCCTTTCAGTCTGCAGGTCATAACTGGAGTTACGAATATCGGATTGAGGCGCAGGAAGATGTGTTGGAAAGCTGAGATCAAGAGCTACAACTTTCATGTTGAGGCCAGAACCCAGTTCAGAGCACAAGTGTGTCAAATAATCTCATTTTTGACCCATGCGCGACATCGGCTCAAATTGGCGCCGCTGCCGGGGACTCAAATTGTGATTAACTATATTAGAATTGTTTGTTTTGTTCCTACTATTACTGTACGTGCAATATACAAAAAAAAACTAGTTAGGGCATAGTTTGCATCTGTTTTGCTTTTTGACCAATTCCATTACATCAGAAAAAAATCAGGATTCAAAGTTTGACCAAATTTTAATAGACAAGTATAAAGGTCTAAAACCCGATCCGAATGGAAATCTACCCTTTTTTGAACAAATAAAAGGTTTATAAAGGTCTAAATAAAGTTTATAACCTATTAGGAGAAAGATAATCGCATCTTTAAACCAATGGAAACATTGGTCAAACAAGTTTGACCAAGTTTGACCAATGTTTAATAGACTAGTATGATGAGTGCATTTTAATGCACATTCTTCTACTATTGTACCAGTGTATTCCTATGGTTTAATTTACTATTTTTACTGTTTTAGTGTGTTTTTATTTTTAAGTTTATTTTTAGCTTTATTTTATTTTCGCACTTAATTTATGAATAAATAGAACTTTCACACCCTTTCAGTCCGCAGGTCATAACTGGAGTTACGAATACGGATTGAGGCGCGGGAAGATGCGTTGGAAAACTGAGATCAAGAGCTACAACTTTCATGTTGAGGCCAGAACCCAGTTCGGAGCGCAAGTGTTTCAAATAATCTCATTTTTGAACTGTGCGCGACAGCGGATCAAATTGGCGCCGCTGCCGGGGACTCAAGTTGTGTTTAACTATAATAGAATTGTTTTTTTTGTTCCTATTGTTATTGTACGCGCAATAAACAAAAAAAAACTAGTTTGGGCAAAGTTTGCATCTGTTTTGCTTTTGGACCAATACCATTACATCAGAAAAAAATCAAGATTCAAAGTTTGACCAAATTTTAATAGACAAGTATAAAGTTCTAAAACCCGATCCGAATGGAAATCTACCCTTTTTTGAACAAATAGAAGGTTTATAAAGGTCTAAATATAGTTTATAACCTATTAGGAGAATGATAATCGCATCTTTAAACCAATGCAAACATTGGTCAAACAAGTTTGACCAAGTTTTACCAAAGTTTAATAGGCTAGTATGATGAGTGCATTTTAATGCACATTCTTCTACTATTGTACCAGTGTATTCCTATGGTTTAATTTACTAGTTTTACTATTTTAGTGTGTTTTTATTTTTAAGTTTATTTTTAGCTTTATTTTATTTTCGCACTTAATTTATGAATAAATAGAACTTTCACACCCTTTCAGTCCGCAGGTCATAACTGGAGTTACGAATACGGATTGAGGCGCGGGAAGATGCGTTGGAAAACTGAGATCAAGAGCTACAACTTTCATGTTGAGGCCAGAACCCAGTTCGGAGCGCAAGTGTTTCAAATAATCTCGTTTTTGAACTGTGCGCGACAGCAGATCAAATTGGCGCCGCTGCCGGGGACTCAAGTTGTGTTTAACTATAATAGAATTGTTTTTTTTGTTCCTACTGTTACTGTACGCGCAATAAACAAAAAAAAAACTAGTTTGGGCAAAGTTTGCATCTGTTTTGCTTTTGGACCTATACCATTACATCAGAAAAAAATCAGGATTCAAAGTTTGACCAAATTTTAATAGACAAGTATAAAGGTCTAAAACCCGATCCGAATGGAAATCTACCCTTTTTTGAACAAATAGAAGGTTTATAAAGGTCTAAATATAGTTTATAACCTATTGGGAGAAAGATAATCGCATCTTTAAACCAATGGAAACTTTGGTCAAACAAGTTTGACCAAAGTTTAATAGACTAGTATGATGAGTGAATTTAATGCACATTCTTCTACTATTGTACCAGTGTATTCCTATGGTGTAATTTTCTATTTTTACTATTTTAGTGTGCTTTTATATTTAAGTTTATTTTTAGCTTTATTTTATTTTCGCACTTAATTTATATATAAATAGCACTTTCACACCCTTTCAGTCCGCAAGTCATAACTGGAGTTACGAATATCTGATTGAGGCGAGGGAAGATGCGTTGGAAAGCTGAGATCAAGAGCTACAACCTTCACGTTGAGGCCAGAACCCAGTTCGGAGCGCAAGTGTGTCAAATAATCTCGTTTTTGACCCGTGCGCGATAGTGGATCAAATTGGCACCGCTGCCGGGGACTCAATTTGTGTTTAACTATATTAAAATTGTCTGTTTTGTTCCTACTGTCACTGTACGCGCAATATACATAATAAGAAACTAGTTAAGGCATAGTTTGCATCTGTTTGGCTTTTTAACCAATCCATTACATCATAAAATAATCAGGATTCAAAGTTTAATAGACTAGTATAAAGGTCTAAAACCCGATCCGAATGGAAATCTACCTTTTTTTGAACAAAAAGAAGGTTTATAAAGGTCTAAATATAGTTTATAACCTATTAGGAGAAAGATAATCGCATCTTTAAACCAATGCAAACATTGGTCAAACAAGTTTGACCAAGTTTTACCAAAGTTTAATAGACTAGTATGATGAGTGCATTTTAATGCACATTCTTCTACTATTGTACAACTGTATTCCTATGGTTTAATTTACTATTTTTACTATTTTAGTGTGTTTTTATTTTTAAGTTTATTTTTAGCTTTATTTTATTTTCGCACTTAATTTTTATATAAATAGCACTTTGACACCCTTTCAGTCCGCAGGTCATAACTGGAGTTACGAATATCGGATTGTGGCGCGGCAAGATGCGTTGGAAAGCTGAGATCAAGTGCTACAACTTTCTTGTTGAGGCCAGAACCCAGTTCGGAGCGCAAGTGTGTCAAATAATCTCGTTTTTGAGCTGTGCGCGACAACGGCTCAACTTGGCGCCGCTGCCGGGGACACAAATTGTGTTTAACTATATTAGAATTGTCTGTTTTGTTTGTACTGTTAGGGCATAGTTTGCATTTGTTTTGCTTTTTGACCACTCCATTACATCAGAAAAAAATCAGGATTCAAAGTTTGACCAAATTCTAATAGACGAGTATAAAGGTCTAAAACCCGATCTGAATGGAAATCTACCCTTTTTTGAACAAATAGAAGGTTTATAAAGGTCTAAATATAGTTTATAACCTATTAGGAGAAAGATAATCGCATCTTTAAACCAATGGAAACTTTGGTCAAACAAGTTTGACCAAAGTTTAATAGACTAGTATGATGAGTGCATTTTAATGCACATTCTTCTACTATTGTACCAGTGTATTCCTATGGAGTAATTTACTATTTTTACTATTTTAGCGTGTTTTTAAATTTAAGTTTATTTTTAGCTTTATTTTATTTTCGCACTTAATTTATGAATAAATAGCACTTTGACACCCTTTCAGTCTGCAGGTCATAACTGGAGTTACGAATATCGGATTGAGGCGCAGGAAGATGTGTTGGAAAGCTGAGATCAAGAGCTACAACTTTCATGTTGAGGCCAGAACCCAGTTCAGAGCACAAGTGTGTCAAATAATCTCATTTTTGACCCATGCGCGACATCGGCTCAAATTGGCGCCGCTGCCGGGGACTCAAATTGTGATTAACTATATTAGAATTGTTTGTTTTGTTCCTACTATTACTGTACGTGCAATATACAAAAAAAAACTAGTTAGGGCATAGTTTGCATCTGTTTTGCTTTTTGACCAATTCCATTACATCAGAAAAAAATCAGGATTCAAAGTTTGACCAAATTTTAATAGACAAGTATAAAGGTCTAAAACCCGATCCGAATGGAAATCTACCCTTTTTTGAACAAATAAAAGGTTTATAAAGGTCTAAATAAAGTTTATAACCTATTAGGAGAAAGATAATCGCATCTTTAAACCAATGGAAACATTGGTCAAACAAGTTTGACCAAGTTTGACCAATGTTTAATAGACTAGTATGATGAGTGCATTTTAATGCACATTCTTCTACTATTGTACCAGTGTATTCCTATGGTTTAATTTACTATTTTTACTATTTTAGTGTGTTTTTATTTTTAAGTTTATTTTTAGCTTTATTTTATTTTCGCACTTAATTTATGAATAAATAGAACTTTCACACCCTTTCAGTCCGCAGGTCATAACTGGAGTTACGAATACGGATTGAGGCGCGGGAAGATGCGTTGGAAAACTGAGATCAAGAGCTACAACTTTCATGTTGAGGCCAGAACCCAGTTCGGAGCGCAAGTGTTTCAAATAATCTCATTTTTGAACTGTGCGCGACAGCGGATCAAATTGGCGCCGCTGCCGGGGACTCAAGTTGTGTTTAACTATAATAGAATTGTTTTTTTTGTTCCTACTGTTACTGTACGCGCAATAAACAAAAAAAAACTAGTTTGGGCAAAGTTTGCATCTGTTTTGCTTTTGGACCAATACCATTACATCAGAAAAAAATCAGTATTCAAAGTTTGACCAAATTTTAATAGACAAGTATAAAGGTCTAAAACCCGATCCGAATGGAAATCTACCCTTTTTTGAACAAATAGAAGGTTTATAAAGGTCTAAATATAGTTTATAACCTATTAGGAGAAAGATAATCGCATCTTTAAACCAATGGAAACTTTGGTCAAACAAGTTTGACCAAAGTTTAATAGACTAGTATGATGAGTGAATTTAATGCACATTCTTCTACTATTGTACCAGTGTATTCCTATGGTGTAATTTTCTATTTTTACTATTTTAGTGTGTTTTTATATTTAAGTTTATTTTTAGCTTTATTTTATTTTCGCACTTAATTTATATATAAATAGCACTTTCACACCCTTTCAGTCCGCAAGTCATAACTGGAGTTACGAATATCTGATTGAGGCGCGGGAAGATGCGTCGGAAAGCTGAGATCAAGAGCTACAACTTTCACGTTGAGGCCAGAACCCAGTTCGGAGCGCAAGTGTGTCAAATAGTCTCGTTTTTGACCCGTACGCGATAGTGGATCAAATTGGCACCGCTGCCGGGGACTCAATTTGTGTTTAACTATATTAAAATTGTCTGTTTTGTTCCTACTGTCACTGTACACGCAATATACATAATAAGAAACTAGTTAAGGCATAGTTTGCATCTGTTTGGCTTTTTAACCACTCCATTACATCAGAAAATAATCAGGATTCAAAGTTTGACCAAAGTTTAATAGACTAGTATAAAGGTCTAAAACCCGATCCGAATGGAAATCTACCCTTTTTTGAACAAATAGAAGGTTTATAAAGGTCTAAATATAGTTTATAACCTATTAGGAGAAAGATAATCGCATCTTTAAACCAATGCAAACATTGGTCAAACAAGTTTGACCAAGTTTTACCAAAGTTTAATAGACTAGTATGATGAGTGCATTTTAATGCACATTCTTCTACTATTGTACCAGTGTATTCCTATGGTTTAATTTACTAGTTTTACTATTTTAGTGTGTTTTTATTTTTAAGTTTATTTTTAGCTTTATTTTATTTTCGCACTTAATTTATGAATAAATAGAACTTTCACACCCTTTCAGTCCGCAGGTCATAACTGGAGTTACGAATACGGATTGAGGCGCGGGAAGATGCGTTGGAAAACTGAGATCAAGAGCTACAACTTTCAGGTTGAGGCCAGAACCCAGTTCGGAGAGCAACTGTTTCAAATAATATCGTTTTTGAACTCTGCGCGACAGCGGATCAAATTGGCGCCGCTGCCGGGGACTCAAGTTGTGTTTAACTATAATAGAATTGTTTTTTTTGTTCCTACTGTTACTGTACGCGCAATAAACAAAAAAAACCTAGTTTGAGCAAAGTTTGCATCTGTTTTGCTTTTGGACCTATACCATTACATTAGAAAAAAATCAGGATTCAAAGTTTGACCAAAGTTTGACCAAAGTTTAATAGACTAGTATAAAGGTCTAAAACCCGATCCGAATGGAAATCTACCCTTTTTTGAACAAATAGAAGGTTTATAAAGGTCTAAATATAGTTTATAACCTATTAGGAGAAAGATAATCGCATCTTTAAACCAATGGAAACTTTGGTCAAACAAGTTTGACCAAAGTTTAATAGACTAGTATGATGAGTGAATTTAATGCACATTCTTCTACTATTGTACCAGTGTATTCCTATGGTGTAATTTTCTATTTTTACTATTTTAGTGTGTTTTTATATTTAAGTTTATTTTTAGCTTTATTTTATTTTCGCACTTAATTTATATATAAATAGCACTTTCACACCCTTTCAGTCCACAAGTCATAACTGGAGTTACGAATATCTGATTGAGGCGCGGGAAGATGCGTTGGAAAGCTGAGATCAAGAGCTACAACCTTCACGTTGAGGCCAGAACTCAGTTCGGAGCCCAAGTGTTTCAAATAATCTCGTTTTTGAGCTGTGCGCGACAACGGCTCAAATTGGCGCCGCTGCCGGGGACACAAATTGTGTTTAACTATATTAGAATTGTCTGTTTTGTTTGTACTGTTAGGGCATAGTTTGCATTTGTTTTGCTTTTTGACCACTCCATTACATCAGAAAAAAATCAGGATTCAAAGTTTGACCAAATTCTAATAGACGAGTATAAAGGTCTAAAACCCGATCTGAATGGAAATCTACCCTTTTTTGAACAAATAGAAGGTTTATAAAGGTCTAAATATAGTTTATAACCTATTAGGAGAAAGATAATCGCATCTTTAAACCAATGGAAACTTTGGTCAAACAAGTTTGACCAAAGTTTAATAGACTAGTATGATGAGTGCATTTTAATGCACATTCTTCTACTATTGTACCAGTGTATTCCTATGGAGTAATTTACTATTTTTACTATTTTAGCGTATTTTTAAATTTAAGTTTATTTTTAGCTTTATTTTATTTTCGCACTTAATTTATGAATAAATAGCACTTTGACACCCTTTCAGTCTGCAGGTCATAACTGGAGTTACGAATATCGGATTGAGGCGCAGGAAGATGTGTTGGAAAGCTGAGATCAAGAGCTACAACTTTCATGTTGAGGCCAGAACCCAGTTCAGAGCACAAGTGTGTCAAATAATCTCATTTTTGACCCATGCGCGACATCGGCTCAAATTGGCGCCGCTGCCGGGGACTCAAATTGTGATTAACTATATTAGAATTGTTTGTTTTGTTCCTACTATTACTGTACGTGCAATATACAAAAAAAAACTAGTTAGGGCATAGTTTGCATCTGTTTTGCTTTTTGACCAATTCCATTACATCAGAAAAAAATCAGGATTCAAAGTTTGACCAAATTTTAATAGACAAGTATAAAGGTCTAAAACCCGATCCGAATGGAAATCTACCCTTTTTTGAACAAATAAAAGGTTTATAAAGGTCTAAATAAAGTTTATAACCTATTAGGAGAAAGATAATCGCATATTTAAACCAATGGAAACATTGGTCAAACAAGTTTGACCAAGTTTGACCAATGTTTAATAGACTAGTATGATGAGTGCATTTTAATGCACATTCTTCTACTATTGTACCAGTGTATTCCTATGGTTTAATTTACTATTTTTACTATTTTAGTGTGTTTTTATTTTTAAGTTTATTTTTAGCTTTATTTTATTTTCGCACTTTATTTATGAATAAATAGAACTTTCACACCCTTTCAGTCCGCAGGTCATAACTGGAGTTACGAATACGGATTGAGGCGCGGGAAGATGCGTTGGAAAACTGAGATCAAGAGCTACAACTTTCATGTTGAGGCCAGAACCCAGTTCGGAGCGCAAGTGTTTCAAATAATCTCATTTTTGAACTGTGCGCGACAGCGGATCAAATTGGCGCCGCTGCCGGGGACTCAAGTTGTGTTTAACTATAATAGAATTGTTTTTTTTGTTCCTATTGTTATTGTACGCGCAATAAACAAAAAAAACTAGTTTGGGCAAAGTTTGCATCTGTTTTGCTTTTGGACCAATACCATTACATCAGAAAAAAATCAAGATTCAAAGTTTGACCAAATTTTAATAGACAAGTATAAAGTTCTAAAACCCGATCCGAATGGAAATCTACCCTTTTTTGAACAAATAGAAGGTTTATAAAGGTCTAAATATAGTTTATAACCTATTAGGAGAAAGATAATCGCATCTTTAAACCAATGGAAACTTTGGTCAAACAAGTTTGACCAAAGTTTAATAGACTAGTATGATGAGTGAATTTAATGCACATTCTTCTACTATTGTACCAGTGTATTCCTATGGTGTAATTTACTATTTTTACTATTTTAGTGTGTTTTTATATTTAAGTTTATTTTTAGCTTTATTTTATTTTCGCACTTAATTTATGAATAAATAGCACTTTCACACCCTTTCAGTCCGCAAGTCATAACTGGAGTTTCGAATATCTGATTGAGGCGCGGGAAGATGGGCCCTTGTTGGGCTGGGCTTTACAGTTTTGCTGCTTTTTGCACCCCCTTTTATTTCGTTTTTAATATTTGCACCCCCTTCTGTTATTTATTTTTATTTTTGTCTATGATAAAAGTGCTTATGGAATGTGCTTCAATAAGCTATTAAATCCAAAATAAGCACTTATTTGAGGTTCCTTTTTTTACTATTTATTTCATGATTATTTGCGCTTAATCTTACTTACTAACTCATCATTATTATTATTGCTTGTTAGTCAAATAATTATTCATTGCCTTATTAATTATATTTTATTGCAAGGACATAAGATTGTATTTTTAGGACTTGATGTAAATATTGAATAAAAATTGCATAGCATTCTCTCTTTCATTCATTTCATGTTTATTTTCTCATAAGTTTAGAATGTAATTAGGAACAAATGTACACTATAAATGAAAAATTGCATCTCATGCATATTTAAACCAAGTGCCTTGGACTTTAAACCAATGGCTTCTTTTATCGCTAAAACCTTGGATTTTAACCCAAGTGTCTCTTTTTCTCGCCAAAAACCTTGGATTTTAAACCAAGTGCATTTTTCTTCATTCACGCATTTTTAATCATGTGAAAACCTTGGATTTTAAACCAAGTGTCTTTTATCGCTCAAAAGTTTTTCGCAACAAACCTTGGATTTTAAACCAAGTGTCCGCGTCTTATTTCTTAATCAAATTTCAATCAATTTAACCATATAGACTTTCTTCACAAACTAACATCAATCAAACTCACATTTTGCCACTTTTGGCTTTTGGTCTTTAAAACCATTTTCAAAAACTTTAAAAACAAACAAACAAATTTACTCGTAACTTTTACCCCGAACTACGGTGGTTTGATCCCTCGGGTACGTAGGCATGAGATTTGTCTCTCCAATCAATAAAATCAACAAAAACATATTTCTACTTTTTCATTCTTTAAACATTTTTTATCATCACTTTAATTCTTACACTTATACATTTTTCAAGCAATTAAAATAAAGCGCATAGATAGAATAAAAACAAGAGGTTCCTATAGAGTACTATAGATACTTAGGGTGCTAACACCTTCCCTTCGTATAACTAACCCCCGAACATTGTTCTATAAAAAATAGGGTTTTTTCGAACTTTTTCCCTTTCCCTCGGATAAATTAAAGATCGGTGGTGGAATATTAAATTGCGATTCGAAGTTAATTAATAACTCGATATCCAAAAATCACCGCGACAGAGTAATTTACTATTTTTACTATTTTAGTGTGTTTTTATATTTAAGTTTATTTTTAGCTTTATTTTATTTTCGCACTTAATTTATGAATAAATAGCACTTTCACACCCTTTCAGTCCGCAGGTCATAACTGGAGTTACGAATATCGGATTGAGGCGCGAGAAGATGCGTTGGAAAGATGAGATCAAGAGCTACAACTTTTATGTTGAGGCAAGAACCTATTTCGGAGCGCACGTGTATCAAATAATCTCGTTTTTGACCCGTGCGCGACAGCAGATCAAATTGGCGCCGCAGCCGGGGACACAAATTGTGTTTAACTATATTAGAATTGTATGTTTTGTTCGTACTGTTACTGTACGCGTGATATACAAAAAAAAAACTAGTTAGGGCACAGTTTGCATCTGTTTTGCTTTTTAACTACTCCATTACATCAGAAAATAATCAGGATTCAAAGTTTGACCAAAGTTTAATAGACTAGTATAAAGGTCCAAAACCCGATCCGAATGGAAATCTACCCTTTTTTGAACAAATAGAAGGTTTATAAAGGTCTAAATATAGTTTATAACCTATTAGGAGAAAGATAATCGCATCTTTAAACCAATGGAAACTTTGGTCAAACTTGTTTGACCAAAGTTTAATAGACTAGTATGATGAGTGCATTTTAATGCACATTCTTCTACTATTGTACCAGTGTATTCCTATAGTGTAATTTACTATTTTTACTATTTTAGTGTGTTTTTATATTTAAGTTTATTTTTAGCTTTATTATATTTTCGCACTTTATTTATGAATAAATAGCACTTTCACACCCTTTCGGTCCGCAGGTCATAACTGGAGTTAAGAATATCGGATTGAGGCACGGGAAGATGCATTGGAAAGCTGAGATCAAGAGCTACAACTTTCATGTTGAGGCCAGAACCCAGTTCGGAGGACAAGTGTGTCAAATAATCTCGTTTTTGACCCATGCGCGACAGTGGATCAAATTGGCGCCGCTGCCGGGGACTCAATTTGTGTTTAACTATATTAAAATTGTCTGTTTTGTTCCTACTGTCACTGTACGCGCAATATACAAAATAAAAAACTAGTTAGGGCATAGTTTGCATCTGTTTTTCTTTTTAACAACTCCATTACATCATAAAATAATCAGGGTTCAAAGTTTGACCAAAGTTTAATAGACTAGTATGATGAGTGCATTTTAATGCACATTCTTCTACTATTGTACCAGTGTATTCCTATTGTTTAATTTACTATTTTTACTATTTTAGTGTGTTTTTATATTTAAGTTTATTTTTAGCTTTATTTTATTTTCGCACTTAATTTATGAATAAATAGCACTTTCACACCTTTCAGTCCGCAGGTCATAATTGGAGTTAAGAACATCGGATTGAGGCGCGGGAAGATGCATTGGAAAGCTCAGATCAAGAGCTACAACTTTTATGTTGAGGCCAGAACCCAGTTCGGAGGACAAGTGTGTTAAATAATCTCGTTTTGGACCCATGCGCGACAGCGGCTCAAATTGGCGCCGCTGCAGGGGACTCAAATTGTGCTTAACTATATTAGAATTGTTTATTTTGTTCCTACTGTAACTGTACGCGCAATATACAAAAAAAAACTAGTTAGGGCATAGATTGCATCTGTTTTGCTTTTTGACCAATTCCATTAAATCAGAAAAAAATCAGGATTCGAAGTTTGACCAAAGTTTCATAGACTAGTATAAAGGTCTAAAACCCGATCCGAATGGAAATCTACCATTTTTGAACAAATAGAAGGTTTATAAAGGTCTAAATATAGTTTATAACCTATTAGGAGAAAGATAAACGCATCTTTAAACCAATGGAAACTTTGGTCAAACAAGTTTGACCACAGTTTAATAGACTAGTATGATGAGTGCATTTTAATGCACATTCTTCTACTATTGTACCAGTGTATTCCTATAGTTTAATTTACTATTTTTACTATTTTAGTGTATTTTTATATTTAACTTTACTTTTAGCTTTATTTTATTTTCGCACTTAACTTATGAATAAATAGCACTTTGACACCCTTTCAGTCCGCAGGTCATAACTGGAGTTACGAATATCGGATTGAGGCGCGGCAAGATGCGTTTGAAAGATGAGATCAAGTGCTACAACTTTCTTGATGAGGCCAGAACCCAGTTCGGAGCGCAAGTGTGTCAAATAATCTCGGATTTGACCCGTGCGTGATAGTGGATCAAATTGGCGCTGCTGCCGGGGACTCAATTTGTGTTTAACTATATTAAAATTGTCTGTTTTGTTCCTACTGTCACTGTACGCGCAATATACAAAATAAAAAACTAGTTAGGGCATAGATTGCATCTGTTTTGCTTTTTAACCACTCCATTACATCAGAAAATAATCAGGATTCAAAGTTTGATCAAAGTTTAATAGACTAGTGTAAAGGTCCAAAACCCGATCCGAATGGAAATCTACCATTTTTTGAACAAATAGAAGGTTTATAAAGGTCTAAATTTAGTTTATAACCTATTAGGAGAAAGATAATCGCATCTTTAAACCAATGGAAACTTTGGTCAAACAAGTTTGACCACAGTTTAATAGACTAGTATGATGAGTGCATTTTAATGCACATTCTCCTACTATTGTACCAGTGTATTCCTATAGTTTAATTTACTATTTTTACTATTTTAGTGTATTTTTATATTTAAATTTACTTTTAGCTTTATTTTATTTTCGCACTTAACTTATGAATAAATAGCACTTTGACACCCTTTCAGTCCGCAGGTCATAACTGGAGTTACGAATATCGGATTGAGGCGCGGGAAGATTCATTGGAAAGCTGAGATCAAGAGCTACAACTTTTATGTTGAGGCCAGAACCCAGTTCGGAGCACAAGTGTATCAAATAATCTCGTTTTTGACCCATGCGCGACAGCGGCTCAAATTGGCGCCGCTGCCGGGGACTCAAATTGTGTTTAACTATATCAGAATTGTTTGTTTTGTTCCTACTGTTACTGTATGCGCAATATACAAAAAAAACTAGTTAGGGCATAGTTTGCATCTGTTTTGCTTTTTGACCAATTCCATTACATCAGAAAAAAATCAGGATTCGAAGTTTGACCAAAGTTTAATAGACTAGTATAAAGGTCTAAAACCAGATCCGAATGGTAATCTACCATTTTTTTGAACAAATAGAAGGTTTATAAAGGTCTAAATTTAGTTTATAACCTATTAGGAGAAAGATAATCGCATCTTTAAACCAATGGAAACATTGGTCAAACAAGTTTGACCACAGTTTAATAGACTAGTATGATGAGTGCATTTTAATGCACATTCTTCTACTATTGTACCAGTGTATTCTTATAGTTTAATTTTCTATTTTTAATATTTTAGTGTGTTTTTATAGTTAACTTTATTTTTTTTCGCTCTTAATTTATGAATAAATAGCACTTTAACACCCTTTCAGTCCGCAGGTCATAACTGGAGTTACGAATATTAGATTGAGGCACGGGAAGATGCGTTGGAAAGCTGAGACCAAGTGCTACAACTTTCTTGCTTAGGCCAGAACCCAGTTCGGAGCGCAAGTGTATCAAATAATCTCGTTTTTGACCCGTGCGCGATAGTGAATCAAATTGGCGCCGCTGCCGGGGACTCAATTTGTGTTTAACTATATTAAAATTGTCTGTTTTGTTCCTACTGTCACTGTACGCGCAATATACAAAATAAAAAACTAGTTAGGGCATAGTTTGCATCTGTTTTGCTTTTTAACCACTCCATTACATCATAAAATAATCAGGGTTCAAAGTTTGACCAAAGTTTAATAGACTAGTATGATGAGTGCATTTTAATGCACATTCTTCTACTATTGTACCAGTGTATTCCTATGGTTTAATTTGTTATTTTTACTATTTTAGTGTGTTTTTATATTTAAGTTTATTTTTAGCTTTATTTTATTTTCGCATTTAATTTATGAATAAATAGCACTTTCACACCCTTTCAGTCCCCATGTCATAACTGGAGTTACGAATATCGTATTGAGGCACGGGAAGATGCATTGGAAAGCTGAGATCAAGAGCTACAACTTACATGTTGAGGCCAGAAACAAGTTCAGAGCGCAAGTGTTTCAAATAATCTCGTTTTTGAACTGTTTGCGACAGCGGATCAAATTGGCGCCGCTGCCGGAGACACAAATTGTGTTTAACTATATTAGAATTGTCTGTTTTGTTCGTACTGTTACTGTACGGGCGATATAAAAAAAAACTAGTTATGGCATAGTTTGAATTTGTTTTGCTTTTTGACCACTCAATTACATCAGAAAAAAATCAGGATTCAAAGTTTGACCAAATTTTATTAGACTAGTATAAATGTCTAAAACCCGATCCGAATGGAAATCTACCTTTTTTTGAACAAATAGAAGGTTTATAAAGGTCTAAATATAGTTTATAACCTATTAGGTGAAAGATAATCGCATCTTTAAACCAATGGAAACTTTGGTCAAAAGTTTGACCAAAGTTTAACCGACTAGTATGATGAGTGCATTTTAATGCACATTCTTCTACTATTGTACCAGTGTATTCCTATGGTGTAATTTACTATTTTTACTATTTTAGTGTGTTTTTATATTTAAGTTTATTTTTAGTTTTATTTTATTTTCGCACTTAATTTAGGAATAAATAGGACTTTGACACCCTTTCAGTCCGCAGGTCATAACTGGAGTTACGAATATCGGATTGTGACGCGGGAAGATGCGTTGGAAAGCTGAGATTAAGAGCTACAACGTTTATGTTTAGGCCAGAACCCAGTTCGGAGCGCAAGTGTTTCAAATAATCTCGTTTCTGACCCGTGCGCGATAGTGGATCAAATTGGCGCCGCTGCCAGGGACTCAATTTGTGTTTAACTATATTAAAATTGTCTGTTTTGTTCCTACTGTCACAGTACGCGCAATATACAAAATAAAAAACTAGTTAGGGCATAGTTTGCATCTGTTTTGCTTTTTAACCACTCCATTACATAATAAAATAATCAGGGTTCAAAGTTTCACCAAAGTTTAATAGACTAGTATGATGAGTGCATTTTAATGCACATTCTTCTATTATTGTACCAGTGTATTCCTATGGTTTAATTTACTATTTTTACTATTTTAGTGTGGTTTTATATTTAAGTTTATTTTTAGCTTTATTTTATTTTCGCACTTAATTTATCAATAAATAGCACTTTGACACCCTTTCAGTCCGCAGGTCATAACTGGAGTTACGAATATCTGATTGAGGCGCGGGAAGATGCGTTGGAAAGCTGAGATGAAGAGCTACAACTTTTATGTTGAGGCCAGGACCCAGTTCGGAGCGCAAGTGTTTCAAATAATCTCGTTTCTGACCCATGCGCGACAGCGGCTCAAATTGGCGCCGCTGCCGGGGACTCAAATTGTGTTTAACTATATTAGAATTGTTTGTTTTGTTCCTACTGTTACTGTACGCGCAATATACAAAAAAAACTAGTTAGGGCATAGTTTGCATCTGTTTTGCTTTTTGACCAATTCCATTACATCAGAATTAAATCAGGATTCGAAGTTTGACCAAAGTTTAATAGACTAGTATAAAGGTCTAAAACCCGATCGTTTATAAAGGTCTAAATATAGTTTATAACCTATTAGGAGAAAGATAATTGCATCTTTAAACCAATGGAAACATTGGTCAAACAAGTTTGACCAAGTTTGACCAAAGTTTAATAGACTAGTATGATGAGTGCATTTTATTGCACATTCTTCTACTATTGTACCAGTGTATTCCTATGGAGTAATTTACTAGTTTTACTATTTTAGTGTGTTTTTATATTTAAGTTTATTTTTAGCTTTATTTTATTTTCGCACTTAATTTATGAATAAATAGCACTTTCACACTCTTTCAGTCCGCAGGTCATAACTGGTGTTACGAATATCGGATTGAGGCGCGGGAAGATGCGTTGGAAAGCTGAGATCAAGAGCTCCAACTTTCATGTTGAGGCCAGAACCCAGTTCGGAGCGAAAGTGTGTCAAATAATCACGTTTTTGACCCATGCGCGACAGCGGCTCAAATTGGCGCCGCTGCCGGGGACTCAAATTGTGTTTAACTATATTAGAATTGTTTGTTTTGTTCCTACTGTTACTGTACGCGCAATATACAAAAAAAACTAGTTAGGGCATAGTTTGCATCTGTTTTGCTTTTTGACCAATTCCATTACATCAGAAAAAAATCAGGATTCGAAGTTTGACCAAAGTTTAATAGACTAGTATAAAGGTCTAAAACCAGATCCGAATGGTAATCTACCATTTTTTGAACAAATAGAAGGTTTATAAAGGTCTAAATTTAGTTTATAACCTATTAGGAGAAAGATAATCGCATCTTTAAACCAATGGAAACTCTGGTCAAACAAGTTTGACCAAAGTTTAATAGACTAGTATGATGAGTGCATTTTAATGCAGATTCTTCTACTATTGTACCAGTGTATTCCTATAGTTTAATTTACTATTTTTACTATTTTAGTGTGTTTTTATATTTAACTTTATTTTAAGCTTTATTTTATTTTCGCACTTAATTTATGAATAAATAGCACTTTGACACCCTTTCAGTCCGCTGGTCATAACTGGAGTTACGAATATCGGATTGAGGCGCGGGAAGATGCGTTGGAAAGCTGAGATCAAGTGCTACAACTTTCTTGTTTAGGCCAGAACCCAGTTCGGAGCGCAAGTGTATCAAATAATCTCGTTTTTGACCTGTGCGCTATAGTGGATCAAATTAGCGCCGCTGCCGGGGACTCAATTTGTGTTTAACTATATTAAAATTGTCTGTTTTGTTCCTACTGTCACTGTACACGCAATATACAAAATAAAAAACTAGTTAGGGCATAGTTTGCATCTGTTTTGCTTTTTAACCACTCCATTACATCATAAAATAATCAGGGTTCAAAGTTTGACCAAAGTTTAATAGACGAGTATGATGAGTGCATTTTAATGGACATTCTTCTACTATTGTACCAGTGTATTCCTATGGTTTAATTTACTATTTTTACTATTTTAGTGTGTTTTTATATTTAAGTTTATTTTTAGCTTTATTTTATTTTCGCACTTAATTTATGAATAAATAGCACTTTCACACCCTTTCAGTCCGCAGGTCATAACTGGAGTTACGAATATCGAATTGAAGCGCGGGAAGATGCATTGGAAAGCTGAGATCAAGAGCTACAACTTTTATGTTGAGGCCAGATCCCAGTTCGGAGCACAAGTGTATCAAATAATCTCGTTTTTGACTCAAATTGTGTAGAACTATATCAGAATTGTTTGTTTTGTTCCTACTGTTACTGTACGCGCAATATACAAAAAAAACTAGTTAGGGCATAGTTTGCATCTGTTTTGCTTTTTGACCAATTCCATTACATCAGAAAAAAATCAGGATTCGAAGTTTGACCAAAGTTTAATAGACTAGTATAAAGGTATAAAACCCGATCGTTTATAAAGGTCTAAATATAGTTTATAACCTATTAGGAGAAAGATAATCGCATCTTTAAACCAATGGAAACTTTGGTCAAACAAGTTTGACCAAAGTTTAATAGACTAGTATGATGAGTGCATTTTAATGCACATTCTTCTACTATTGTACCAGTGTATTCCTATAGTTTAATTTACTATTTTTACTATTTTAGTGTGTTTTTATATTTAACTTTATTTTTCGCTTTATTTTATTTTCGCACTTAATTTATGAATAAATAGCACTTTGACACCCTTTCAGTCCGCAGGTCATAACTGGAGTTACGAATATTGGATTGAGGCGCGGGAAGATGCGTTGGAAAGCTGAGATCAAGTGCTACAACTTTCTTGTTTAGGCCAGAACCCAGTTCGGAGCGCAAGTGTATCAAATAATCTCATTTTTGACCCGCGCGCGATAGTGGATCAAATTGGCGCCGCTTCCGGGGCCTCAATTTGTGTTTAACTATATTAAAATTGTCTGTTTTGTTCCTACTGTCACTGTACGCGCAATATACAAAATAAAAAACTAGTTAGGGCATAGTTTGTATCTGTTTTGCTTTTTAACCACTCCATTACATCATAAAATAATCAGGGTTCAAAGTTTGACCAAAGTTTAATAGACTAGTATGATGAGTGCATTTTAATGCACATTCTTTTAATATTGTACCAGTGTATTCCTATCGTTTAATTTACTATTTTTACTATTTTGGTGTTTTTATATTTAAGTTTATTTTATTTTCGCACTTAATTTATGAATAAATAGCACTTTAACACCCTTTCAGTCCGTAGGTCATAACTGGAGTTACGAATATCGGATTGAGGCGCGGGAAGATTCGTTGGAAAGCTGAGATCCAGAGCTACAACTTTCATGTTGAGGCCAGAACCCAATTCGGAGCGCACGTATTTCAACTAATCTCGTTTTTGAACTGTGCGCGACAGCGGATCAAATTGGCGCCGCTGCCGGGGACACAAATTGTGTTTAACTATATTAGAATTGTATGTTTTGTTCGTACTGTTACTGTACGCGCGATATATAAAAAAGAACAAGTTAGGGCATAGTTTGCATATGTTTTGCTTTTTGACCACTCCATTACATCAGAAAAAAAAGCAGGATTCAAAGTTTGACCAATGTTTGACCAAAGTTTGACCAAAGTTTAATAGACTAGTATAAAGGTCTAAAACCCGATCCGAATGGAAATCTACCCTTTTTTGAACAAATAGAAGGTTTATAAAGGTCTAAATATAGTTTATAACCTATTAGGAGAAAGATAATCGCATCTTTAAACCAATGGAAACTTTGGTCAAACAAGTTTGACCAAAGTTTAATAGACTAGTAAGATGAGTGCATTTTAATGCACATTCTTTTAATATTGTACCAATGTATTCCTATCGTTTAATTTACAATTTTTACTATTTTGGTGTTTTTATATTTAAGTTTATTTTATTTTCGCACTTAATTTATGAATAAATAGCACTTTAACACCCTTTCAGTCGGTAGGTCATAACTGGAGTTACGAATATCGGATTGAGGCGCGGGAAGATTCGTTGGAAAGCTGAGATCCAGAGCTACAACTTTCATGTTGAGGCCAGAACCCAGTTCGGAGCGCACGTATTTCAACTAATCTCGTTTTTGAACTGTGCGCGACAGCAGATCAAATTCGCTCCGCTGCCGGGGACACAAATTGTGTTTATCTATATTAGAATTGTATGTTTTGTTCGTACTGTTACTGTACGCGCGATATATAAAAAAGAACTAGTTAGGGCATAGTTTGCATATGTTTTGCTTTTTGACCACTCCATTACATCAGAAAAAAAGCAGGATTCAAAGTTTGACCAATGTTTGACCAAAGTTTGACCAAAGTTTAATAGACTAGTATAAAGGTCTAAAACCCGATCCGAATGGAAATCTACCCTTTTTTGAACAAATAGAAGGTTTATAAAGGTCTAAATATAGTTTATAACCTATTAGGAGAAAGATAATCGCATCTTTAAACCAATGGAAACTTTGGTCAAACAAGTTTGACCAAAGTTTAATAGACTAGTAAGATGAGTGCATTTTAATGCACATTCTTTTAATATTGTACCAGTGTATTCCTATCGTTTAATTTACTATTTTTACTATTTTGGTGTTTTTATATTTAAGTTTATTTTATTTTCGCACTTAATTTATGAATAAATAGCACTTTAACACCCTTTCAGTCCGTAGGTCATAACTGGAGTTACGAATATCGGATTGAGGCGCGGGAAGATTCGTTGGAAAGCTGAGATCAAAAGCTACAACTTTCATGTTGAGGCCAGAACCTAGTTCGGAGCGCACGTGTTTCAACTAATTTCGTTTTTGAACTGTGCGCGACAGCGGATCAAATTAGCGCCGCTGCCGGGGACACAAATTGTGTTTAACTATATTAGAATTGTATGTTTTGTTCGTACTGTTACTGTACGCACGATATATAAAAAAGAACTAGTTAGGGCATAGTTTGCATATGTTTTGCTTTTTGACCACTCCATTACATCAGAAAAAAATCAGGATTCAAAGTTTGACCAAAGTTTGACAAAAGTTTAATTGACTAGTATAAAGGTCTAAAACCCGATCCGAATGGAAATCTACCCTTTTTTGAACAAATAGAAGGTTTATAAAGGTCTAAATATAGTTTATAACCTATTAGGAGAAAGATAATCGCATCTTTAAACCAATGGAAACTTTGGTCACACAAGTTTGACCAAAGTTTAATAGACTAGTATGATGAGTGCATTTTGATGCACATTCTTCTACTATTGTACCAGTGTATTCCTATCGTTTAATTTACTATTTTTACTATTTTGGTGTTTTTATATTTAAGTTTATTTTATTTTCGCACTTAATTTATGAATAAATAGCACTTTAACACCCTTTCAGTCCGTAGGTCATAACTGGAGTTACAAATATTGGATTGAGGCGCGGGAAGATTCGTTGGAAAGCTGAGATCCAGAGCTACAACTTTCATGTTGAGGCCAGAACCTAGTTCGGAGCGCACGTATTTCAACTAATCTCGTTTTTGAACTGTGCGCGACAGCGGATAAAATTGGCGCCGCTGCCGGGGACACAAATTGTGTTTAACTATATTAGAATTGTATGTTTTGTTCGTACTGTTACTGTACGCGCGATATATAAAAAAGAACTAGATAGGGCATAGTTTGCATATGTTTTGCTTTTTGACCACTCCATTACATCAGAAAAAAAAAGCAGGATTCAAAGTTTGACCAATGTTTGACCAAAGTTTGACCAAAGTTTAATAGACTAGTATAAAGGTCTAAAACCCGATCCGAATGGAAATCTACCCTTTTTTGAACAAATAGAAGGTTTATAAAGGTCTAAATATAGTTTATAACCTATTAGGAGAAAGATAATCGCATCTTTAAACCAATGGAAACTTTGGTCAAACAAGTTTGATCAAAGTTTAATAGACTAGTAAGATGAGTGCATTTTAATGCACATTCTTTTAATATTGTACCAGTGTATTCCTATCGTTTAATTTACTATTTTTACTATTTTGGTGTTTTTATATTTAAGTTTATTTTATTTTCGCACTTAATTTATGAATAAATAGCACTTTAACACCCTTTCAGTCCGTAGGTCATAACTGGAGTTACGAATATCGGATTGAGGCGCGGGAAGATTCGTTGGAAAGCTGAGATCCAGAGCTACAACTTTCATGTTGAGGCCAGAACGCAGTTCGGAGCGCACGTATTTCAACTAATCTCGTTTTTGAACTGTGCGCGACAGCGGATCAAATTGGCGCCGCTGCCGGGGACACAAATTGTGTTTAACTATATTAGAATTGTATGTTTTGTTCGTACTGTTACTGTACGCGCGATATATAAAAAAGAACTAGTTAGGGCATAGTTTGCATATGTTTTGCTTTTTGACCACTCCATTACATCAGAAAAAAAAGCAGGATTCAAAGTTTGACCAATGTTTGACCAAAGTTTGACCAAAGTTTAATAGACTAGTATAAAGGTCTAAAACCCGATCCGAATGGAAATCTACCCTTTTTTGAACAAATAGAAGGTTTATAAAGGTCTAAATATAGTTTATAACCTATTAGGAGATAGATAATCGCATCTTTAAACCAATGGAAACTTTGGTCAAACAAGTTTGACCAAAGTTTAATAGACTAGTAAGATGAGTGCATTTTAATGCACATTCTTTTAATATTGTACCAGTGTATTCCTATCATTTAATTTACTATTTTTACTATTTTGGTGTTTTTATATTTAAGTTTATTTTATTTTCGCACTTAATTTATGAATAAATAGCACTTTAACACCCTTTCAGTCCGTAGGTCATAACTGGAGTTACGAATATCGGATTGAGGCGCGGGAAGATTCGTTGGAAAGCTGAGATCCAGAGCTACAACTTTCATGTTGAGGCCAGAACCCAGTTCGGAGCGCACGTATTTCAACTAATCTCGTTTTTGAACTGTGCGCGACAGCGGATCAAATTGGCGCCGCTGCCGGGGACACAAATTGTGTTTAACTATATTAGAATTGTATGTTTTGTTCGTACTGTTACTGTACGCGCGATATATAAAAAAGAACTAGTTAGGGCATAGTTTGCATATGTTTTGCTTTTTGACCACTCCATTACATCAGAAAAAAAAGCAGGATTCAAAGTTTGACCAATGTTTGACCAAAGTTTGACCAAAGTTTAATAGACTAGTATAAAGGTCTAAAACCCGATCCGAATGGAAATCTACCCTTTTTTGAACAAATAGAAGGTTTATAAAGGTCTAAATATAGTTTATAACCTATTAGGAGATAGATAATCGCATCTTTAAACCAATGGAAACTTTGGTCAAACAAGTTTGACCAAAGTTTAATAGACTAGTAAGATGAGTGCATTTTAATGCACATTCTTTTAATATTGTACCAGTGTATTCCTATCATTTAATTTACTATTTTTACTATTTTGGTGTTTTTATATTTAAGTTTATTTTATTTTCGCACTTAATTTATGAATAAATAGCACTTTAACACCCTTTCAGTCCGTAGGTCATAACTGGAGTTACGAATATCGGATTGAGGCGCGGGAAGATTCGTTGGAAAGCTGAGATCCAGAGCTACAACTTTCATGTTGAGGCCAGAACCCAGTTCGGAGCGCACGTATTTCAACTAATCTCGTTTTTGAACTGTGCGCGACAGCGGATCAAATTGGCGCCGCTGCCGGGGACACAAATTGTGTTTAACTATATTAGAATTGTATGTTTTGTTCGTACTGTTACTGTACGCGCGATATATAAAAAAGAACTAGTTAGGGCATAGTTTGCATATGTTTTGCTTTTTGACCACTCCATTACATCAGAAAAAAAGCAGGATTCAAAGTTTGACCAATGTTTGACCAAAGTTTGACCAAAGTTTAATAGACTAGTATAAAGGTCTAAAACCCGATCCGAATGGAACTCTACCCTTTTTTGAACAAATAGAAGGTTTATAAAGGTCTAAATATAGTTTATAACCTATTAGGAGAAAGATAATCGCATCTTTAAACCAATGGAAACTTTGGTCAAACAAGTTTGACCAAAGTTTAATAGACTAGTAAGATGAGTGCATTTTAATGCACATTCTTTTAATATTGTACCAGTGTATTCCTATCGTTTAATTTACTATTTTTACTATTTTGGTGTTTTTATATTTAAGTTTATTTTATTTTCGCACTTAATTTATGAATAAATAGCACTTTAACACCCTTTCAGTCCGTAGGTCATAACTGGAGTTACGAATATCGGATTGAGGCGCGGGAAGATTCGTTGGAAAGCTGAGATCCAGAGCTACAACTTTCATGTTGAGGCCAGAACCTAGTTCGGAGCGCACGTATTTCAACTAATCTCGTTTTTGAACTGTGCGCGACAGCGGATCAAATTGGCGCCGCTGCCGGGGACACAAATTGTGTTTAACTATATTAGAATTGTATGTTTTGTTCGTACTGTTACTGTACGCGCGATATATAAAAAAGAACTAGTTAGGGCATAGTTTGCATATGTTTTGCTTTTTGACCACTCCATTACATCAGAAAAAAAGCAGGATTCAAAGTTTGACCAATGTTTGACCAAAGTTTGACCAAAGTTTAATAGACTAGTATAAAGGTCTAAAACCCGATCCGAATGGAAATCTACCCTTTTTTGAACAAATAGAAGGTTTATAAAGGTCTAAATATAGTTTATAACCTATTAGGAGAAAGATAATCGCATCTTTAAACCAATGGAAACTTTGGTCAAACAAGTTTGACCAAAGTTTAATAGACTAGTATGATGAGTGCATTTTGATGCACATTCTTCTACTATTGTACCAGTGTATTCCTATGGAGTAATTTAATATTTTTACTATTTTAGTGTGTTTTTATATTTAAGTTTATTTTTAGCTTTATTTTATTTTCGCACTAAATTTTTGAATAAATAGCACTTTCACACCCTTTCAGTCCGCAGGTCATAACTGGAGTTACGAATATTGGATTGAGGCGCGGGAAGATGCGTTGGAAAGCTGAGATCAAGTGCTACAACTTTCTTGTTTAGGCCAGAACCCAGTTCGGAGCGCAAGTGTATCAAATAATCTCATTTTTGACCCGCGCGCGATAGTGGATCAAATTGGCGCCGCTGCCGGGGACTCAATTTGTGTTTAACTATATTAAAATTGTCTGTTTTGTTCCTACTGTCACTGTACGCGCAATATACAAAATAAAAAATTAGTTAGGGCATAGTTTGTTTCTGTTTTGCTTTTTAACCACTCCATTACATCATAAAATAATCAGGGTTCAAAGTTTGACCAAAGTTTAATAGACTAGTATGATGAGTGCATTTTGATGCACATTCTTCTACTATTGTACCAGTGTATTCCTATGGAGTAATTTACTATTCTTACTATTTTAGTGTGTTTTTATATTTAAGTTTATTTTTAGCTTTATTTTATTTTCGCACTTAATTTTTGAATAAATAGCACTTTCACACCCTTTCAGTCCGCAGGTCATAACTGGAGTTACGAATATCGGATTGAGGCGCGGGAAGATGCGTTGGAAACTTGAGATCAAGAGTTACAACTTTCATGTTGAGGCCAGAACCCAGTTCGGAGCGCAAGTGTTTCAAATAATCTCGTTTTTGAACTGTGCGCGACAGCGGATCAAATTGGCGCCGCTGCCGGGGACACAAATTGTGTTTAACTATATTAGAATTGTCTGTTTTGTTCGTACTGTTATTGTACGCGCGATATATAAAAAAGAACTAGTTAGGTCATAGTTTGCATATATTTTGCTTTTTGACCACTCCATTACATCAGAAAAAAATCAGGATTCAAAGTTTGATCAAAGTTTGACCAAAGTTTAATAGACTAGTATAAAGGTCTAAAACCCGATCCGAATGGAAATCTACCCTTTCTTGAACAAATAGAAGGTTTATAAAGGTCTAAATATAGTTTATAACCTATTAGGAGAAAGATAATCGCATCTTTAAACCAATGGAAACTTTGGTGAAACAAGTTTGACCAAAGTTTAATAGACTAGTAAGATGAGTGCATTTTAATGCACATTCTTTTAATATTGTACCAGTGTATTCCTATCGTTTAATTTACTATTTTTACTATTTTGGTGTTTTTATATTTAAGTTTATTTTATTTTCGCACTTAATTTATGAATAAATAGCACTTTAACACCCTTTCAGTCCGTAGGTCATAACTGGAGTTACGAATATCGGATTGAGGCGCGAGAAGATTCGTTGGAAAGCTGAGATCCAGAGCTACAACTTTCATGTTGAGGCCAGAACCCAGTTCGGAGCGCACGTATTTCAACTAATCTCGTTTTTGAACTGTGCGCGACAGCAGATCAAATTGGCGCCGCTGCCGGGGACACAAATTGTATTTAACTATATTAGAATTGTATGTTTTGTTCGTACTGTTACTGTACGCGCGATATATAAAAAAGAACTAGTTAGGGCATAGTTTGCATATGTTTTGCTTTTTGACCACTCCATTACATCAGAAAAAAAGCAGGATTCAAAGTTTGACCAATGTTTGACCAAAGTTTGACCAAAGTTTAATAGACTAGTATAAAGGTCTAAAACCCGATCCGAATGGAAATCTACCCTTTTTTGAACAAATAGAAGGTTTATAAAGGTCTAAATATAGTTTATAACCTATTAGGAGAAAGATAATCGCATCTTTAAACCAATGGAAACTTTGGTCAAACAAGTTTGACCAAAGTTTAATAGACTAGTAAGATGAGTGCATTTTAATGCACATTCTTTTAATATTGTACCATTGTATTCCTATCGTTTAATTTACTATTTTTACTATTTTGGTGTTTTTTTATTTAAGTTTATTTTATTTTCGCACTTAATTTATGAATAAATAGCACTTTAACACCCTTTCAGTCCGTAGGTCATAACTGGAGTTACGAATATCGGATTGAGGCGCGGGAAGATTCGTTGGAAAGCTGAGATCCAGAGCTACAACTTTCATGTTGAGGCCAGAACCTAGTTCGGAGCGCACGTATTTCAACTAATCTCGTTTTTGAACTGTGCGCGACAGCGGATCAAATTGGCGCCGCTGCCGGGGACACAAATTGTGTTTAACTATATTAGAATTGTATGTTTTGTTCGTACTGTTACTGTACGCGCGATATATAAAAAAGAACTAGTTAGGGCATAGTTTGCATATGTTTTGCTTTTTGACCACTCCATTACATCAGAAAAAAAGCAGGATTCAAAGTTTGACCAATGTTTGACCAAAGTTTGACCAAAGTTTAATAGACTAGTATAAAGGTCTAAAACCCGATCCGAATGGAAATCTACCCTTTTTTGAACAAATAGAAGGTTTATAAAGGTCTAAATATAGTTTATAACCTATTAGGAGAAAGATAATCGCATCTTTAAACCAATGGAAACTTTGGTCAAACAAGTTTGACCAAAGTTTAATAGACTAGTATGATGAGTGCATTTTGATGCACATTCTTCTACTATTGTACCAGTGTATTCCTATGGAGTAATTTAATATTTTTACTATTTTAGTGTGTTTTTATATTTAAGTTTATTTTTAGCTTTATTTTATTTTCGCACTTAATTTTTGAATAAATAGCACTTTCACACCCTTTCAGTCCGCAGATCATAACTGGAGTTACGAATATTGGATTGAGGCGCGGGAAGATGCGTTGGAAAGCTGAGATCAAGTGCTACAACTTTCTTGTTTAGGCCAGAACCCAGTTCGGAGCGCAAGTGTATCAAATAATCTCATTTTTGACCCGCGCGCGATAGTGGATCAAATTGGCGCCGCTGCCGGGGACTCAATTTGTGTTTAACTATATTAAAATTGTCTGTTTTGTTCCTACTGTCACTGTACGCGCAATATACAAAATAAAAAACTAGTTAGGGCATAGTTTGTTTCTGTTTTGCTTTTTAACCACTCCATTACATCATAAAATAATCAGGGTTCAAAGTTTGACCAAAGTTTAATAGACTAGTATGATGAGTGCATTTTGATGCACATTCTTCTACTATTGTACCAGTGTATTCCTATGGAGTAATTTACTATTCTTACTATTTTAGTGTGTTTTTATATTTAAGTTTATTTTTAGCTTTATTTTATTTTCGCACTTAATTTTTGAATAAATAGCACTTTCACACCCTTTCAGTCCGCAGGTCATAACTGGAGTTACGAATATCGGATTGAGGCGCGGGAAGATGCGTTGGAAACTTGAGATCAAGAGTTACAACTTTCATGTTGAGGCCAGAACCCAGTTCGGAGCGCAAGTGTTTCAAATAATCTCGTTTTTGAACTGTGCGCGACAGCGGATCAAATTGGCGCCGCTGCCGGGGACACAAATTGTGTTTAACTATATTAGAATTGTCTGTTTTGTTCGTACTGTTATTGTACGCGCGATATATAAAAAAGAACTAGTTAGGTCATAGTTTGCATATATTTTGCTTTTTGACCACTCCATTACATCAGAAAAAAATCAGGATTCAAAGTTTGATCAAAGTTTGACCAAAGTTTAATAGACTAGTATAAAGGTCTAAAACCCGATCCGAATGGAAATCTACCCTTTCTTGAACAAATAGAAGGTTTATAAAGGTCTAAATATAGTTTATAACCTATTAGGAGAAAGATAATCGCATCTTTAAACCAATGGAAACTTTGGTGAAACAAGTTTGACCAAAGTTTAATAGACTAGTAAGATGAGTGCATTTTAATGCACATTCTTTTAATATTGTACCAGTGTATTCCTATCGTTTAATTTACTATTTTTACTATTTTGGTGTTTTTATATTTAAGTTTATTTTATTTTCGCACTTAATTTATGAATAAATAGCACTTTAACACCCTTTCAGTCCGTAGGTCATAACTGGAGTTACGAATATCGGATTGAGGCGCGAGAAGATTCGTTGGAAAGCTGAGATCCAGAGCTACAACTTTCATGTTGAGGCCAGAACCCAGTTCGGAGCGCACGTATTTCAACTAATCTCGTTTTTGAACTGTGCGCGACAGCAGATCAAATTGGCGCCGCTGCCGGGGACACAAATTGTATTTAACTATATTAGAATTGTATGTTTTGTTCGTACTGTTACTGTACGCGCGATATATAAAAAAGAACTAGTTAGGGCATAGTTTGCATATGTTTTGCTTTTTGACCACTCCATTACATCAGAAAAAAAGCAGGATTCAAAGTTTGACCAATGTTTGACCAAAGTTTGACCAAAGTTTAATAGACTAGTATAAAGGTCTAAAACCCGATCCGAATGGAAATCTACCCTTTTTTGAACAAATAGAAGGTTTATAAAGGTCTAAATATAGTTTATAACCTATTAGGAGAAAGATAATCGCATCTTTAAACCAATGGAAACTTTGGTCAAACAAGTTTGACCAAAGTTTAATAGACTAGTAAGATGAGTGCATTTTAATGCACATTCTTTTAATATTGTACCATTGTATTCCTATCGTTTAATTTACTATTTTTACTATTTTGGTGTTTTTATATTTAAGTTTATTTTATTTTCGCACTTAATTTATGAATAAATAGCACTTTAACACCCTTTCAGTCCGTAGGTCATAACTGGAGTTACGAATATCGGATTGAGGCGCGGGAAGATTCGTTGGAAAGCTGAGATCCAGAGCTACAACTTTCATGTTGAGGCCAGAACCTAGTTCGGAGCGCACGTATTTCAACTAATCTCGTTTTTGAACTGTGCGCGACAGCGGATCAAATTGGCGCCGCTGCCGGGGACACAAATTGTGTTTAACTATATTAGAATTGTATGTTTTGTTCGTACTGTTACTGTACGCGCGATATATAAAAAAGAACTAGTTAGGGCATAGTTTGCATATGTTTTGCTTTTTGACCACTCCATTACATCAGAAAAAAAGCAGGATTCAAAGTTTGACCAATGTTTGACCAAAGTTTGACCAAAGTTTAATAGACTAGTATAAAGGTCTAAAACCCGATCCGAATGGAAATCTACCCTTTCTTGAACAAATAGAAGGTTTATAAAGGTCTAAATATAGTTTATAACCTATTAGGAGAATGATAATCGCATCTTTAAACCAATGGAAACTTTGGTCAAACAAGTTTGACCAAAGTTTAATAGACTAGTAAGATGAGTGCATTTTAATGCACATTCTTTTAATATTGTACCAGTGTATTCCTATCGTTTAATTTACTATTTTTACTATTTTGGTGTTTTTATATTTAAGTTTATTTTATTTTCGCACTTAATTTATGAATAAATAGCACTTTAACACCCTTTCAGTCCATAGGTCATAACTGGAGTTACGAATATCGGATTGAGGCGCGAGAAGATTCGATGGAAAGCTGAGATCCAGAGCTACTGTTGAGGCAAAATCCCTAATTGATGTTTTAAAGATAACAAACCTCTTAATTATTTTTAATGTAATTCTAATCTTTTTTTTGGTATCTAACAAGTGCTTTTGAGTGTCTTAATCAAGCTAGGAACAATTGAGCTATTTAGATCAAATATCATGTTTTTATTGTGATAAAAACTAAAGCTTGGAGAACGGTCTCTGATTGGTCTCTGAGACCTGCGCAAACATCATTTTCACACAATCAATGCAAAATGACTTATGGTTAAGTCAACTATGTACAAGACAAATGATCACTTTTCTCTTGGGCCTCTCTCACGAAGTATCTACACATACAAGAGATCATTTAAGGCAAAGGTTTCTCTCATGAATACAAAACTTACTTCTTTTACCAAGTTCTATGATTTAACTATGAGAGGATTGAGCACATGACACAAGGACATTTTTATACTCATTTAATGGAACTGATATCATATGGACCATGGAGAATTAGACAGCACATTCTGGTCTAGGAGAATTGACTTGTACTTTAAAGAATAAAGAAGGAACATTCTCCAATGAAAGCTTCTCTTTCCATATGACAATTGTACTTGCATCAAGGACACTATGGAACATCAAGTACAACATCCAGCTGCTGTTCTTATCTCTAACAGCTGGACTTTTCGTGCTCTAGCTCCTTTGCTCTAAAAAGAAGAATGTCACTCACGCCAGAATTGGGAGATTGATCTCAGACCAATGCTGGAAAGAGAAAATCATCACTTGGAGTGACACCAGCTTGCTACAGCTGTTTAAAAGTTATCCAAAAGCTGCACAACGGCTATACTTGTTTGTTAAGCAACGTACAGAAACATTACAGCTCAACAACAGCTAGCAGTACGCTCCTCTCTTAAAAGTCAGAAGAAGAAACTTTGGAGATCAATCTCAGACTGATCTGTTTTCTTCAAATTACATGAGCTGTCATCTGCAGAGCAACTAGCCGTTATTTTCAAGCTTCCAACGGATATACTTCGTGGCCAAGACTCCCTAATCATCACTCATCTATATATAGAGGTCTTTGGCAACTTTGAAGAGCAAGAGTCTCCACTACAACTTCAACACTTGTTTTTACATTACAAGTTTTATCACGAGCTCTTCTTTTCTCTCTCACTCAAATCTGTAATTCATATATATCTAGGATTAGAATATCCAGTGAGTGTTTTGAGAGTTTATCCATCCATTTTCAAAGCTTCTCATAAGTGTATTGAGTGAATAGGCTTTGATTCCAAAATCCTTCATCATTGTAATCATTGGCTCAAGTTAGTACGTAACTACTAATTGAGTGACACCTTCATAGTCAGTGTGACTGAGGTAGATTAAGCTTGTAGGGCTTAGAAGATTATTTGATCTTGGATCTAGATCAAAGGAAGTGTAATTTGAGATCATTAGCATCTCCTAGTGGACAATCTCACAAGGAGTGTGGGGACTGGACTAGCCCAAGCATTTTGGGTGAACCAGGATAAAATATTGTGTGCATTCTCTTCCCTTACTCTAATTTAATTTGTGCAATCACTAATCACACACATCACAGTTTAATAGTGATATATATACTGTCAGAGAGTGATTAGGAGATCGATCTCCAGACTGCAACACTTTTGGTTATTTGTTTAACTAACAATCTAATCATTTTCTTCAAGTATATTGTGATTGATAATTTTTATAGGGAATATTTTAAAGGTTCACAATTCAAACCCCCCTTTCTTGTGAAAAACTTTGCTACTTCAATTGGCATCAGAGCGTTGGCTCTAAGGAAGCATCTAACAAGTGCTAGAGGAAAAGATTCAGGAAGGAAGTAATGGCTAAGAATGCAAAGTTTATATCTGAAGGAGGATCATCAAACAGACCACCTCTATTTGATGGTGACAACTACTACTACTGGAAGGACAAAATGGAGCTCTTTCTTAGATCACAAGATAACAACATGTGGCATGTACTTGAAGTTGGAGAATATGTTCCATTAGCTAAAGATTCAACAAATCCTAAACCTCAAGCTGAATGGACAACAACAGAAGCTGATAGAGTACTCCTTAACACTAAAGCTAAATTGTTTATTAAAAGTGCTTTGTGCAGGGAAGAATATGATAGAATAATGGAGTGCAAAACAGCAAAAGCAATATGGGAAACTCTGCAAACTCATCATGAAGGAACCAACAGTGTCAAAGAAACAAGAATAGACATTGGTGTGAGAAAATTTGAACTGTTTGAAATGAAGGAAGAAGAAACCATAGATCAGATGTATGGTAGATTCACAAGCATCATAAATGAACTCAACTCTTTGGGAAAATCATATACTACACATGAAAGAATAAGAAAAATTCTTAGATGTTTACCAAAGACTTGGAGACCAATAGTTACAGCCATCACAGTGGCAAAAGATCTCACTAAAGTTTCACTGGAAGATCTGATTGGATCATTAAAAGCTCATGAATCTGTTCTTCAAGAAGATAAACCAAAAAGGAAGATGATTGCTCTTGAAACTCAATCTGGAGAATGCTCTCAGAAAGAGGAAACACTTTGTGAAGATGAAGAATCACTTCAAGAAGATGATGAAGAAGAATTAGCATTCCTGTCAAGAAGAATTCAGAGACTGATGACAAGAAGAAATCAACTCAAGAAGAATTTTCAACCCAAAAGGAATGGAGCTAAACCAGAAGTGGATCTAAGCAAAATACAATGTTATGGATGCAATCAATTTGGTCATTACAAGAATGATTGTCCAAAGAACAAACAGAAGAAGCCCCTCTTCAAAAAGAAATCCATGATGGCTACTTGGGATGATCTGGAAGAAGCTCAATCAGAAGATGAAGAACAAGAAGCAAATGTATGTCTCATGACACACTCAAATGCAGAAGAGGTAACACTTGATCCTTGCTCATCTTGTCAAAAAACTGAACATCTCTTTGATAACTTACTATATGACTCTCAAATCTTAAATCAGAAAAATGCTAAACTAAGAGATGAGATTACTGTTTTAACAAAAGAAAGAGATGAAATTAAGAAAGAGAGCAGTCTTAAAAGTGAAGTTATCAAAGGCATGCAAACTGCTCACACAGAACTTTCTAAAAGATTTGAAATTCTGAGAAATGATCAAAAAGAATGTTCTGAGGTACTAAAGGAAAATAGTGTTTTGAAAAAGACTATTTCAAAATTGGAAAATGATTTAACAAAATTTATTAATACTACTACAACTTTTGAAAACATTTTGGGAACACAAAATGCATTTTATGATAGATCTGGTCTAGGACATAACCCTTATCAAAACAGAAAGCTATATGAAAAATGTCTCATCCCAAATAAACAAAAGAATTTTCAAAAATACAAATGTGATTTCTGTCACAAGGATGGACATCTTGAAGCCTTTTGTTTCAAAAAGAAAGCAAGAAAACCAGTTTTCTATAGAACACCAGAACATTCTCAGATCGGTCTCAGAAACAAGAATTTTAGAAAACCTGTACATAGACATTCTCTAAACACTCTCAGAAGAGATGTCTATAAGAGAACACCTTATAAGAGATCATCTTATTCTCAGAGGATTCCTTATAAGAAATTTGAGACTAACATTCAAGGACCCAAGAAACTGTGGGTACCTAAGAACTTATTAAACTCAAATGTAGGAATGCCTTCTAGCAGTCAAGAAAAGGCCTTGGTACTTGGACAGTGGATGCTCAAGACATATGACAGGAGATAGGAACAGCTTTCTGTCATTTGAAACAAGAGAAGGTGGATCAGTCACCTTTGGAAACAATGAGAAAGCAAGCATCAAAGGTATAGGTACAATTGGTAAGTCTGATTCTGCTAAGATTGAAAATGTTCATTATGTGGATGGCTTAAAACATAACTTAATAAGCATAAGTCAATTATGTGACAATGGCTTTGAAGTTGTTTTTAAATCAAACTCATGTGAAATAAAACAATCTTCATCTAACAAAGTCCTTTTTAATGGATCAAGGATAAAGAATGTGTATGTATTATACTTAGATGAACTACCTCCTGAGTCATGTTTTGTCTCTCTTGAAAAAGACAAATGGATTTGGCACAAGAGGGCAGGTCATGTAAGCATGAAGACTATGTCAAAACTTTCCAAACTTGATCTAGTTAGAGGTTTGCCTAAGATTAGTTTTGATCTAGATAAAGTATGTGAATCTTGCACAAGAGGGAAACAAGTTAAAAGTAGTTTTAAACCAAAAGAATTTATTTCCACAAAAAGACCTCTTGAGTTACTTCACATAGACTTATTTGGACCTGTCAAAACTACAAGTCTTGGTGGCAAAAATTATGGCTTTGTCATAGTAGATGATTTTTCAAGATTCACTTGGGTGTTATTTTTAAAACATAAAGATGACTGTTTAGAAGCTTTTAAAACTTTTTGCTTGAGAGTTCAAAATGAGAAAGGTATCAATATTATCTCTATAAGAAGTGATCATGGTGGAGAATTTGAAAACTCTCTCTTTGAATCATTCCTTGATAATAATGGAATCTCTCATAATTTTTCTTGTCCAAGAACTCCACAACAAAATGGAGTTGTTGAAAGGAAAAATAGAACTTTGCAAGAAATGGCAAGAACAATGATTCATGAATCAAATGTGGAAAAGTATTTTTGGGCTGAGGCCATTAACACCTCTTGCTATATTCTGAACAGAGTCACCATTAGAAAAGTTTTAAACAAAACACCTTATGAACTTTGGAAAGGCAGAAAACCTAGTATTTCTTATTTTCATATATTTGGTTGCTTTTGTTACATTTTGAATATCAAAGACAACTTAGGTAAGTTTGATTCAAAGTCAGACAAGGGAATATTCTTAGGATACTCTCTGACCTCAAAAGCTTATAGAGTCTACAATTTGAGAACTCAAACTTTAGAAGAAAGCATGCATGTGAAATTTGATGAATTTGAAGATCAACCAACTGTACACACTGCTGATGAAGAAGAAGAAGAACCTGTCACTGTACAAAACCATGATTCAGATGAAAACCCTACACCTCAAGGACCACCAAAGACCTGGAAAATTGTTGGCTATCATCCTCCTGATCAAATTATAGGTAATACAGAAGATGGTGTTAGAACCAGAAAAGCCTTGCAGGAAGTAGAGACCAATCTGGGATTGATCTCCCAAATTGAACCAAGATCCATAAATGAAGCAATCATTGATGAATCCTGGATTAAGGCTATGAAAGAAGAACTGCATCAATTTGAGAAGAATGAAGTTTGGAACCTGGTACCATTTCCAAAAGATAATTCAATCATTGGAACAAGATGGGTTTTTAGAAACAAACTTGATGAAAATGGTAAGGTTGTCAGAAATAAAGCAAGACTTGTAGCACAAGGTTATAATCAACAAGAAGGAATTGATTATGATGAAACTTTTGCTCCTGTAGCCAGGTTAGAAGCTATTAGAATACTGCTTGCATATGCATCACATAAATGTATCAAACTTTTTCAAATGGATGTAAAAAGTGCATTTTTAAATGGATTTTTAAATGAGGAAGTTTATGTGCATCAACCTCCTAGTTTTGTTGATAAGCATAAACCAAATCATGTTTATAAACTTACCAAAGCTCTTTATGGACTTAAACAAGCTCCAAGAGCCTGGTATGACAGATTAAGCACCTTTTTACTTGAAAATGGTTTTTCTAGAGGAAAAATTGATACTACACTTTTTACAAAAAATGAAAAGCATAATTTACTTATTGTACAAGTGTATGTTGATGATATTATCTTTGGAGCTACTAATGAAAAAATGTGTGAAGACTTTTCTAACCTTATGCAAAGTGAATTTGAGATGAGCATGATGGGAGAACTTGGTTTCTTTCTTGGCTTACAAATCAAGCAACTAGAAGATGGTATTTTTATCAGTCAAGAAAAATATGTGAATGATCTTCTCAAGAAATACAAGATGAATGAAGCCAAGATCATGTCAACTCCAATGCATCCTTCTACAAGTTTGGACAAAGATGAAAAAGGAAAAGATGTTTCTGAAAAAGAGTATAGGGGAATGATTGGATCTCTCCTCTATTTAACAGCTAGCAGACCTGACATAGTGTTTGCAGTTGGTCTCTGTGCTAGATTTCAAACATCTCCTAAAGAATCTCACTTGATTGCTGTCAAAAGAATCTTTAGATACTTAGTAGGTACACCTGATATAGGATTATGGTACAAAAAGGGATCACATTTTGATTTACAAGCATACTGTGATGCTGACTATGCTGGGGATAAAATTGAGAGAAAAAGCACAAGTGGAGCATGTCAATTCCTTGGAGAAGCATTGGTGAGCTGGTGCTGTAGAAAACAAAACACAATTGCTCTCTCAACCACTGAAGCAGAATATGTTGCTGCATCAAATTGTTGCTCTCAAGTTCTTTGGATCAAAAATCAACTTGAGGATTTCTCACTAAGGTACACATGTATTAAAATTTTATGTGATAACACTAGTGCTATTAATTTGTCTAAAAACCCTATTCAGCATTCAAGATCAAAACATATTGAAATCAAGCATCATTTTATTAGAGATCATGTTAACAAAAAGGATGTGGAATTAGTTTTTGTTGATACTGAAAATCAGCTTGCTGACATTTTTACCAAACCATTAGTTGAGGATCGTTTTAATTTTATCAAAGGAAAATTGAAAATCATCAAAAATCCCAATCCTACTTGATGTTTGTTTATCTGTGTGTCTGGGAGACCGTTCAGAGATCGATCTCTGGATACTGCGCTGAAGCACATCAGTACTTATAACGGTCATTTGATTTAAATGGGCTCATGAACATGGCTTTAAATGGCAAAATTGATTTGGGCTTCTCTCTCTCCTCACTCATTGGGTAACGGTTTTTTCCTTTCTTTCTCTTTCCCACGTTTTTGTCAAAACCTAAAGTACAAACCTACTATTCATCTTTCTCATCAAAGTACACCTAGCCTATATTCTTCCTCTTCCCAAAGTTTCTGAGTTTTCTTTTTATAATCCCTCAAACTCTTTCATCTTCCATTAAACTCATTCAAGCTCAAAGTCTTCATCAATGGCTAGAACTAAAAACGCTGGTGGTAGAAAAGTTCCACGAACCAAAAACCCTTCAACTTCATCTTCACCACCAAGATCGTCCTCACCTCCAAAACCACCTACTCCAAAATACTCATCATCATCATCATCATATGAAACTGCATCTGAGTCTTACAAATCCATTCAAGATCGTGAAGCCACTCCTGAAATTCAATCTATTCCTGTCTCCACCAACATGCAAACCACTGTTGAAAATCCCCAAATTTCTCAAAACTCTCCAAACACTGTTTTCCAACCCTCATCATCAAAATCTCCAGAAAACTCACCCATCAATCTAACTCAAAATCAACCATCACCACCTGTTGATTCACCCAAACACTCACCAGAAATTGAAGATGTTTCTCCATCTCCTACCACTACAATACCTAGTCCAAAGGACTCTCCACCTGTACTGGTTAAAATGAAGAAATCCAAATCTTTTGATTCCTCCAAAATTAGAAGATCATCAAGGATATTGTCTGGTGCTGGCAAGAAACCTGTGGTGGACACCACAGTGCATGTGATAGATCAATCTGACTCTGAGATTGATCTTTTGGAAAAAGAGATTGATGAGTTTGAACTTGAGCCAGTTACATCTACTAAGTCTGAACCTGTCAAAACCAAGAAATCACCAACTCCAAAGAAAAAGGAAGTCAAGACTGCTGTCAAGGTACCAAAAACAAAGAAGAAGATTGCTGTGAAGAAATCCAAAGAAAAATTGCTACCTGCTCCTCTCATTCATCCTAAAGATGAAGAGATTTTTCAAAAGTATTGGATGACCAAACCTGTAGCTGTGTCAAGATTATACAACTTTGCTGAGCTATCCATTGGAGGTGTTGATCTGGAAAAATTTGTGGAACCATTTGAGTGGAAAAGTTTCTTTCAAATCAAGGAAACTGTTTATCCTTTATTGGTACAAGCATTCTACTACAATGCTCAAGTCTTCCCAGATAAAGATATGATTACTTCAAACATCAAGGATGTGGAGCTAGTGATAGATCCATATGTCATTGGAAGCTTAATTGGAATCAAGAGTGAAGGGCTAGAGGTTTATGGAAATGACTGGTATGACCAAGTCAAGATCAGCAAAGAAGAATTGAAGAAGAAAATGTTCACTGAAGAAGGAGCTAAGAAGAACTCTCCTCCATCCTCCCTGCTGAAAACTGAATACAAACTCCTCCACAATATGTGCCAACACTCATTTTTCCCTCGTACAGGGAGCAAGGACAAGGTAACTGATCTTGATCTTCTCATGATGTACCATATGGCCAAAGGAGTTAAATTGAATCTTCCATACATTATTCTTCATCACATGATTCATGTTGCCACCTCTGGTTATAAGAAAATTGCATTACCATATGCCATGTTGTTGACTAGGGTGTTTAGGCTTTATTATGCTGATATGAGTAATACCACCTCTGAAGACCACTATTACACATTTAGTTTGAAGAATGTCCATCATATGAAAAAAGATATTGAAATCCCTGCTGTTGATGTTGGAAGTAAGAGAAAGAGAGATGATTTTGAGAAAACAAATTTGAATGTTCTTGCTGATGCCTCTGGAGACCAATTGGAGAATGATCTCCAGACTAGTGAACAAACTCAAATCAGTGATGATGTTAATCCTACCACTGAGAGTGAGAAACTGGTAACCACTGCTGCTACTACTCTTCAAGGTCTTAAAACTGTGTCTGCCCCACCAAATACCACCATGTTTTCACCTTTAATGACATCAAGCCAAGGAAGTTTGTCTTCTTTTTGTACTTCTGAATTCATAAGAACCATTTTGACATCCAACACCCCTGAAATTTCCACCATTCCTATTCCAAAACCCACTGATAGTGCTTTGCCATCCATACCATCTTCATTTGCTACTTTTGATTCATTTTGCTCATCTGTCAATGCTACAAATGCTGGAACTCAACAATTAGTGTTTGAGGGAAATGTCAATTTTGACTTTCCTGGCCCTTCAAGGCCCACCAAACGCTATAGGCTTGAAACTGATATGGAACAAATGAGAAAAGACCTGGATACTGTGATTAAAGGCATGTCTGTTCAGCACTCCATGATGAATCACCTCATTTTGGAATCCAAAACTTTGAGAGATTGGTTCACAACTGTTGTCTGTCCACAACTTCACATTCCACCACCTCCAGAAATTGAAACCCCACAATTTGATCCATTTCCTGCTGCTGAAAATTCTGAAAATGATGATGAGAATCCTACTACTTCACCTGCTTCTGATGAAGCAAATGTCTGATAAACTTTGCTTGTGTTTGCTCCTGGATTACCCTTTTCAATAATGACAAAGGGGGAGAATGATTTGATAGATCAAGGGGGAGCTCAATGATGTTTTGAAATACAAGCCTGTTTGCTGCTGCTTTGATATTTGATGTTTATGCTATGAACTCTGTTTTTAATTATCCTGTTTAGTATTTAGATATTTTGGGAAGTTTCTTTTGATGTTATATGAACTTCTCCTACTATGTATGTATTGTCTAAACCAGGATCTGTTTGTTTAAAATTTGCTTTTGATGCATGTTTGAATCTTTTGGTATTAATCATGAGCTGTCAAATGTGTTTGAATGCTCACATATGTGAGATTGATGATTAATGGTTTATGATTGATTCAAATTTTATTTGTGTTACTCAATTCTTTTAAAAGTCATAAGCATGATCATTTTGGAAATTGAATGCTTGAATTGAGGGGGAGCTTACAAATTAAAAACACTAGACAATTTTTTTTCAAGCACTTTGAATTTTGATTAAAATTAGAATTCCATCTCAAAACATAATTCAAGAAGTTTGTCATCATCAAAAAGGGGGAGATTGTTGAGGCAAAATCCCTAATTGATGTTTTAAAGATAACAAACCTCTTAATTATTTTTAATGTAATTCTAATCTTTTTTTGGTATCTAACAAGTGCTTTTGAGTGTCTTAATCAAGCTAGGAACAATTGAGCTATTTAGATCAAATATCATGTTTTTATTGTGATAAAAACTAAAGCTTGGAGAACGGTCTCTGATTGGTCTCTGAGACCTGCGCAAACATCATTTTCACACAATCAATGCAAAATGACTTATGGTTAAGTCAACTATGTACAAGACAAATGATCACTTTTCTCTTGGGCCTCTCTCACGAAGTATCTACACATACAAGAGATCATTTAAGGCAAAGGTTTCTCTCATGAATACAAAACTTACTTCTTTTACCAAGTTCTATGATTTAACTATGAGAGGATTGAGCACATGACACAAGGACATTTTTATACTCATTTAATGGAACTGATATCATATGGACCATGGAGAATTAGACAGCACATTCTGGTCTAGGAGAATTGACTTGTACTTTAAAGAATAAAGAAGGAACATTCTCCAATGAAAGCTTCTCTTTCCATATGACAATTGTACTTGCATCAAGGACACTATGGAACATCAAGTACAACATCCAGCTGCTGTTCTTATCTCTAACAGCTGGACTTTTCGTGCTCTAGCTCCTTTGCTCTAAAAAGAAGAATGTCACTCACGCCAGAATTGGGAGATTGATCTCAGACCAATGCTGGAAAGAGAAAATCATCACTTGGAGTGACACCAGCTTGCTACAGCTGTTTAAAAGTTATCCAAAAGCTGCACAACGGCTATACTTGTTTGTTAAGCAACGTACAGAAACATTACAGCTCAACAACAGCTAGCAGTACGCTCCTCTCTTAAAAGTCAGAAGAAGAAACTTTGGAGATCAATCTCAGACTGATCTGTTTTCTTCAAATTACATGAGCTGTCATCTGCAGAGCAACTAGCCGTTATTTTCAAGCTTCCAACGGATATACTTCGTGGCCAAGACTCCCTGATCATCACTCATCTATATATAGAGGTCTTTGGCAACTTTGAAGAGCAAGAGTCTCCACTACAACTTCAACACTTGTTTTTACATTACAAGTTTTATCACGAGCTCTTCTTTTCTCTCTCACTCAAATCTGTAATTCATATATATCTAGGATTAGAATATCCAGTGAGTGTTTTGAGAGTTTATCCATCCATTTTCAAAGCTTCTCATAAGTGTATTGAGTGAATAGGCTTTGATTCCAAAATCCTTCATCATTGTAATCATTGGCTCAAGTTAGTACGTAACTACTAATTGAGTGACACCTTCATAGTCAGTGTGACTGAGGTAGATTAAGCTTGTAGGGCTTAGAAGATTATTTGATCTTGGATCTAGATCAAAGGAAGTGTAATTTGAGATCATTAGCATCTCCTAGTGGACAATCTCACAAGGAGTGTGGGGACTGGACTAGCCCAAGCATTTTGGGTGAACCAGGATAAAATATTGTGTGCATTCTCTTCCCTTACTCTAATTTAATTTGTGCAATCACTAATCACACACATCACAGTTTAATAGTGATATATATACTGTCAGAGAGTGATTAGGAGATCGATCTCCAGACTGCAACACTTTTGGTTATTTGTTTAACTAACAATCTAATCATTTTCTTCAAGTATATTGTGATTGATAATTTTTAAAGGGAATATTTTAAAGGTTCACAATTCAAACCCCCCTTTCTTGTGAAAAACTTTGCTACTTCAGCTACAACTTTCATGTTGAGGCCAGAACCCAGTTCGGAGCGCACGTATTTCAACTAATCTCGTTTTTGAACTGTGCGCGACAGCAGATCAAATTGGCGCCGCTGCCGGGGACACAAATTGTATTTAACTATATTAGAATTGTATGTTTTGTTCGTACTGTTACTGTACGCGCGATATATAAAAAAGAACTAGTTAGGGCATAGTTTGCATATGTTTTGCTTTTTGACCACTCCATTACATCAGAAAAAAAGCAGGATTCAAAGTTTGACCAATGTTTGACCAAAGTTTGACCAAAGTTTAATAGACTAGTATAAAGGTCTAAAACCCGATCCGAATGGAAATCTACCCTTTTTTGAACAAATAGAAGGTTTATAAAGGTCTAAATATAGTTTATAACCTATTAGGAGAAAGATAATCGCATCTTTAAACCAATGGAAACTTTGGTCAAACAAGTTTGACCAAAGTTTAATAGACTAGTAAGATGAGTGCATTTTAATGCACATTCTTTTAATATTGTACCAGTGTATTCCTATCGTTTAATTTACTATTTTTACTATTTTGGTGTTTTTATATTTAAGTTTATTTTATTTTCGCACTTAATTTATGAATAAATAGCACTTTAACACCCTTTCAGTCCGTAGGTCATAACTGGAGTTACGAATATCGGATTGAGGCGCGGGAAGATTCGTTGGAAAGCTGATATCTAGAGCTACAACTTTCATGTTGAGGCCAGAACCTAGTTCGGAGCGCACGTATTTCAACTAATCTCGTTTTTGAACTGTGCGCGAAAGCGGATCAAATTGGCGCCGCTGCCGGGGACACAAATTGTGTTTAACTATATTAGAATTGTATGTTTTGTTCGTACTGTTAGTGTACGCGCGATATATAAAAAAGAACTAGTTAGGGCATAGTTTGCATATGTTTTGCTTTTTGACCACTCCATTACATCAGAAAAAAAGCAGGATTCAAAGTTTGACCAATGTTTGACCAAAGTTTGACCAAAGTTTGACCAAAGTTTAATAGACTAGTATAAAGGTCTAAAACCCGATCCGAATGGAAATCTACCCTTTTTTGAACAAATAGAAGGTTTATAAAGGTCTAAATATAGTTTATAACCTATTAGGAGAAAGATAATCGCATCTTTAAACCAATGGAAACTTTGGTCAAACAAGTTTGACCAAAGTTTAATAGACTAGTATGATGAGTGCATTTTGATGCACATTCTTCTACTATTGTACCAGTGTATTCCTATGGAGTAATTTAATATTTTTACTATTTTAGTGTGTTTTTATATTTAAGTTTATTTTTAGCTTTATTTTATTTTCGCACTTAATTTTTGAATAAATAGCACTTTCACACCCTTTCAGTCCGCAGGTCATAACTGGAGTTACGAATATTGGATTGAGGCGCGGGAAGATGCGTTGGAAAGCTGAGATCAAGTGCTACAACTTTCTTGTTTAGGCCAGAACCCAGTTCGGAGCGCAAGTGTATCAAATAATCTCATTTTTGACCCGCGCGCGATAGTGGATCAAATTGGCGCCGCTGCCGGGGACTCAATTTGTGTTTAACTATATTAAAATTGTCTGTTTTGTTCCTACTGTCACTGTACGCGCAATATACAAAATAAAAAACTAGTTAGGGCATAGTTTGTTTCTGTTTTGCTTTTTAACCACTCCATTACATCATAAAATAATCAGGGTTCAAAGTTTGACCAAAGTTTAATAGACTAGTATGATGAGTGCATTTTGATGCACATTCTTCTACTATTGTACCAGTGTATTCCTATGGAGTAATTTACTATTTTTACTATTTTAGTGTGTTTTTATATTTAAGTTTATTTTTAGCTTTATTTTATTTTCGCACTTAATTTTTGAATAAATAGCACTTTCACACCCTTTCAGTCCGCAGGTCATAACTGGAGTTACGAATATCGGATTGAGGCGCGGGAAGATGCGTTGGAAAGTTGAGATCAAGAGTTACAACTTTCATGTTGAGGCCAGAACCCAGTTCGGAGCGCAAGTGTTTCAAATAATCTTGTTTTTGAACTGTGCGCGACAGCGGATCAAATTGGCGCCGCTGCCGGGGACACAAATTGTGTTTAACTATATTAGAATTGTCTGTTTTGTTCGTACTGTTATTGTACGCGCGATATATAAAAAAGAACTAGTTAGGTCATAGTTTGCATATATTTTGCTTTTTGACCACTCCATTACATCAGAAAAAAATCAGGATTCAAAGTTTGATCAAAGTTTGACCAAAGTTTAATAGACTAGTATAAAGGTCTAAAACCCGATCCGAATGGAAATCTACCCTTTCTTAAACAAATAGAAGGTTTATAAAGGTCTAAATATAGTTTATAACCTATTAGGATAAAGATAATCGCATCTTTAAACCAATGCAAACTTTGGTCAATCAAGTTTGACCAAAGTTTAATAGACTAGTAAGATGAGTGCATTTTAATGCACATTCTTTTAATATTGTACCAGTGTATTCCTATCGTTTAATTTACTATTTTTACTATTTTGGTGTTTTTATATTTAAGTTTATTTTATTTTCGCACTTAATTTATGAATAAATAGCACTTTAACACCCTTTCAGTCCGTAGGTCATAACTGGAGTTACGAATATCGGATTGAGGCGCGAGAAGATTCATTGGAAAGCTGAGATCCAGAGCTACAACTTTCATGTTGAGGCCAGAACCCAGTTCGGAGCGCACGTATTTCAACTAATCTCGTTTTTGAACTGTGCGCGACAGCAGATCAAATTGGCGCCGCTGCCGGGGACACAAATTGTGTTTAACTATATTAGAATTGTATGTTTTGTTCGTACTGTTACTGTACGCGCGATATATAAAAAAGAACTAGTTAGGGCATAGTTTGCATATGTTTTGCTTTTTGACCACTCCATTACATCAGAAAAAAAGTAGGATTCAAAGTTTGACCAATGTTTGACCAAAGTTTGACCAAAGTTTAATAGACTAGTATAAAGGTCTAAAACCCGATCCGAATGGAAATCTACCCTTTTTTGAACAAATAGAAGGTTTATAAAGGTCTAAATATAGTTTATAACCTATTAGGAGAAAGATAATCGCATCTTTAAACCAATGGAAACTTTGGTCAAACAAGTTTGACCAAAGTTTAATAGACTAGTAAGATGAGTGCATTTTAATGCACATTCTTTTAATATTGTACCAGTGTATTCCTATCGTTTAATTTACTATTTTTACTATTTTGGTGTTTTTATATTTAAGTTTATTTTATTTTCGCACTTAATTTATGAATAAATAGCACTTTAACACCCTTTCAGTCCGTAGGTCATAACTGGAGTTACGAATATCGGCTTGAGGCGCGGGAAGATTCGTTGGAAAGCTGAGATCCAGAGCTACAACTTTCATGTTGAGGCCAGAACCTAGTTCGGAGCGCACGTATTTCAACTAATCTCGTTTTTGAACTGTGCGCGACAGCGGATCAAATTGGCGCCGCTGCCGGGGACACAAATTGTGTTTAACTATATTAGAATTGTATGTTTTGTTCGTACTGTTACTGTACGCGCGATATATAAAAAAGAACTAGTTAGGGCATAGTTTGCATATGTTTTGCTTTTTGACCACTCCATTACATCAGAAAAAAAGCAGGATTCAAAGTTTGACCAAAGTTTGACCAAAGTTTAATAGACTAGTATAAAGGTCTAAAACCCGATCCGAATGGAAATCTACCCTTTTTTGAACAAATAGAAGGTTTATAAAGGTCTAAATATAGTTTATAACCTATTAGGAGAAAGATAATCGCATCTTTAAACCAATGGAAACTTTGGTCAAACAAGTTTGACCAAAGTTTAATAGACTAGTATGATGAGTGCATTTTGATGCACATTCTTCTACTATTGTACCAGTGTATTCCTATGGAGTAATTTAATATTTTTACTATTTTAGTGTGTTTTTATATTTAAGTTTATTTTTAGCTTTATTTTATTTTCGCACTTAATTTTTGAATAAATAGCACTTTCACACCCTTTCAGTCCGCAGGTCATAACTGGAGTTACGAATATTGGATTGAGGCGAGGGAAGATGCGTTGGAAAGCTGAGATCAAGTGCTACAACTTTCTTGTTTAGGCCAGAACCCAGTTCGGAGCGCAAGTGTATCAAATAATCTCATTTTTGACCCGCGCGCGATAGTGGATCAAATTGGCGCCGCTGCCGGGGACTCAATTTGTGTTTAACTATATTAAAATTGTCTGTTTTGTTCCTACTGTCACTGTACGCGCAATATACAAAATAAAAAACTAGTTAGGGCATAGTTTGTTTCTGTTTTGCTTTTTAACCACTCCATTACATCATAAAATAATCAGGGTTCAAAGTTTGACCAAAGTTTAATAGACTAGTATGATGAGTGCATTTTGATGCACATTCTTCTACTATTGTACCAGTGTATTCCTATGGAGTAATTTACTATTTTTACTATTTTAGTGTGTTTTTATATTTAAGTTTATTTTTAGCTTTATTTTATTTTCGCACTTAATTTTTGAATAAATAGCACTTTCACACCCTTTCAGTCCGCAGGTCATAACTGGAGTTACGAATATCGGATTGAGGCGCGGGAAGATGCGTTAGAAAGTTGAGATCAAGAGTTACAACTTTCATGTTGAGGCCAGAACCCAGTTCGGAGCGCAAGTGTTTCAAATAATCTCGTTTTTGAACTGTGCGCGACAGCGGATCAAATTGGTGCCGCTGCCGGGGACACAAATTGTGTTTAACTATATTAGAATTGTCTGTTTTGTTGGTACTGTTATTGTACGCGCAATATATAAAAAAGAACTAGTTAGGGCATAGTTTGCATATGTTTTGCTTTTTGACCACTCCATTACATCAGAAAAAAATCAGGATTCAAAGTTTGATCAAAGTTTGACCAAAGTTTAATAGACTAGTATAAAGGTCTAAAACCCGATCCGAATGGAAATCTACCCTTTTTTGAACAAACAGAAGGTTTATAAAGGTCTAAATATAGTTTATAACCTATTAGGAGAAAGATAATCGCATCTTTAAACCAATGGAATCTTTGGTCAAACAAGTTTGACCAAAGTTTAATAGACTAGTAAGATGAGTGCATTTTAATGCACATTCTTTTAATATTGTACCAGTGTATTCCTATCGTTTAATTTACTATTTTTACTATTTTGGTGTTTTTATATTTAAGTTTATTTTATTTTCGCACTTAATTTATGAATAAATAGCACTTTAACACCCTTTCAGTCCGTAGGTCATAACTGGAGTTACGAATATCGGATTGAGGCGCGGGAAGATTCGTTGGAAAGCTGAGATCCAGAGCTACAACTTTCATGTTGAGGCCAGAACCCAGTTCGGAGCGCACGTATTTCAACTAATCTCGTTTTTGAACTGTGCGCGACAGCGGATCAAATTGGCGCCGCTGCCGGGGACACAAATTGTGTTTAACTATATTAGAATTGTATGTTTTGTTCGTACTGTTACTGTACGCGCGATATATAAAAAAGAACTAGTTAGGGCATAGTTTGCATATGTTTTGCTTTTTGACCACTCCATTACATCAGAAAAAAAGCAGGATTCAAAGTTTGACCAATGTTTGACCAAAGTTTGACCAAAGTTTAATAGACTAGTATAAAGGTCTAAAACCCGATCCAAATGGAATCTACCCTTTTTTGAACAAATAGAAGGTTTATAAAGGTCTAAATATAGTTTATAACCTATTAGGAGAAAGATAATCGCATCTTTAAACCAATGGAAACTTTGGTCAAACAAGTTTGACCAAAGTTTAATAGACTTGTATAAAGGTCCAAAACCCGATCCGAATGGAAATCTACCATTTTTTGAACAAATAGAAGGTTTATAAAGGTCTAAATATAGTTTATAACCTATTAGGAGAAAGATAATCGCATATTTAAACCAATGGAAACTTTGGTCAAACAAGTTTGACCAAAGTTTAATAGACTAGTATGATGAGTGCATTTTAATGCACATTCTTCTAATATTGTACCAGTGTATTCCTATCGTTTAATTTACTATTTTGGTGTTTTTATATTTAAGTTTATTTTTAGCTTTATTTTATTTTCGCACTTAATTTATGAATAAATAGCACTTTCACACCTTTTCAGTCCGTAGGTCATAACTGGAGTTACGAATATCGGATTGAGGCGCGGGAAGATGCGTTGGAAAGCTGAGATCCACAGCTACAACTTTCATGTTGAGGCCAGAACCCAGTTCGGAGCGCACGTGTTTCAACTAATCTCGTTTTTGAACTGTGCGCGACAGCGGATCAAATTAGCGCCGCTGCCGGGGACACAAATTGTGTTTAACTATATTAGAATTGTCTGTTTTGTTCGTACTGTTATTGTACGCGCGATATATAAAAAAGAACTAGTTAGGGCATAGTTTGCATATGTTTTGCTTTTTGACCACTCCATTACATCAGAAAAAAATCAGGATTCAAAGTTTGATCAAAGTTTGACCAAAGTTTAATAGACTAGTATAAAGGTCTAAAACCCGATCCGAATGGAAATCTACCCTCTTTTGAACAAATAGAAGGTTTATAAAGGTCTAAATATAGTTTATAACCTATTAGGAGAAAGATAATCGCATCTTTAAACCAATGGAAACTTTGGTCAAACAAGTTTGACCAAAGTTTAATAGACTAGTAAGATGAGTGCTTTTTAATGCACATTCTTTTAATATTGTACCAGTGTATTCCTATCGTTTAATTTACTATTTTTAGTATTTTGGTGTTTTTATATTTAAGTTTATTTTATTTTCGCACTTAATTTATGAATAAATAGCACTTTAACACCCTTTCAGTCCGTAGGTCATAACTGGAGTTACGAATATCGGATTGAGGCGTGGGAAGATGCGTTCGAAAGCTGAGATCCAGAGCTACAACTTTCATGTTGAGGCCAGAACCCAGTTCGGAGCGCACGTATTTCAACTAATCTCGTTTTTGAACTGTGCGCGACAGCGGATCAAATTGGCGTCGCTGCCGGGGACACAAATTGTGTTTAACTATATTAGAATTGTATGTTTTGTTCGTACTGTTACTGTACGCGCGATATATAAAAAAGAACTAGTTAGGGCATAGTTTGCATATGTTTTGCTTTTTGACCACTCCATTACATCAGAAAAAAAGCAGGATTCAAAGTTTGACCAATGTTTGACCAAAGTTTGACCAAAGTTTAATAGACTTGTATAAAGGTCTAAAACCCGATCCAAATGGAATCTACCCTTTTTTGAACAAATAGAAGGTTTATAAAGGTCTAAATATAGTTTATAACCTATTAGGAGAAAGATAATCGCATCTTTAAACCAATGGAAACTTTGGTCAAACAAGTTTGACCAAAGTTTAATAGACTAGTATGATGAGTGCATTTTAATGCACATTCTTCTAATATTGTACCAGTGTATTCCTATCGTTTAATTTACTATTTTTACTATTTTGGTGTTTTTATATTTAAGTTTATTTTTAGCTTTATTTTATTTTCGCACTTAATTTATGAATAAATAGCACTTTCACACCTTTTCAGTCCGTAGGTCATAACTGGAGTTACGAATATCGGATTGAGGCGCGGGAAGATGCGTTGGAAAGCTGAGATCCACAGCTACAACTTCCATGTTGAGGCCAGAACCCAGTTCGGAGCGCACGTGTTTCAACTAATCTCGTTTTTGAACTGTGCGCGACAGCGGATCAAATTAGCGCCGCTGCCGGGGACACAAATTGTGTTTAACTATATTAGAATTGTCTGTTTTGTTCGTACTGTTATTGTACGCGCGATATATAAAAAAGAACTAGTTAGGGCATAGTTTGCATATGTTTTGCTTTTTGACCACTCCATTACATCAGAAAAAAATCAGGATTCAAAGTTTGATCAAAGTTTGACCAAAGTTTAATAGACTAGTATAAAGGTCTAAAACCCGATCCGAATGGAAATCTACCCTCTTTTGAACAAATAGAAGGTTTATAAAGGTCTAAATATAGTTTATAACCTATTAGGAGAAAGATAATCGCATCTTTAAACCAATGGAAACTTTGGTCAAACAAGTTTGACCAAAGTTTAATAGACTAGTAAGATGAGTGCTTTTTAATGCACATTCTTTTAATATTGTACCGGTGTATTCCTATCGTTTAATTTACTATTTTTACTATTTTGGTGTTTTTATATTTAAGTTTATTTTATTTTCGCACTTAATTTATGAATATATAGCACTTTAACACCCTTTCAGTCCGTATGTCATAACTGGAGTTACGAATATCGGATTGAGGCGCGGGAAGATGAGTTGGAAAGCTGAGATCCAGAGCTACAACTTTCATGTTGAGGCCAGAACCCAGTTCGGAGCGCACGTATTTCAACTAATCTCGTTTTTGAACTGTGCGCGACAGCGGATCAAATTGGCGCCGCTGCCGGGGACACAAATTGTGTTTAACTATATTAGAATTGTATGTTTTGTTTGTACTGTTACTGTACGCGCGATATATAAAAAAGAACTAGTTAGGGCATAGTTTGCATATGTTTTGCTTTTTGACCACTACATTACATCAGAAAAAAAGCAGGATTCAAAGTTTGACCAATATTTGACCAAAGTTTAATAGACTAGTATAAAGGTCTAAAACCCGATCCGAATGGAAATCTACCCTTTTTTGAACAAATAGAAGGTTTATAAAGGTCTAAATATAGTTTATAACCTATTAGGAGAAAGATAATCGCATCTTTAAACCAATGGAAACTTTGGTCAAACAAGTTTGACCAAAGTTTAATAGACTAGTATGATGAGTGCATTTTGATGCACATTCTTCTACTTTTGTACCAGTGTATTCCTATGGAGTAATTTAATATTTTTACTATTTTAGTGTGTTTTTATATTTAAGTTTATTTTTAGCTTTATTTTATTTTCGCACTTAATTTTTGAATAAATAGCACTTTCACACCCTTTCAGTCTGCAGGTAATAACTGGAGTTACGAATATCGGATTGAGGCGCGGGAAGATGCGTTGGAAAGTTGAGATCAAGAGCTACAACTTTCATGTTGAGGCCAGAACCCAGTTCGGAGCGCAAGTGTTTCAAATAATCTCGTTTTTGAACTGTGCGCGACAGCGGATCAAATTGGCGCCGCTGCCGGGGACACAAATTGTGTTTAACTATATTAGAATTGTCTGTTTTGTTTGAACTGTTACTATACGCGCGATATAAAAAAAAAAAACTAGTTAGGGCATAGTTTGCATCTGTTTTGCTTTTTAACCACTCCATTACATCAGAAAATAATCAGGATTCAAAGTTTGACCAAAGTTTAATAGACTAGTATAAAGGTCTAAAACCCGATCCGAATGGAAATCTACCCTTTTTTGAACAAATAGAAGGTTTATAAAGGTCTAAATATAGTTTATAACCTATTAGGAGAAAGATAATCGCATCTTTAAACCAATGGAAACTTTGGTCAAAGAAGTTTGACCAAAGTTTAACAGACTAGTATGATGAGTGCATTTTAAGGCACATTCTTCTAATATTGTATCAGTGTATTCCTATCGTTTAATTTACTATTTTTACTATTTTGGTGTTTTTATATTTAAGTTTATTTTTAGCTTTATTTTATTTTCGCACTTTATTTATGAAGAAATAGCACTTTCACACCCTTTCAGTCTGTAGGTCATAACTGGAGTTACGAATATCGGATTGAGGCGCGGGAAGATGCGTTGGAAAGCTGAGATCCAGAGCTACAACTTTCATGTTGAGGCCAAAACCCAGTTCGGAGCGCACGTATTTCAACTAATCTCGTTTTTGAACTGTGCGCGACAGCGGATCAAATTGGCGCCGCTGCCGGGGACACAAATTGTGTTTAACTATATTAGAATTGTATGTTTTGTTCGTACTGTTACTGTACGCGATATATAAAAAAGAACTAGTTAGGGCATAGTTTGCATATGTTTTGCTTTTTGACCACTCCATTACATCAGAAAAAAATCAGGATTCAAAGTTTGATCAAAGTTTGACCAAAGTTTAATAGACTAGTATAAAGGTATAAAACCCGATCCGAATGGAAATCTACCTTTTTTTGAACAAATTGAAGGTTTATAAAGGTCTAAATATAGTTTATAACCTATTAGGAGAAAGATAATCACATCTTTAAACCAATGGAAACTTTGGTCAAACAAGTTTGACCAAAGTTTAATAGACTAGTATGATGAGTGCATTTTAATGCACATTCTTCTAATATTGTACCAGTGTATTCCTATCGTTTAATTTACTATTTTTACTATTTTGGTGTTTTTATATTTAAGTTTATTTTATTTTCGCACTTAATTTATGAATAAATAGCACTTTAACACCCTTTCAGTCCGTAGGTCATAACTGGAGTTACGGATATCGGATTGAGGCGCGGGAAGATGCGTTGGAAAGCTGAGATCCAGAGCTACAACTTTCATGTTGAGGCCAGAACCCAGTTCAGAGCGCACGTATTTCAACTAATCTCGTTTTTGAACTGTGCGCGACAGCGGATCAAATTGGCGCCGCTGCCGGGGACACAAATTGTGTTTAACTATATTAGAATTGTATGTTTTGTTCGTACTTTTACTGTACGCGCGATATATAATAAAGAACTAGTTAGGGCATAGTTTGCATATGTTTTGCTTTTTGACCACTCCATTACATCAGAAAAAAAGCAGGATTCAAAGTTTGACCAAAGTTTAATAGACTAGTATAAAGGTCTAAAACCCGATCCGAATGGAAATCTATCCTTTTTTTGAACAAATAGAAGGTTTATAAAGGTCTAAATATAGTTTATAACCTATTAGGAGAAAGATAATCGCATCTTTAAACCAATGGAAACTTTGGTCAAACAAGTTTGACCAAAGTTTAATAGACTAGTATGATGAGTGCATTTTGATGCACATTCTTCTACTATTGTACCAGTTTATTCCTATGGAGTAATTTAATATTTTTACTATTTTAGTGTGTTTTTATATTTAAGTTTATTTTTAGCTTTATTTTATTTTCGCACTTAATTTTTGAATAAATAGCACTTTCACACCCTTTCAGTCCGCAGGTCATAACTGGAGTTACGAATATCGGATTGAGGCGCGGGAAGATGCGTTGGAAAGTTGAGATCAAGAGCTACAACTTTCATGTTGAGGCCAGAACCCAGTTCGGAGCGCAAGTGTTTCAAATAATCTCGTTTTTTAACTGTGCGCGACAGCGGATCAAATTGGCGCCGCTGCCGGGGACACAAATTGTGTTTAACTATATTAGAATTGTCTGTTTTGTTTGTACTGTTACTATACGCGCGATATAAAAAAAAAACTAGTTAGGGCATAGTTTGCATCTGTTTTGCTTTTTAACCACTCCATTACATCAGAAAATAATCAGGATTCAAAGTTTGACCAAAGTTTAATAGACTAGTATAAAGGTATAAAACCCAATCCGAATGGAAATCTACCCTTTTTTGAACAAAAAGAAGGTTTATAAAGGTCTAAATATAGTTTATAACCTATTAGGAGAAAGATAATCGCATCTTAAAACCAATGGAAACTTTGGTCAAACAAGTTTGACCAAAGTTTAATAGACTAGTATGATGAGTGCATTTTAAGGCACATTCTTCTAATATTGTACCAGTGTATTCCTATCGTTTAATTTACTATTTTTACTATTTTCGTGTTTTTATATTTAAGTTTATTTTTAGCTTTATGTTATTTTCGCACTTAATTTATGAAGAAATAACACTTTCACACTCTTTCAGTCCGTAGGTCATAACTGGAGTTACGAATATCGGATTGAGGCGCGGGAAGATGCGTTGGAAAGCTGAGATCCAGAGCTACAACTTTCATGTTGAGGCCAAAACCCAGTTTGGAGCGCACGTATTTCAACTAATCTCGTTTTGGAACTGTGCGCGACAGCGGATCAAATTGGCGCCGCTGCCGGGGACACAAATTGTGTTTAACTATATTAGAATTGTATGTTTTGTTCGTACTGTTACTGTACGCGCGATATATAAAAAAGAACTAGTTAGGGCATAGTTTGCATATGTTTTGCTTTTTGACCACTCCATTACATTAGAAAATAATCAGGATTCAAAGTTTGACCAAAGTTTAATAGACTAGTATAAAGGTCTAAAACCCAATCCGAATGGAAATCTACCCTTTTTTGAACAAATAGAAGGTTTATAAAGGTTTAAATATAGTTTATAACCTATTAGGAGAAAGATAATCACATCTTTAAACCAATGGAAACTTTGGTCAAAGAAGTTTGACCAAAGTTTAATAGACTAGTATGATGAGTGCATTTTGATGCACATTCTTCTACTATTGTACCAGTGTATTCCTGTGGAGTAATTTAATATTTTTACTATTTTAGTGTGTTTTTATATTTAAGTTTATTTTTAGCTTTATTTTATTTTCGCACTTAATTTTTGAATAAATAGCACTTTCACACCCTTTCAGTCCGCTGGTCATAACTGGAGTTACGAATATCGGATTGAGGCGTGGGAAGATGCGTTGGAAAGTTGAGATCAAGAGCTACAACTTTCATGTTGAGGCCAGAACCCAGTTCGGAGCGCAAGTGTTTCAAATAATCTCGTTTTTGAACTGTGCGCGACAGCGGATCAAATTGGCGCCGCTGCCGGGGACACAAATTGTGTTTAACTATATTAGAATTGTCTGTTTTGTTTGTACTGTTACTATACGCGCGATATAAAAAAAAAAACTAGTTAGGGCATAGTTTGCATCTGTTTTGCTTTTTAACCACTCCATTACATCAGAAAATAATCAGGATTCAAAGTTTGACCAAAGTTTAATAGACTAGTATAAAGGTCTAAAACCCAATCCGAATGGAAATCTACCCTTTTTTGAACAAATAGAAGGTTTATAAAGGTCTAAATATAGTTTATAACCTATTAGGAGAAAGATAATCGCATCTTTAAACCAATGGAAACTTTGGTCAAACAAGTTTGACCAAAGTTTAATAGACTAGTATGATGAGTGCATTTTAAGGCACATTCTTCTAATATTGTACCAGTGTATTCCTATCGTTTAATTTACTATTTTTACTATTTTCGTGTTTTTATATTTAAGTTTATTTTTAGCTTTATGTTATTTTTCGCACTTAATTTATGAAGAAATAGCACTTTCACACCCTTTCAGTCCGTAGGTCATAACTGGAGTTACGAATATCGGATTGAGGCGCGGGAAGATGCGTTGGAAAGCTGAGATCCAGAGCTACAACTTTCATGTTGAGGCCAAAACCCAGTTTGGAGCGCACGTATTTCAACTAATCTCGTTTTGGAACTGTGCGCGACAGCGGATCAAATTGGTGCCGCTGCCGGGGACACAAATTGTGTTTAACTATATTAGAATTGTATGTTTTGTTCGTACTGTTACTGTACGCGCGATATATAAAAAAGAACTAGTTAGGGCATAGTTTGCATATGTTTTGCTTTTTGACCACTCCATTACATCAGAAAATAATCAGGATTCAAAGTTTAACCAAAGTTTAATAGACTAGTATAAAGGTCTAAAACCCAATCCGAATGGAAATCTACCCTTTTTTGAACAAATAGAAGGTTTATAAAGGTTTAAATATAGTTTATAACCTATTAGGAGAAAGATAATCACATCTTTAAACCAATGGAAACTTTGGTCAAACAAGTTTGACCAAAGTTTAATAGACTAGTATGATGAGTGCATTTTGATGCACATTCTTCTACTATTGTACCAGTGTATTCCTGTGGAGTAATTTAATATTTTTACTATTTTAGTGTGTTTTTATATTTAAGTTTATTTTTAGCTTTATTTTATTTTCGCACTTAATTTTTGAATAAATAGCACTTTCACACCCTTTCAGTCCGCAGGTCATAACTGGAGTTACGAATATCGGATTGAGGCGCGGGAAGATGCGTTGGAAAGTTGAGATCAAGAGCTACAACGTTCATGTTGAGGCCAGAACCTAATTCGGAGCGCAAGTGTTTCAAATAATCTCGTTTTTGAACTGTGCGCGACAGCGGATCAAATTGGCGCCGCTGCCGGGGACACAAATTGTGTTTAACTATATTAGAATTGTCTGTTTTGTTTGTACTGTTACTATACGCGCGATATAAAAAAAAAAACTAGTTAGGGCATAGTTTGCATCTGTTTTGCTTTTTAACCACTCCATTACATCAGAAAATAATCAGGATTCAAAGTTTGACCAAAATTTAATAGACTAGTATAAAGGTCTAAAACCCGATCCGAATGGAAATCTACCCTTTATTGAACAAATAGAAGGTTTATAAAGGTCTAAATATAGTTTATAACCTATTAGGAGAAAGATAATCGCATCTTTAAACCAATGGAAACTTTGGTCTAACAAGTTTGACCAAAGTTTAATAGACTAGTAAGATGAGTGCATTTTAATGCACATTCTTTTAATATTGTACCAGTGTATTCCTATCGTTTAATTTACTATTTTTACTATTTTGGTGTTTTTATATTTAAGTTTATTTTATTTTCGCACTTAATTTATGAATAAATAGCACTTTAACACCCTTTCAGTCCGTAGGTCATAACTGGAGTTACGAATATCGGATTGAGGCGCGGGAAGATTCGTTGGAAAGCTGAGATCCAGAGCTACAACTTTCATGTTGAGGCTAGAACCTAGTTCGGAGCGCACGTATTTCAACTAATCTCGTTTTTGAACTGTGCGCGACAGCGGATCAAATTGGCGCCGCTGCCGGGGACACAAATTGTGTTTAACTATATTAGAATTGTATGTTTTGTTCGTACTGTTACTGTACGCGCGATATATAAAAAAGAACTAGTTAGGGCATAGTTTGCATATGTTTTGCTTTTTGACCACTCCATTATATCAGAAAAAAAGCAGGATTCAAAGTTTGACCAATGTTTGACCAAAGTTTGACCAAAGTTTAATAGACTAGTATAAAGGTCTAAAACCCGATCCGAATGGAAATCTACCCTTTTTTGAACAAATAGAAGGTTTATAAAGGTCTAAATATAGTTTATAACCTATTAGGAGAAAGATAATCGCATCTTTAAACCAATGGAAACTTTGGTCAAACAAGTTTGACCAAAGTTTAATAGACTAGTATGATGAGTGCATTTTGATGCACATTCTTCTACTATTGTACCAGTGTATTCCTATGGAGTAATTTAATATTTTTACTATTTTAGTGTGTTTTTATATTTAAGTTTATTTTTAGCTTTATTTTATTTTCGCACTTAATTTTTGAATAAATAGCAGTTTCACACCCTTTCAATCCGCAGGTCATAACTGGAGTTACGAATATTGGATTGAGGCGCGGGACGATGCGTTGGAAAGCTGAGATCAAGTGCTACAACTTTCTTGTTTAGGCCAGAACCCAGTTCGGTGCGCAAGTGTATCAAATAATCTCATTTTTGACCCGCGCGCGATAGTGGATCAAATTGGCGCCGCTGCCGGGGACTCAATTTGTGTTTAACTATATTAAAATTGTCTGTTTTGTTCCTACTGTCACTGTACGCGCAATATACAAAATAAAAAACTAGTTAGGGCATAGTTTGTTTCTGTTTTGCTTTTTAACCACTCCATTACGTCATAAAATAATCAAGGTTCAAAGTTTGACCAAAGTTTAATAGACTAGTATGATGAGTGCATTTTGATGCACATTCTTCTACTATTGTACCAGTGTATTCCTATGGAGTAATTTACTATTTTTACTATTTTAGTGTGTTTTTATATTTAAGTTTATTTTTAGCTTTATTTTATTTTCGCACTTAATATTTGAATAAATAGCACTTTCACACCCTTTCAGTCCGCAGGTCATAACTGGAGTTACGAATATCGGATTGAGGCGCGGGAAGATGCGTTGGAAAGTTGAGATCAAGAGTTACAACTTTCATGTTGAGGCCAGAACCCAGTTCGGAGCGCAAGTGTTTCAAATAATCTCGTTTTTGAACTGTGCGCGACAGCGGATCAAATTGGCGCCGCTGCCGGGGACACAAATTGTGTTTAACTATATTAGAATTGTCTGTTTTGTTCGTACTGTTATTCTACGCGCGATATATAAAAAAGAACTAGTTAGGGCATAGTTTGCATATGTTTTGCTTTTTGACCACTCCATTACATCAGAAAAAAAGCAGGATTCAAAGTTTGACCAATGTTTGACCAAAGTTTGACCAAAGTTTAATAGACTAGTATAAAGGTCTAAAACCCGATCCGAATGGAAATCTACCCTTTTTTGAACAAATAGAAGGTTTATAAAGGTCTAAATATAGTTTATAACCTATTAGGAGAAAGATAATCGCATCTTTAAACCAATGGAAACTTTGGTCAAACAAGTTTGACCAAAGTTTAATAGACTAGTATGATGAGTGCATTTTGATGCACATTCTTCTACTATTGTACCAGTGTATTCCTATGGAGTAATTTAATATTTTTACTATTTTAGTGTGTTTTTATATTTAAGTTTATTTTTAGCTTTATTTTATTTTCGCACTTAATTTTTGAATAAATAGCACTTTCACACCCTTTCAGTCCGCAGGTCATAACTGGAGTTACGAATATTGGATTGAGGCGCGGGAAGATGCGTTGGAAAGTTCAGATCAAGTGCTACAACTTTCTTGTTTAGGCCAGAACCCAGTTCGGAGCGCAAGTGTTTCAAATAATCTCGTTTTTGAACTGTGCGCGACAGCGGATCAAATTGGCGCCGCTGCCGGGGACACAAATTGTGTTTAACTATATTAGAATTGTCTGTTTTGTTCGTACTGTTATTGTACGCGCGATATATAAAAAAGAACTAGTTAGGGCATAGTTTGCATATGTTTTGCTTTTTGACCACTCCATTACATCAGAAAAAAATTATGATTCAAAGTTTGATCAAAGTTTGACCAAAGTTTAATAGACTAGTATAAAGGTCTAAAACCCGATCCGAATGGAAATCTACCCTTTTTTGAACAAATAGAAGGTTTATAAAGGTCTAAATATAGTTTATAACCTATTAGGAGAAAGATAATCGCATCTTTAAACCAATGGAATCTTTGGTCAAACAAGTTTGACCAAAGTTTAATAGACTAGTAAGATGAGTGCATTTTAATGCACATTCTTTTAATATTGTACCAGTGTATTCCTATCGTTTAATTTACTATTTTTACTATTTTGGTGTTTTTATATTTAAGTTTATTTTATTTTCGCACTTAATTTATGAATAAATAGCACTTTAACACCCTTTCAGTCCGTAGGTCATAACTGGAGTTACGAATATCGGATTGAGGCGCGGGAAGATTCGTTGGAAAGCTGAGATCCAGAGCTACAACTTTCATGTTGAGGCCAGAACCCAGTTCGGAGCGCACGTATTTCAACTAATCTCGTTTTTGAACTGTGCGCGACAGCGGATCAAATTGGCGCCGCTGCCGGGGACACAAATTGTGTTTAACTATATTAGAATTGTATGTTTTGTTCGTACTGTTACTGTACGCGCGATATATAAAAAAGAACTAGTTAGGGCATAGTTTGCATATGTTTTGCTTTTTGACCACTCCATTACATCAGAAAAAAATCAGGATTCAAAGTTTGAACAAAGTTTGACCAAAGTTTAAAAGACTAGTATAAAGGTCTAAAACCCGATCCGAATGGAAATCTACCCTTTTTTGAACAAATAGAAGGTTTATAAAGGTCTAAATATAGTTTATAACCTATTAGGAGAAAGATAATCGCATCTTTAAACCAATGGAAACTTTGGTCAAACAAGTTTGACCAAAGTTTAATACACTAGTATGATGAGTGCATTTTGATGCACATTCTTCTACTATTGTACCAGTGTATTCCTATGGAGTAATTTAATATTTTTACTATTTTAGTGTGTTTTTATATTTAAGTTTATTTTTAGCTTTATTTTATTTTCGCACTTAATTTTTGAATAAATAGCACTTTCACACCCTTTCAGTCCGCAGGTCATAACTGGAGTTACGAATATTGGATTGAGGCGCGGGAAGATGCGTTGGAAAGCTGAGATCAAGTGCTACAACTTTCTTGTTTAGGCCAGAACCCAGTTCGGAGCGCAAGTGTATCAAATAATCTCATTTTTGACCCGCACGCGATAGTGGATCAAATTGGCGCCGCTGCCGGGGACTCAATTTGTGTTTAACTATATTAAAATTGTCTGTTTTGTTCCTACTGTCACTGTACGCGCAATATACAAAATAAAAAACTAGTTAGGGCATAGTTTGTTTCTGTTTTGCTTTTTAACCACTCCATTACATCATAAAATAATCAGGGTTCAAAGTTTGACCAAAGATTAATAGACTAGTATGATGAGTGCATTTTGATGCACATTCTTCTACTATTGTACCAGTGTATTCTTATGGAGTAATTTACTAATTTTACTATTTTAGTGTGTTTTTATATTTAAGTTTATTTTTAGCTTTATTTTATTTTCGCACTTAATTTTTGAATAAATAGCACTTTCACACCCTTTCAGTCCGCAGGTCATAACTGGAGTTACGAATATCGGATTGAGGCGCGGGAAGATGCGTTGGAAAGTTGAGATCAAGAGTTACAACTTTCATGTTGAGGCCAGAACCCAGTTCGGAGCGCAAGTGTTTCAAATAATCTCGTTTTTGAACTGTGCGCGACAGCGGATCAAATTGGCGCCGCTGCCGGGGACACAAATTGTGTTTAACTATATTAGAATTGTCTGTTTTGTTCGTACTGTTATTGTACGCGCGATATATAAAAAAGAACTAGTTAGGGCATAGTTTGCATATGTTTTGCTTTTTGACCACTCCATTACATCAGAAAAAAATCATGATTCAAAGTTTGATCAAAGTTTGACCAAAGTTTAATAGACTAGTATAAAGATCTAAAACCCGATCCGAATGGAAATCTACCCTTTTTTGAACAAATAGAAGGTTTATAAAGGTCTAAATATAGTTTATAACCTATTAGGAGAAAGATAATCGCATCTTTAAACCAATGGAATCTTTGGTCAAACAAGTTTGACCAAAGTTTAATAGACTAGTAAGATGAGTGCATTTTAATGCACATTCTTTTAATATTGTACCAGTGTATTCCTATCGTTTAATTTACTATTTTTACTATTTTGGTGTTTTTATATTTAAGTTTATTTTATTTTCGCACTTAATTTATGAATAAATAGCACTTTAACACCCTTTCAGTCCGTAGGTCATAACTGGAGTTACGAATATCGGATTGAGGCGCGGGAAGATTCGTTCAAAAGCTGAGATCCAGAGCTACAACTTTCATGTTGAGGCCAGAACCCAGTTCGGAGCGCACGTATTTCAACTAATCTCGTTTTTGAACTGTGCGCGACAGCGGATCAAATTGGCGCCGCTGCCGGGGACACAAATTGTGTTTAACTATATTAGAATTGTATGTTTTGTTCGTACTGTTACTGTACGCGCGATATATAAAAAAGAACTAGTTAGGGCATAGTTTGCATATGTTTTGCTTTTTGACCACTCCATTACATCAGAAAAAAAGCAGGATTCAAAGTTTGACCAATGTTTGACCAAAGTTTGACCAAAGTTTAATAGACTAGTATAAAGGTCTAAAACCCGATCCGAATGGAAATCTACCCTTTTTTGAACAAATAGAAGGTTTATAAAGGTCTAAATATAGTTTATAACCTATTAGGAGAAAGATAATCGCATCTTTAAACCAATGGAAACTTTGGTCAAACAAGTTTGACCAAAGTTTAATACACTAGTATGATGAGTGCATTTTAATGCACATTCTTCTACTATTGTACCAGTGTATTCCTATGGAGTAATTTAATATTTTTACTATTTTAGTGTGTTTTTATATTTAAGTTTATTTTTAGCTTTATTTTATTTTCGCACTTAATTTTTGAATAAATAGCACTTTCACACCCTTTCAGTCCGCAGGTCATAACTGGAGTTACGAATATTGGATTGAGGCGCGGGAAGATGCGTTGGAAAGCTGAGATCAAGTGCTACAACTTTCTTGTTTAGGCCAGAACCCAGTTCGGAGCGCAAGTGTATCAAATAATCTCATTTTTGACCCGCGCACGATAGTGGATCAAATTGGCGCCGCTTCCGGGGACTCAATTTGTGTTTAACTATATTAAAATTGTCTGTTTATTTCCTACTGTAACTGTACGCGCAATATACAAAATAAAAAACTAGTTAGGGCATAGTTTGTATCTGTTTTGCTTTTTAACCACTCCATTACATCATAAAATAATCAGGGTTCAAAGTTTGACCAAAGTTTAATAGACTAGTATGATGAGTGCATTTTAATGCACATTCTTATACTATTGTACCAGTGTATTAGTATGGTTTAATTTACTATTTTTACTATTTTAGTGTGTTTTTATATTTATGTTTATTTTTAGCTTTATTTTATTTTCGCACTTAATTTATGAATAAATAGCACTTTGACACCCTTTCAGTCCGCAGGTCATAACTGGAGTTACGAATATCGGATTGAGGCGCGGCAAGATGCGTTGCAAAGCTGAGATCAAGTGCTACAACTTTCTTGTTGAGGCCAGAACCCAGTTCGGAGCGCAAGTGTGTCAAATAATCTCGTATTTGACCCGTGCGCGATAGTGGATCAAATTGGCGCCGCTGCCGGGGACTCAATTTGTGTTTAACTATATTAAAATTGTCTGTTTTGTTCCTACTGTCACTGTACGCGCAATATACAAAATAAAAAACTAGTTAGGGCACAGTTTGCATCTGTTTTGCTTTTTAACTACTCCATTACATCAGAAAATAATCAGGATTCAAAGTTTGACCAAAGTTTAATAGACTAGTATAAAGGTCCAAAACCCGATCCGAATGGAAATCTACCATTTTTTGAACAAATAGAAGGTTTATAAAGGTCTAAATATAGTTTATAACCTATTAGGAGAAAGATAATCGCATCTTTAAACCAATGGAAACTTTGGTCAAACAAGTTTGACCAAAGTTTAATAGACTAGTATGATGAGTGCATTTTAATGCACATTCTTCTAATATTGTACCAGTGTATTCCTATCGTTTAATTTACTATTTTTACTATTTTGGTGTTTTTATATTTAAGTTTATTTTTAGCTTTATTTTATTTTCGCACTTAATTTATGAATAAATAGCACTTTCACACCTTTTCAGTCCGTAGGTCATAACTGGAGTTACGAATATCGGATTGAGGCGCGGGAAGATGCGTTGGAAAGCTGAGATCCACAGCTACAACTTTCATGTTGAGGCCAGAACCCAGTTCGGAGCGCACGTGTTTCAACTAATCTCGTTTTTGAACTGTGCGCGACAGCGGATCAAACTAGCGCCGCTGCCGGGGATACAAATTGTGTTTAACTATATTAGAATTGTATGTTTTCTTCGTACTGTTACTGTACGCGCGATATATAAAAAAGAACTAGTTAGGGCATAGTTTGCATATGTTTTGCTTTTTGACCACTCCATTACATCAGAAAAAAATCAGGATTCAAAGTTTGACCAAAGTTTGACAAAAGTTTAATAGACTAGTATAAAGGTCTAAAACCCGATCCGAATAGAAATCTACCCTTTTTTGAACAAATAGAAGGTTTATAAAGGTCTAAATATAGTTTATAACCTATTAGGAGAAAGATAATCCCATCTTTAAACCAATGGAAACTTTGGTCAAACAAGTTTGACCAAAGTTTAATAGACTAGTATGATGAGTGCATTTTGATGCACATTCTTCTACTATTGTACCAGTGTATTCCTATGGAGTAATTTACTATTTTTACTATTTTAGTGTGTTTTTATATTTAAGTTTATTTTTAGTTTTATTTTATTTTCGCACTTAATTTTTGAATAAATAGCACTTTCACACCCTTTCAGTCCGCAGGTCATAACTGGAGTTACGAATATCGGATTGAGGCGCGGGAAGATGCGTTGGAAAGTTGAGATCAAGAGCTACAACTTTCATGTTGAGGCCAGAACCCAGTTCGGAGCGCAAGTGTTTCAAATAATCTCGTTTTTGAACTGTGCGCGACAGCGGATCAAATTGGCGCCGCTGCCGGGGACACAAATTGTGTTTAACTATATTAGAATTGTCTGTTTTGTTCGTACTGTTATTGTACGCGCGATATATAAAAAAGAACTAGTTAGGGCATAGTTTGCATATGTTTTGCTTTTTGACCACTCCATTACATCAGAAAAAAATCAGGATTCAAAGTTTGACCAAAGTTTGACAAAAGTTTAATAGACTAGTATAAAGGTCTAAAACCCGATCCGAATGGAAATCTACCCTCTTTTGAACAAATAGAAGGTTTATAAAGGTCTAAATATAGTTTATAACCTATTAGGAGAAAGATAATCGCATCTTTAAACCAATGGAAACTTTGGTCAAACAAGTTTGACCAAAGTTTAATAGACTAGTAAGATGAGTGCATTTTAATGCACATTCTTTTAATATTGTACCAGTGTATTCCTATCGTTTAATTTACTATTTTTACTATTTTGGTGTTTTTATATTTAAGTTTATTTTATTTTCGCACTTAATTTATGAATAAATAGCACTTTAACACCCTTTCAGTTCGTAGGTCATAACTGGAGTTACGAATATCGGATTGAGGCGCGGGAAGATGCGTTGGAAAGCTGAGATCCAGAGCTACAACTTACATGTTGAGGCCAGAACCCAGTTCGGAGCGCACGTATTTCAACTAATCTCGTTTTTGAACTGTGCGCGACAGCGGATCAAATTGGCGCCGCTGCCGGGGACACAAATTGTGTTTAACTATATTAGAATTGTATGTTTTCTTCGTACTGTTACTGTACGCGCGATATATAAAAAAGAACTAGTTAGGGTATAGTTTGCATATGTTTTGCTTTTTGACCACTCCATTACATCAGAAAAAAAGCAGGATTCAAAGTTTGACCAATGTTTGACCAAAGTTTAATAGACTAGTATAAAGGTCTAAAACCCGATCCGAATGGAAATCTACCCTTTTTTGAACAAATAGAAGGTTTATAAAGGTCTAAATATAGTTTATAACCTATTAGGAGAAAGATAATCGCATCTTTAAACCAATGGAAACTTTGGTCAAACAAGTTTGACCAAAGTTTAATAGACTAGTATGATGAGTGCATTTTGATGCACATTCTTCTACTTTTGTACCAGTGTATTCCTATGGAGTAATTTAATATTTTTACTATTTTAGTGTGTTTTTATATTTAAGTTTATTTTTAGCTTTATTTTATTTTCGCACTTAATTTTTGAATAAATAGCACTTTCACACCCTTTCAGTCTGCAGGTAATAACTGGAGTTACGAATATCGGATTGAGGCGCGGGAAGATGCGTTGGAAAGTTGAGATCAAGAGCTACAACTTTCATGTTGAGGCCAGAACCCAGTTCGGAGCGCAAGTGTTTCAAATAATCTCGTTTTTGAACTGTGCGCGACAGCGGATCAAATTGGCGCCGCTGCCGGGGACACAAATTGTGTTTAACTATATTAGAATTGTCTGTTTTGTTTGTACTGTTACTATACGCGCGATATAAAAAAAAAAAAAACTAGTTAGGGCATAGTTTGCATCTGTTTTGCTTTTTAACCACTCCATTACATCAGAAAATAATCAGGATTCAAAGTTTGACCAAAGTTTAATAGACTAGTATAAAGGTCTAAAACCCGATCCGAATGGAAATCTACCCTTTTTTGAACAAATAGAAGGTTTATAAAGGTCTAAATATAGTTTATAACCTATTAGGAGAAAGATAATCGCATCTTTAAACCAATGGAAACTTTGGTCAAACAAGTTTGACCAGGTTTGACCAAAGTTTAACAGACTAGTATGATGAGTGCATTTTAAGGCACATTCTTCTAATATTGTACCAGTGTATTCCTATCGTTTAATTTACTATTTTTACTATTTTGGTGTTTTTATATTTAAGTTTATTTTTAGCTTTATTTTATTTTCGCACTTTATTGATGAAGAAATAGCACTTTCACACCCTTTCAGTCCGTAGGTCATAACTGGAGTTACGAATATCGGATTGAGGCGCGGGAAGATGCGTTGGAAAGCTGAGATCCAGAGCTACAACTTTCATGTTGAGGCCAGAACCCAGTTCAGAGCGCACGTATTTCAACAAATCTCGTTTTTGAACTGTGCGCGACAGCGGATCAAATTGGCGGCGCTGCCGGGGACACAAATTGTGTTTAACTATATTAGAATTGTATGTTTTGTTCGTACTGTTACTGTACGCGCGATATATAAAAAAGAACTAGTTAGGGCATAGTTTGCATATGTTTTGCTTTTTGGCCACTCCATTACATCAGAAAAAAAGCAGGATTCAAAGTTTGACCAATGTTTGACCAAAGTTTGACCAAAGTTTAATAGACTAGTATAAAGGTCTAAAACCCGATCCGAATGGAAATCTACCCTTTTTTTGAACAAATAGAAGGTTTATAAAGGTCTAAATATAGTTTATAACCTATTAGGAGAAAGATAATCGCATCTTTAAACCAATGGAAACTTTGGTCAAACAAGTTTGACCAAAGTTTAATAGACTAGTATGATGAGTGCATTTTAAGGCACATTCTTCTAATATTGTACCAGTGTATTCCTATCGTTTAATTTACTATTTTTACTATTTTGGTGTTTTTATATTTAAGTTTATTTTTAGCTTTATTTTATTTTCGCACTTAATTTATGAAGAAATAGCACTTTCACACCCTTTCAGTCCGTAGGTCATAACTGGAGTTACGAATATCGGATTGAGGCGCGGGAAGATGCGTTGGAAAGCTGAGATCCAGAGCTACAACTTTCATGTTGAGGCCAAAACCCAGTTCGGAGCGCACGTATTTCAACTAATCTCGTTTTGGAACTGTGCGCGACAGCGGATCAAATTGGCGCCGCTGCCGGGGACACAAATTGTGTTTAACTATATTAGAATTGTATGTTTTGTTCGTACTGTTACTGTACGCGCGATATATAAAAAAGAACTAGTTAGGGCATAGTTTGCATATGTTTTGCTTTTTGACCACTCCATTACATCAGAAAAAAATCAGGATTCAAAGTTTGATCAAAGTTTGACCAAAGTTTAATAGACTAGTATTAAGGTCTAAAACCTGATCCGAATGGAAATCTACCATTTTTTGAACAAATAGAAGGTTTATAAAGGTCTAAATATAGTTTATAACCTATTAGGAGAAAGATAATCGCATCTTTAAACCAATGGAAACTTTGGTCAAACAAGTTTGACCAAAGTTTAATAGACTAGTATGATGAGTGCATTTTGATGCACATTCTTCTACTATTGTACCAGTGTATTCCTATGGAGTAATTTAATATTTTTACTATTTTAGTGTGTTTTTATATTTAAGTTTATTTTTAGCTTTATTTTATTTTCGCACTTAATTTTTGAATAAATAGCACTTTCACACCCTTTCAGTCCGCAGGTCATAACTGGAGTTACGAATATCAGATTGAGGCGCGGGAAGATGCGTTGGAAAGTTGAGATCAAGAGCTACAACTTTCATGTTGAGGCCAGAACCTAGTTCGGAGCGCAAGTGTTTCAAATAATCTCGTTTTTGAACTGTGCGCGACAGCGGATCAAATTGGCGCCGCTGCCGGGGACACAAATTGTGTTTAACTATATTAGAATTGTCTGTTTTGTTTGTACTGTTACTATACGCGCGATATAAAAAAAAAGACTAGTTAGGGCATAGTTTGCATCTGTTTTGCTTTTTAACCACTCCATTACATCAGAAAATAATCAGGATTCAAAGTTTGACTAAAGTTTAATAGACTAGTATAAAGGTCTAAAACCCGATCCGAATGGAAATCTACCCTTTTTTGAACAAATAGAAGGTTTATAAAGGTCTAAATATAGTTTATAACCTATTAGGAGAAAGATAATCGCATCTTTAAACCAATGGAAACTTTGGTCAATAGACTAGTATGATGAGTGCATTTTAAGGCACATTCTTCTAATATTGTACCAGTGTATTCCTATCGTTTAATTTACTATTTTTACTATTTTGGTGTTTTTATATTTAAGTTTATTTTTAGCTTTATTTTATTTTCGCACTTAATTTATGAAGAAATAGCACTTTCACACCCTTTTAGTCCGTAGGTCATAACTGGAGTTACGAATATCGGATTGAGGCGCGGGAAGATGCGTTGGAAAGCTGAGATCCAGAGCTACAACTTTCATGTTGAGGCCAAAACCCAGTTCGGAGCGCACGTATTTCAACTAATCTCGTTTTGGAACTGTGCGCGACAGCGGATCAAATTGGCGCCGCTGCCGGGGACACAAATTGTGTTTAACTATATTAGAATTGTATGTTTTGTTCGTACTGTTACTGTACGCGCGATATATAAAAAAGAACTAGTTAGGGCATAGTTTGCATATGTTTTGCTTTTTGACCACTCCATTACATCAGAAAAAAATCAGGATTCAAAGTTTGATCAAAGTTTGACCAAAGTTTAATAGACTAGTATAAAGGTCTAAAACCTGATCCGAATGGAAATCTACCCTTTTTTGAACAAATAGAAGGTTTATAAAGGTCTAAATATAGTTTATAACCTATTAGGAGAAAGATAATCGCATCTTTAAACCAATGGAAACTTTGGTCAAACAAGTTTGACCAAAGTTTAATAGACTAGTATGATGAGTGCATTTTGATGCACATTCTTCTACTATTGTACCAGTGTATTCCTATGGAGTAATTTAATATTTTTACTATTTTAGTGTGTTTTTATATTTAAGTTTATTTTTAGCTTTATTTTATTTTCGCACTTAATTTTTGAATAAATAGCACTTTCACACCCTTTCAGTCCGCAGGTCATAACTGGAGTTACGAATATCGGATTGAGGCGCGGGAAGATGCGTTGGAAAGTTGAGATCAAGAGCTACAACTTTCATGTTGAGGCCAGAACCCAGTTCGGAGCGCAAGTGTTTCAAATAATCTCGTTTTTGAACTGTGCGCGACAGCGGATCAAATTGGCGCCGCTGCCGGGGACACAAATTGTGTTTAACTATATTAGAATTGTCTGTTTTGTTTGTACTGTTACTATACGCGCGATATAAAAAAAAAAAAAAACTAGTTAGGGCATAGTTTGCATCTGTTTTGCTTTTTAACCACTCCATTACATCAGAAAATAATCAGGATTCAAAGTTTGACCAAAGTTTAATAAACTAGTATAAAGGTCTAAAACACGATCCGAATGGAAATCTACCCTTTTTTGAACAAAAAGAAGGTTTATAAAGGTCTAAATATAGTTTATAACCTATTAGGAGAAAGATAATCGCATCTTTAAACCAATGGAAACTTTGGTCAATAGACTAGTATGATGAGTGCATTTTAAGGCACATTCTTCTAATATTGTACCAGTGTATTCCTATCGTTTAATTTACTATTTTTACTATTTTGGTGTTTTTATATTTAAGTTTATTTATTTTCGCACTTAATTTATGAATAAATAGCACTTTAACACCCTTTCAGTCCGTAGGTCATAACTGGAGTTACGAATATCGGATTGAGGCGTGGGAAGATGCGTTGGAAAGCTGAGATCCAGAGCTACAACTTTCATGTTGAGGCCAGAACCCAGTTCAGAGCGCACGTATTTCAACTAATCTCGTTTTTGAACTGTGCGCAACAGCGGATCAAATTGGCGCCGCTGCCGGGGACACAAATTGTGTTTAACTATATTAGAATTGTATGTTTTGTTCGTACTGTTACTGTACGCGCGATATATAAAAAAGAACTAGTTAGGGCATAGTTTGCATATGTTTTGCTTTTTGACCACTCCATTACATCAGAAAAAAAGCAGGATTCAAAGTTTGACCAATGTTTGACCAAAGTTTGACCAAAGTTTAATAGACTAGTATAAAGGTCTAAAACCCGATCCGAATGGAAATCTACCCTTTTTTTGAACAAATAGAAGGTTTATAAAGGTCTAAATATAGTTTATAACCTATTAGGAGAAAGATAATCGCATCTTTAAACCAATAGAAACTTTGGTCAAACAAGTTTGACCAAAGTTTAATAGACTAGTATGATGAGTGCATTTTAAGGCACATTCTTCTAATATTGTACCAGTGTATTCCTATCGTTTAATTTACTATTTTTACTATTTTGGTGTTTTTATATTTAAGTTTATTTTTTGCTTTATTTTATTTTCGCACTTAATTTATGAAGAAATAGCACTTTCACACCCTTTCAGTCCGTAGGTCATAACTGAAGTTACGAATATCGGATTGAGGCGCGGGAAGACGCGTTGGAAAGCTGAGATCCAGAGCTACAACTTTCATGTTGAGGCCAAAACCCAGTTCTGAGCGCACGTATTTCAACTAATCTCGTTTTTGAACTGTGCGCGACAGCGGATCAAATTGGCGCCGCTGCCGGGGACACAAATTGTGTTTAACTATATTAGAATTGTATGTTTTGTTCGTACAGTTACTGTACGCACGATATATAAAAAAGAACTAGTTAGGGCATAGTTTGCATACGTTTTGCTTTTTGACCACTCCGTTACATCAGAAAAAAATCAGGATTCAAAGTTTGATCAAAGTTTGACCAAAGTTTAATAGACTAGTATAAAGGTCTAAAACCCGATCCGAATGGAAATCTACCCTTTTTTGAACAAATAGAAGGTTTATAAAGGTCTAAATATAGTTTATAACCTATTAGGAGAAAGATAATCGCATCTTTAAACCAATGGAAACTTTGGTCAAACAAGTTTGACCAAAGTTTAATAGACTAGTATGATGAGTGCATTTTAAGGCACATTCTTCTAATATTGTACCAGTGTATTCCTATCGTTTAATTTACTATTTTTACTATTTTGGTATTTTTATATTTAAGTTTATTTTATTTTCGCACTTAATTTATGAAGAAATAGCACTTTCACACCCTTTCAGTCCGTAGGTCATAACTGGAGTTACGAATATCGGATTGAGGCGCGGGAAGATGCGTTGGAAAGCTGAGATCCAGAGCTACAACTTTCATGTTGAGGCCAAAACCCAGTTCGGAGCGCACGTATTTCAACTAATCTCGTTTTGGAACTGTGCGCGACAGCGGATCAAATTGGCGCCGCTGCCGGGGACACAAATTGTGTTTAACTATATTAGAATTGTATGTTTTGTTCGTACTGTTACTGTACGCGCGATATATAAAAAAGAACTAGTTAGGGCATAGTTTGCATATGTTTTGCTTTTTGACCACTCCATTACATCAGAAAAAAATCAGGATTCAAAGTTTGATCAAAGTTTGACCAAAGTTTAATAGACTAGTATAAAGGTCTAAAACCTGATCCGAATGGAAATCTACCCTTTTTTGAACAAATAGAAGGTTTATAAAGGTCTAAATATAGTTTATAACCTATTAGGAGAAAGATAATCGCATCTTTAAACCAATGGAAACTTTGGTCAAACAAGTTTGACCAAAGTTTAATAGACTAGTATGATGAGTGCATTTTGATGCACATTCTTCTACTATTGTACCAGTGTATTCCTATGGAGTAATTTAATATTTTTACTATTTTAGTGTGTTTTTATATTTAAGTTTATTTTTAGCTTTATTTTATTTTCGCACTTAATTTTTGAATAAATAGCACTTTCACACCCTTTCAGTCCGCAGGTCATAACTGGAGTTACGAATATCGGATTGAGGCGCGGGAAGATGCGTTGGAAAGTTGAGATCAAGAGCTACAACTTTCATGTTGAGGCCAGAACCCAGTTCGGAGCGCAAGTGTTTCAAATAATCTCGTTTTTGAACTGTGCGCGACAGCGGATCAAATTGGCGCCGCTGCCGGGGACACAAATTGTGTTTAACTATATTAGAATTGTGTGTTTTGTTTGTACTGTTACTATACGCGCGATATAAAAAAAAAAAAACTAGTTAGGGCATAGTTTGCATCTGTTTTGCTTTTTAACCACTCCATTACATCAGAAAATAATCAGGATTCAAAGTTTGACCAAAGTTTAATAGACTAGTATAAAGGTCTAAAACACGATCCGAATGGAAATCTACCCTTTTTTGAACAAAAAGAAGGTTTATAAAGGTCTAAATATAGTTTATAACCTATTAGGAGAAAGATAATCGCATCTTTAAACCAATGGAAACTTTGGTCAATAGACTAGTATGATGAGTGCATTTTAAGGCACATTCTTCTAATATTTTACCAGTGTATTCCTATCGTTTAATTTACTATTTTTACTATTTTGGTGTTTTTATATTTAAGTTTATTTTTAGCTTTATTTTATTTTCGCACTTAATTTATGAAGAAATAGCACTTTCACACCCTTTCAGTCCGTAGGTCATAACTGGAGTTACGAATATCGGATTGAGGCGCGGGAAGATGCGTTGGAAAGCTGAGATCCAGAGCTACAACTTTCATGTTGAGGCCAAAACCCAGTTCGGAGCACACGTATTTCAACTAATCTCGTTTGGGAACTGTGCGCGACAGCGGATCAAATTGGCGCCGCTGCCGGGGACACAAATTGTGTTTAACTATATTAGAATTGTATGTTTTGTTCGTACTGTTACTGTACGCGCGATATATAAAAAAGAACTAGTTAGGGCATAGTTTGCATATGTTTTGCTTTTTGACCACTCCATTACATCAGAAAAAAATCAGGATTCAAAGTTTGATCAAAGTTTGACCAAAGTTTAATAGACTAGTATAAAGGTCTAAAACCTGATCCGAATGGAAATCTACCCTTTTTTGAACAAATAGAAGGTTTATAAAGGTCTAAATATAGTTTATAACCTATTAGGAGAAAGATAATCGCATCTTTAAACCAATGGAAACTTTGGTCAAACAAGTTTGACCAAAGTTTAATAGACTAGTATGATGAGTGCATTTTGATGCACATTCTTCTACTATTGTACCAGTGTATTCCTATGGAGTAATTTAATATTTTTACTATTTTAGTGTGTTTTTATATTTAAGTTTATTTTTAGCTTTATTTTATTTTCGCACTTAATTTTTGAATAAATAGCACTTTCACACCCTTTCAGTCCGCAGGTCATAACTGGAGTTACGAATATCGGATTGAGGCGCGGGAAGATGCGTTGGAAAGTTGAGATCAAGAGCTACAACTTTCATGTTGAGGCCAGAACCTAGTTCGGAGCGCAAGTGTTTCAAATAATCTCGTTTTTGAACTGTGCGCGACAGCGGATCAAATTGGCGCCGCTGCCGGGGACACAAATTGTGTTTAACTATATTAGAATTGTCTGTTTTGTTTGTACTGTTACTATACGCGCGATATAAAAAAAAAACTAGTTAGGGCATAGTTTGCATCTGTTTTGCTTTTTAACCACTCCATTACATCAGAAAATAATCAGGATTCAAAGTTTGACCAAAGTTTAATAGACTAGTATAAAGGTCTAAAACCCGATCCGAATGGAAATCTACCCTTTTTTGAACAAATAGAAGGTTTATAAAGGTCTAAATATAGTTTATAACCTATTAGGAGAAAGATAATTGCATCTTTAAACCAATGGAAACTTTGGTCAAACAAGTTTGACCAAAGTTTAATAGACTAGTATGATGAGTGCATTTTAAGGCACATTCTTCTAATATTGTACCAGTGTATTCCTATCGTTTAATTTACTATTTTTACTATTTTGGTGTTTTTATATTTAAGTTTATTTTTAGCTTTATTTTATTTTCGCACTTAATTTATGAAGAAATAACACTTTCACACCCTTTCAGTCCGTAGGTCATAACTGGAGTTACGAATATCGGATTGAGGCGCGGGAAGATGCGTTGGAAAGCTGAGACCCAGAGCTACAACTTTCATGTTGAGGCCAAAACCCAGTTCGGAGCGCACGTATTTCAACTAATCTCGTTTTGGAACTGTGCGCGACAGCGGATCAAATTGGCGCCGCTGCCGGGGACATAAATTGTGTTTAACTATATTAGAATTGTATGTTTTGTTCGTACTAATACTGTACGCGCGATATATAAAAAAGAACTAGTTAGGGCATAGTTTGCATATGTTTTGCTTTTTGACCACTCCATTACATCCGAAAAAAATCAGGATTCAAATTTTGACCAATGTTTGACCAAAGTTTAATAGACTAGTATAAAGGTCTAAAACCCGATCCGAATGGAAATCTACCCTTTTTTAAACAAATAGAAGGTTTATAAAGGTCTAAATATAGTTTATAACCTATTAGGAGAAAGATAATCGCATCTTTAAACCAATGGAAACTTTGGTCAAACAAGTTTGACCAAAGTTTAATAGACTAGTATGATGAGTGCATTTTAATGCACATTCTTCTAATATTGTACCAGTGTATTCCTATCGTTTAATTTACTATTTTTACTATTTTGGTGTTTTTATATTTAAGTTTATTTTATTTTCGCACTTAATTTATGAATAAATAGCACTTTAACACCCTTTCAGTCCGTAGGTCATAACTGGAGTTACGAATATCGGATTGAGGCGCGGGAAGATGCGTTGGAAAGATGAGGTCCAGAGCTACAACTTTCATGTTGAGGCCAGAACCCAGTTCGGAGCGCAAGTGTTTCAAATAATCTTGTTTTTGAACTGTGCGCGACAGCGGATCAAATTGGCGCCGCTGCCGGGGACACAAATTGTGTTTAACTATATTAGAATTGTATGTTTTGTTCGTACTGTTACTGTGCGCGCGATATATAAAAAAGAACTAGTTAGGGCATAATTTGCATATGTTTTGCTTTTTGACCACTCCATTACATCAGAAAAAAATCAGGATTCAAAGTTTGACCAATGTTTGACCAAAGTTTAATAGACTAGTATAAAGGTCTAAAACCCGATCCGAATGGAAATCTACCCTTTTTTGAACAAATAGAAGGTTTATAAAGGTCTAAATATAGTTTATAACCTATTAGGAGAAAGATAATCGCATCTTTAAACCAATGGAAACTTTGGTCAAACAAGTTTGACCAAAGTTTAATAGACTAGTATGATGAGTGCATTTTAATGCACATTCTTCTACTATTGTACTAGTGTATTCCTATGGAGTAATTTACTATTTTTACTATTTTAGTGTGTTTTTATATTTATGTTTATTTTTAGCTTTATTTTATTTTCGCATTTAATTTTTGAATAAATAGCACTTTCACACCCTTTCAGTCCGCAGGTCATAACTGGAGTTACGAATATCGGATTGAGGCGCGGGAAGATGCGTTGGAAAGTTGAGATCAAGAGCTACAACTTTCATGTTGAGGCCAGGATCCAGTTCGGAGTGCAAGTGTTTCAAATCATTTCGTTTTTGAACTGTGCGCGACAGCGGATCAAATTGGCGCCGCTGCCGGGGACACAAATTGTGTTTAACTATATTAGAATGAAAAACAATACCCACGACTATGAAGAAATTAGGTATATTTATTGTATATAGAATTTTGATATATATTAGAATTGTCTGTTTTGTTTGTACTGTTACTATACGCGCGATATAAAAAAAAAAAACTAGTTACGGCATAGTTTGCATCTGTTTTGCTTTTTAACCACTCCATTACATCAGAAAATAATCAGGATTCAAAGTTTGACCAAAGTTTAATAGACTAGTATAAAGGTCTAAAACCCGATCCGAATGGAAATCTACCCTTTTTTGAACAAATAGAAATTTATAAAGGTCTAAATATAGTTTATAACCTATTAGGAGAAAGATAATCGCATCTTTAAACCAATGGAAACTTTGGTCAAACAAGTTTGACCAAAGTTTAATAGACTAGTATGATGAGTGCATTTTAATGCACATTCTTCTACTATTGTACCAGTGTATTCCTATGGAGTAATTTACTATTTTTACTATTTTAGTGTGTTTTTATATTTAAATTTATTTTTAGCTTTATTTTATTTTCGCACTTAATTTTTGAATAAATAGCACTTTCACACCCTTTCAGTCCGCAGGTCATAACTGGAGTTACGAATATCGGATTGAGGCGCGGGAAGATGCGTTGGAAAGTTGAGATCAAGAGCTACAACTTTCATGTTGAGGGCAGGATCCAGTTCGGAGTGCAAGTGTTTCAAATCATTTCGTTTTTGAACTGTGCGCGACAGCGGATCAAATTGGCGCCGCTGCCGGGGACACAAATTGTGTTTAACTATATTAGAATGAAAAACAATACCCACGACTATGAAGAAATTAGGTATATTTATTGTATATAGAATTTTGATATATATTAGAATTGTCTGTTTTGTTTGTACTGTTACTATACGCGCGATATATAAAAAAGAACTAGTTAGGGCATAGTTTGCATATGTTTTGCTTTTTGACCACTCCATTACATCAGAACAAAATCAGGATTCAAAGTTTGACCAAAGTTTAATAGACTAGTATAAAGGTCTAAAACCCGATCCGAATGGAAATCTACCCTTTTTTGAACAAATAGAAGGTTTATAAAGGTCTAAATATAGTTTATAACCTATTAGGAGAAAGATAATCGCATCTTTAAACCAATGGAAACTTTGGTCAAACAAGTTTGACCAAAGTTTAATAGACTAGTATGATGAGTGCATTTTAAGGCACATTCTTCTAATATTGTACCAGTGTATTCCTATCGTTTAATTTACTATTTTTACTATTTTGGTGTTTTTATATTTAAGTTTATTTTTAGCTTTATTTTATTTTCGCACTTAATTTATGAAGAAATAGCACTTTCACACCCTTTCAGTCCGTAGGTCATAACTGGAGTTACGAATATCGGATTGAGGCGCGGGAAGATGCGTTGGAAGGCTGAGATCCAGAGCTACAACTTTCATGTTGAGGCCAAAACCCAGTTCGGAGCGCACGTATTTCAACTAATCTCGTTTTGGAACTGTGCGCGACAGCTTATCAAATTGGCGCCGCTGCCGGGGACACAAATTGTGTTTAACTATATTAGAATTGTATGTTTTGTTCGTACTGTTACTGTACGCGCGATATATAAAAAAGAACTAGTTAGGGCATAGTTTGCATATGTTTTGCTTTTTGACCACTCCATTACATCAGAAAAAAATCAGGATTCAAAGTTTGATCAAAGTTTGACCAAAGTTTAATAGACTAGTATAAAGGTCTAAAACCTGATCCGAATGGAAATCTACCCTTTTTTGAACAAATAGAAGGTTTATAAAGGTCTAAATATAGTTTATAACCTATTAGGAGAAAGATAATCGCATCTTTAAACCAATGGAAACTTTGGTCAAACAAGTTTGACCAAAGTTTAATAGACTAGTATGACGAGTGCATTTTGATGCACATTCTTCTACTATTGTACCAGTGTATTCCTATGTTGTAATTTAATATTTTTACTATTTTAGTGTGTTTTTATATTTAAGTTTATTTTTAGCTTTATTTTATTTTCGCACTTAATTTATGAATAAATAGCACTTTGACACCCTTTCAAACCGCATGTCATAACTGGAGTTACGAATATCGGATTGTGGCGCGGCAACATGCGTTGGAAAGCTGAGATCAAGTGCTACAACTTTCTTGTTGAGGCCAGAACCCAATTCGGAGCGCAAGTGTGTCAAATAATCTCGTTTTTGACCAGTGCGCGATAGTGGATCAAATTGGCGCCGCTGCCGGGGACACAAATTGTGTTTAACTATATTAGAATTGTCTGTTTTGTTTGTACTGTTACTATACGCGCGATATTAAAAAAAAAACTAGTTATGGCATAGTTTCAATCTGTTTTGCTTTTTAACCACTCCATTACATCAGAAAATAATCAGGATTCAAAGTTTGACCAAAGTTTAATAGACTAGTATAAAGGTCTAAAACCCGATCCGAATGGAAATCTACCCTTTTTTGAACAAATAGAAGGTTTATAAAGGTCTAAATATAGTTTATAACCTATTAGGAGAAAGATAATCGCATCTTTAAACCGATGGAAACTTTGGTCAAACAAGTTTGACCAAAGTTTAATAGACTAGTATGATGAGTGCATTTTAATGCACATTCTTCTACTATTGTACTAGTGTATTCCTATGGAGTAATTTACTATTTTTACTATTTTAGTGTGTTTTTATATTTAAGTTTATTTTTAGCTTTATTTTATTTTCGCATTTAATTTTTGAATAAATAGCACTTTCACACCCTTTCAGTCCGCAGGTCATAACTGGAGTTACGAATATCGGATTGAGGCGCGGGAAGATGCGTTGGAAAGTTGAGATCAAGAGCTACAACTTTCATATTGAGGCCAGAACCCAGTTCGGAGCGCAAGTGTTTCAAATAATCTCGTTTTTGAACTGTGCGCGACAGCGGATCAAATTGGCGCCGCTGCCGGGGACACAAATTGTGTTTAACTATATTAGAATTGTCTGTTTTGTTTGTACTGTTACTATACGCGCGATATATAAAAAAGAACTAGTTAGGGCATAGTTTGCATATGTTTTGCTTTTTGACCACTCCATTACATCAGAAAAAAATCAGGATTCAAAGTTTGACCAAAGTTTAATAGACTAGTATAAAGGTCTAAAACCCGATCCGAATGGAAATCTACCCTTTTTTGAACAAATAGAAGGTTTATAAAGGTCTAAATATAGTTTATAACCTATTAGGAGAAAGATAATCGCATCTTTAAACCAATGGAAACTTTGGTCAAACAAGTTTGACCAAAGTTTAATAGACTAGTATGATGAGTGCATTTTAATGCACATTCTTCTACTATTGTACCAGTGTATTCCTATGGAGTAATTTACTATTTTTACTATTTTAGTGTGTTTTTATATTTAAATTTATTTTTAGCTTTATTTTATTTTCGCACTTAATTTTTGAATAAATAGCACTTTCACACCCTTTCAGTCCGCAGGTCATAACTGGAGTTACGAATATCGGATTGAGGCGCGGGAAGATACGTTGGAAAGTTGAGATCAAGAGCTACAACTTTCATGTTGAGGCCAGGATCCAGTTCGGAGTGCAAGTGTTTCAAATCATTTCGTTTATGAACTGTGCGCGACAGCGGATCAAATTGGCGCCGCTGCCGGGGACACAAATTGTGTTTAACTATATTAGAATGAAAAACAATACCCACGACTATGAAGAAATTAGGTATATTTATTGTATATAGAATTTTGATATATATTAGAATTGTCTGTTTTGTTTGTACTGTTACTATACGCGCGATATAAAAAAAAAAAAAACTAGTTACGGCATAGTTTGCATCTGTTTTGCTTTTTAACCACTCCATTACATCAGAAAATAATCAGGATTCAAAGTTTGACCAAAGTTTAATAGACTAGTATAAAGGTCTAAAACCCGATCCGAATGGAAATCTACCCTTTTTTGAACAAATAGAAATTTATAAAGGTCTAAATATAGTTTATAACCTATTAGGAGAAAGATAATCGCATCTTTAAACCAATGGAAACTTTGGTCAAACAAGTTTGACCAAAGTTTAATAGACTAGTATGATGAGTGCATTTTAATGCACATTCTTCTACTATTGTACCAGTGTATTCCTATGGAGTAATTTACTATTTTTACTATTTTAGTGTGTTTTTATATTTAAATTTACTTTTAGCTTTATTTTATTTTCGCACTTAATTTTTGAATAAATAGCACTTTCACACCCTTTCAGTCCGCAGGTCATAACTGGAGTTACGAATATCGGATTGAGGCGCGGGAAGATGCGTTGGAAAGTTGAGATCAAGAGCTACAACTTTCATGTTGAGGGCAGGATCCAGTTCGAAGTGCAAGTGTTTCAAATCATTTCGTTTTTGAACTGTGCGCGACAGCGGATCAAATTGGCGCCGCTGCCGGGGACACAAATTGTGTTTAACTATATTAGAATGAAAAACAATACCCACGACTATGAAGAAATTAGGTATATTTATTGTATATAGAATTTTGATATATATTAGAATTGTCTGTTTTGTTTGTACTGTTACTATACGCGCGATATATAAAAAAGAACTAGTTAGGGCATAGTTTGCATATGTTTTGCTTTTTGACCACTCCATTACATCAGAACAAAATCAGGATTCAAAGTTTGACCAAAGTTTAATAGACTAGTATAAAGGTCTAAAACCCGATCCGAATGGAAATCTACCCTTTTTTGAACAAATAGAAGGTTTATAAAGGTCTAAATATAGTTTATAACCTATTAGGAGAAAGATAATCGCATCTTTAAACCAATGGAAACTTTGGTCAAACAAGTTTGACCAAAGTTTAATAGACTAGTATGATGAGTGCATTTTAAGGCACATTCTTCTAATATTGTACCAGTGTATTCCTATCGTTTAATTTACTATTTTTACTATTTTGGTGTTTTTATATTTAAGTTTATTTTTAGCTTTATTTTATTTTCGCACTTAATTTATGAAGAAATAGCACTTTCACACCCTTTCAGTCCGTAGGTCATAACTGGAGTTACGAATATCGGATTGAGGCGCGGGAAGATGCGTTGGAAAGCTGAGATCCAGAGCTACAACTTTCATGTTGAGGCCAAAACCCAGTTCGGAGCGCACGTATTTCAACTAATCTCGTTTTGGAACTGTGCGCGACAGCGGATCAAATTGGCGCCGCTGCCGGGGACACAAATTGTGTTTAACTATATTAGAATTGTATGTTTTATTCGTACTGTTACTGTACGCGCGATATATAAAAAAGAACTAGTTAGGGCATAGTTTGCATATGTTTTGCTTTTTGACCACTCCATTACATCAGAAAAAAATCAGGATTCAAAGTTTGACCAATGTTTGACCAAAGTTTAATAGACTAGTATAAAGGTCTAAAACCCGATCCGAATGGAAATCTACCCTTTTTTGAACAAATAGAAGGTTTATAAAGGTCTAAATATAGTTTATAACCTATTAGGAGAAAGATAATCGCATCTTTAAACCAATGGAAACTTTGGTCAAACAAGTTTGACCAAAGTTTAATAGACTAGTATGATGAGTGCATTTTAATGCACATTCTTCTACTATTGTACCAGTGTATTCCTATGGAGTAATTTACTATTTTTACTATTTTAGTGTGTTTTTATATTTTAGTTTATTTTTAGCTTTATTTTATTTTCGCACTTAATTTTTGAATAAATAGCACTTTCACACCCTTTCAGTCCGCAGGTCATAACTGGAGTTACGAATATCGGATTGAGGCGCGGGAAGATGCGTTGGAAAGTTGAGATCAAGAGCTACAACTTTCATGTTTAGGCCAGAACCTAGTTCGGAGCGCAAGTGTTTCAAATAATCTCGTTTTTGAACTGTGCGCGACAGCGGATCAAATTGGCGCCGCTGCCGGGGACACAAATTGTGTTTAACTATATTAGAATTGTCTGTTTTGTTTGTACACTGTTACTATACGCGCGATATAAAAAAAAAACTAGTTACGGCATAGTTTGCATCTGTTTTGCTTTTTAACCACTCCATTACATCAGAAAATAATCAGGATTCAAAATTTGACCAAAGTTTAATAGACTAGTATAAAGGTCTAAAACCCGATCCGAATGGAAATCTACCCTTTTTTGAACAAATAGAAGGTTTATAAAGGTCTAAATATAGTTTATAACCTATTAGGAGAAAGATAATCGCATCTTTAAACCAATGGAAACTTTGGTCAAACAAGTTTGACCAAAGTTTAATAGACTAGTATGATGAGTGCATTTTAATGCACATTCTTCTACTATTGTACCAGTGTATTCCTATGTAGTAATTTACTATTTTTACTATTTTAGTGTGTTTTTATATTTAAGTTTATTTTTAGCTTTATTTTATTTTCGCATTTAATTTTTGAATAAATAGCACTTTCACACCCTTTCAGTCCGCAGGTCATAACTGGAGTTACGAATATCGGATTGAGGCGCGGGAAGATGCGTTCGAAAGTTGAGATCAAGAGCTACAACTTTCATGTTGAGGCCAGGATCCAGTTCGGAGCGTAAGTGTTTCAAATCATTTCGTTTTTGAACTGTGCGCGACAGCGGATCAAATTGGCGCCGTTGCCGGGGACACAAATTGTGTTTAACTATATTAGAATGAAAAACAATACCCACGACTATGAAGAAATTAGGTATATTTATTGTATATAGAATTTTCATATATATTAGAATTGTCTGTTTTGTTTGTACTGTTACTATACGCGCGATATAAAAAAAAAAAACTAGTTACGGCATAGTTTGCATCTGTTTTGCTTTTTAACCACTCCATTACATCAGAAAATAATCAGGATTCAAAGTTTGACCAAAGTTTAATAGACTAGTATAAAGGTCTAAAACCCGATCCGAATGGAAATCTACCCTTTTTTGAACAAATAGAAGTTTATAAAGGTCTAAATATAGTTTATAACCTATTAGGAGAAAGATAATCGCATCTTTAAACCAATGGAAACTTTGGTCAAACAAGTTTGACCAAAGTTTAATAGACTAGTATGATGAGTGCATTTTAATGCACATTCTTCTACTATTGTACCAGTGTATTCCTATGGAGTAATTTACTATTTTTACTATTTTAGTGTGTTTTTATATTTAAGTTTATTTTTAGCTTTATTTTATTTTCGCACTTAATTTTTGAATAAATAGCACTTTCACACCCTTTCAGTCCGCATGTCATAACTGGAGTTACGAATATCGGATTGAGGCGCGGGAAGATGCGTTGGAAAGTTGAGATCAAGAGCTACAACTTTCATATTGAGGCCAGAACGAAGTTCGGAGCGCAAGTGTTTCAAATAATCTCGTTTTTGAACTGTGCGCGACAGCGGATCAAATTGGCGCCGCTGCCGGGGACACAAATTGTGTTTAACTATATTAGAATTGTCTGTTTTGTTTGTACTGTTACTATACGCGCGATATATAAAAAAGAACTAGTTAGGGCATAGTTTGCATATGTTTTGCTTTTTGACCACTCCATTACATCAGAAAAAAATCAGGATTCAAAGTTTGACCAAAGTTTAATAGACTAGTATAAAGGTCTAAAACCTGATCCGAATGGAAATCTACCCTTTTTTGAACAACTAGAAGGTTTATAAATGTCTAAATATAGTTTATAACCTATTAGGAGAAAGATAATCGCATCTTTAAACCAATGGAAACTTTGGTCAAACAAGTTTGACCAAAGTTTAATAGACTAGTATGATGAGTGCATTTTAATGCACATTCTTCTACTATTGTACCAGTGTATTCCTATGGAGTAATTTACTATTTTTACTATTTTAGTGTGTTTTTATATTTAAATTTATTTTTAGCATTATTTTATTTTCGCACTTAATTTTTGAATAAATAGCAATTTCACACCCTTTCAGTCCGCAGGTCATAACTGGAGTTACGAATATCGGATTGAGGCGCGGGAAGATGCGTTGGAAAGTTGAGATCAAGAGCTACAACTTTCATGTTAAGGCCACGATCCAGTTCGGAGCGCAAGTGTTTCAAATCATTTCGTTTTTGAACTGTGCGCGACAGCGGATCAAATTGGCGCCGCTGCCGGCGACACAAATTGTGTTTAACTATATTAGAATGAAAAACAATACCCACGACTATGAAGAAATTAGGTATATTTATTGTATATAGAATTTTCATATATATTAGAATTGTCTGTTTTGTTTTACTGTTACTATACGCGCGATATAAAAAAAAAAAACTAGTTACGGCATAGTTTGCATCTGTTTTGCTTTTTAACCACTCCATTACATCAGAAAATAATCAGGATTCAAAGTTTGACCAAAGTTTAATAGACTAGTATAAAGGTCTAAAACCCGATCCGAATGGAAATCTACCCTTTTTTGAACAAATAGAAGTTTATAAAGGTCTAAATATAGTTTATAACCTATTAGGAGAAAGATAATCGCATCTTTAAACCAATGGAAACTTTGGTCAAACAAGTTTGACCAAAGTTTAATAGACTAGTATGATGAGTGCATTTTAATGCACATTCTTCTACTATTGTACCAGTGTATTCCTATGGAGTAATTTACTATTTTTACTATTTTAGTGTGTTTTTATATTTAAGTTTATTTTTAGCTTTATTTTATTTTTGCACTTAATTTTTGAATAAATAGCACTTTCACACCCTTTCAGTCCGCATGTCATAACTGGAGTTACGAATATCGGATTGAGGCGCGGGAAGATGCGTTGGAAAGTTGAGATCAAGAGCTACAACTTTCATGTTGAGGCAAGAACCCAGTTCGAAGCGACAGTGTTTCAAATAATCTCGTTTTTGAACTGTGGGCGACAGCGGATCAAATTGGCGCCGCTGCCGGGGACACAAATTGTGTTTAACTATATTAGAATTGTATGTTTTATTCGTACTGTTACTGTACGCGCGATATATAAAAAAGAACTAGTTAGGGCATAGTTTGCATATGTTTTGCTTTTTGACCACTCCATTACATCAGAAAAAAATCAGGATTCAAAGTTTGACCAATGTTTGACCAAAGTTTAATAGACTAGTATAAAGGTCTAAAACCCGATCCGAATGGAAATCTACCCTTTTTTGAACAAATAGAAGGTTTATAAAGGTCTAAATATAGTTTATAACCTATTAGGAGAAAGATAATCGCATCTTTAAACCAATGGAAACTTTGGTCAAACAAGTTTGACCAAAGTTTAATAGACTAGTATGATGAGTGCATTTTAATGCACATTCTTCTATTATTGTACCAGTGTATTCCTATGGAGTAATTTACTATTTTTACTATTTTAGTGTGTTTTTATATTTAAGTTTATTTTTAGCTTTATTTTATTTTCGCACTTAATTTTTGAATAAATAGCACTTTCACACCCTTTCAGTCCGCAGGTCATAACTGGAGTTACGAATATCGGATTGAGGCGCGGGAAGATGCGTTGGAAAGTTGAGATCAAGAGCTACAACTTTCATGTTGAGGCAAGAACCCAGTTCGAAGCGCAAGTGTTTCAAATAATCTCGTTTTTGAACTGTGCGCGACAGCGGATCAAATTGGCGCCGCTGCCGGGGACACAACTTGTGTTTAACTATATTAGAATTGTATGTTTTGTTCGTACCGTTACTGTACGCGTGATATATAAAAAAGAACTAGTTAGGGCATAGTTTGCATATGTTTTGCTTTTTGACCACTACATTACATCAGAAAAAAATCAGGATTCAAAGTTTGACCAATGTTTGACCAAAGTTTGACCAAAGTTCAATAGACTAGTATAAAGGTCTAAAACCCGATCCGAATGGAAATCTACCATTTTTTAAACAAATAGAAGGTTTATAAAGGTCTAAATATAGTTTATAACCTATTAGGAGAAAGATAATCGCATCTTTAAACCAATGGAAATTTTGGTCAAACAAGTTTGACCAAAGTTTAATAGACTAGTATGATGAGTGCATTTTAATGCACATTCTTCTAATATTGTACCAGTGTATTCCTATCTTTTAATTTACTATTTTTACTATTTTGGTGTTTTTATATTTAAGTTTATTTTTAGCTTTATTTTATTTTCGCACTTAATTTATGAATAAATAGCACTTTAACACCCTTTCAGTCTGTAGGTCATAACTGGAGTTACGAATATCGGATTGAGGCGCGGGAAGATGCGTTGGAAAGCTGAGATCCAGAGCTACAACTTTCATGTTGAGGCCAGAACCCAGTTCGGAGCGCACGTATTTCAACTAATCTAGTTTTTGAACTGTGTGCGACAGCGGATCAAATTGGCGCCGCTGCCAGGGACACAAATTGTGTTTAACTATATTAGAATTGTATGCTTTGTTCGTACCGTTACTGTACGCGCGATATATAAAAAAGAACTAGTTAGGGCATAGTTTGCATATGTTTTGCTTTTTGACCACTCCATTACATCAGAAAAAAAGCAGGATTCAAAGTTTGACCAATGTTTGACCAAAGTTTGACCAAAGTTCAATAGACTAGTATAAAGGTCTAAAACCCGATCCGAATGGAAATCTACCATTTTTTGAACAAATAGAAGGTTTATAAAGGTCTAAATATAGTTTATAACCTATTAGGAGAAAGATAATCGCATCTTTAAACCAATGGAAACTTTGGTCAAACAAGTTTGACATAAGTTTAATAGACTAGTATGATGAGTGCATTTTAATGCACATTCTTCTACTATTGTACCAGTGTATTCCTATGGAGTAATTTACTATTTTAGTGTGTTTTTATATTTAAGTTTATTTTTAGCTTTATTTTATTTTCGCACTTAATTTTTGAATAAATAGCACTTTCACACCCGTTCAGTCCGCAGGTCATAACTGGAGTTACGAATATCGGATTGAGGCGCGGGAAGATGCGTTGGAAAGTTGAGATCAAGAGCTACAACTTTCATGTTGAGGCCAGAACCCAGTTCGGAGCGCAAGTGTTTCAAATAATCTCGTTTTTGAACTGTGCGCGACAGCGGATCAAATTGGCGCCGCTGCCGGAGACACAAATTGTGTTTAACTATATTAGAATTGTCTGTTTTGTTTTTCCTGTTACTATATGCGCGATATAAAAAAAAAACTAGTTAGGGCATAGTTTGCATCTGTTTTGCTTTTTAACCACTCCATTACATCAGAAAATAATCAGGATTCAAAGTTTGACCAAAGTTTAATAGACTAGTATAAAGGTCTAAAACCCGATCCGAATGGAAATCTACCCTTTTTTGAAAAAATAGAAGGTTTATAAAGGTCTAAATATAGTTTATAACCTATTAGGAGAAAGATAATCGCATCTTTAAACCAATGGAAACTTTGGTCAAACAAGTTTGACCAAAGTTTAATAGACTAGTATGATGAGTGCATTTTAATGCACATTCTTCTAATATTGTACCAGTGTATTCTGATCGTTTAATTTACTATTTATACTATTTTGGTGTTTTTATATTTAAGTTTATTTTTAGCTTTATTTTATTTTCGCACTTAATTTATGAATAAATAGCACTTTAACACCCTTTCAGTCCGTAGGTCATAACTGGAGTTACGAATATCGGACTGAGGCGCGGGAAGATGCGTTGGAAAGCTGAGATCCAGAGCTACAACTTTCATGTTGAGGCCGGAACCCAGTTCGAAGCGCACGTGTTTCAACTAATCTCGTTTTTGAACTGTGCGCGACAACGGATCAAATTGGCGCCGCTGCCGGGGACACAAATTGTGTTTAACTATATTAGAATTGTATGTTTTGTTCGTACTGTTACTGTACGCGCGATATATAAAAAAGAACTAGTTAGGGCATAGTTTGCATATGTTTTGCTTTTTGACCACTCCATTACATCAGAAAAAAATCAGGATTCAAAGTTTGACAAAAGTTTGACCAAAGTTTAATAGACTAGTATAAAGGTCTAAAACCCGATCCGAATGGAAATCTACCCTTTTTTGAACAAATAGAAGGTTTATAAAGGTCTATATATAGTTTATAACCTATTAGGAGAAAGATAATCGCATCTTTAAACCAATGGAAACTTTGGTCAAACAAGTTTGACCAAAGTTTAATAGACTAGTATGATGAGTGCATTTTAATGCACATTCTTCTAATATTGTACCAGTGTATTCTGATCGTTTAATTTACTATTTATACTATTTTGGTGTTTTTATATTTAAGTTTATTTTTAGCTTTATTTTATTTTTGCACTTAATTTATGAATAAATAGCACTTTAACACCCTTTCAGTCCGTAGGTCATAACTGGAGTTACAAATATCGGATTGAGGCGCGGGAAGATGCGTTGGAAAGCTGAGATCCAGAGCTACAACTTTCATGTTGAGGCCGGAACCCAGTTCGAAGCGCACGTGTTTCAACTAATCTCGTTTTTGAACTGTGCGCGACAACGGATCAAATTGGCGCCGCTGCCGGGGACACAAATTGTGTTTAACTATATTAGAATTGTATGTTTTGTTCGTACTGTTACTGTACGCGCGATATATAAAAAAGAACTAGTTAGGGCATAGTTTGCATATGTTTTGCTTTTTGACCACTCCATTACATCAGAAAAAAATCAGGATTCAAAGTTTGACAAAAGTTTGACCAAAGTTTAATAGACTAGTATAAAGGTCTAAAACCCGATCCGAATGGAAATCTACCCTTTTTTGAAAAAATAGAAGGTTTATAAAGGTCTAAATATAGTTTATAACCTATTAGGAGAAAGATAATCGCATCTTTAAACCAATGGAAACTTTGGTCAAACAAGTTTGACCAAAGTTTAATAGACTAGTATGATGAGTGCATTTTAATGCACATTCTTCTAATATTGTACCAGTGTATTCTGATCGTTTAATTTACTATTTATACTATTTTGGTGTTTTTATATTTAAGTTTATTTTTAGCTTTATTTTATTTTCGCACTTAATTTATGAATAAATAGCACTTTAACACCCTTTCAGTCCGTAGGTCATAACTGGAGTTACGAATATCGGACTGAGGCGCGGGAAGATGCGTTGGAAAGCTGAGATCCAGAGCTACAACTTTCATGTTGAGGCCGGAACCCAGTTCGAAGCGCACGTGTTTCAACTAATCTCGTTTTTGAACTGTGCGCGACAACGGATCAAATTGGCGCCGCTGCCGGGGACACAAATTGTGTTTAACTATATTAGAATTGTATGTTTTGTTCGTACTGTTACTGTACGCGCGATATATAAAAAAGAACTAGTTAGGGCATAGTTTGCATATGTTTTGCTTTTTGACCACTCCATTACATCAGAAAAAAATCAGGATTCAAAGTTTGACAAAAGTTTGACCAAAGTTTAATAGACTAGTATAAAGGTCTAAAACCCGATCCGAATGGAAATCTACCCTTTTTTGAACAAATAGAAGGTTTATAAAGGTCTATATATAGTTTATAACCTATTAGGAGAAAGATAATCGCATCTTTAAACCAATGGAAACTTTGGTCAAACAAGTTTGACCAAAGTTTAATAGACTAGTATGATGAGTGCATTTTAATGCACATTCTTCTAATATTGTACCAGTGTATTCTGATCGTTTAATTTACTATTTATACTATTTTGGTGTTTTTATATTTAAGTTTATTTTTAGCTTTATTTTATTTTTGCACTTAATTTATGAATAAATAGCACTTTAACACCCTTTCAGTCCGTAGGTCATAACTGGAGTTACAAATATCGGATTGAGGCGCGGGAAGATGCGTTGGAAAGCTGAGATCCAGAGCTACAACTTTCATGTTGAGGCCGGAACCCAGTTCGAAGCGCACGTGTTTCAACTAATCTCGTTTTTGAACTGTGCGCGACAACGGATCAAATTGGCGCCGCTGCCGGGGACACAAATTGTGTTTAACTATATTAGAATTGTATGTTTTGTTCGTACTGTTACTGTACGCGCGATATATAAAAAAGAACTAGTTAGGGCATAGTTTGCATATGTTTTGCTTTTTGACCACTCCATTACATCAGAAAAAAATCAGGATTCAAAGTTTGACAAAAGTTTGACCAAAGTTTAATAGACTAGTATAAAGGTCTAAAACCCGATCCGAATGGAAATCTACCCTTTTTTGAACAAATAGAAGGTTTATAAAGGTCTAAATATAGTTTATAACCTATTAGGAGAAAGATAATCGCATCTTTAAACCAATGGAAACTTTGGTCAAACAAGTTTGACCAAAGTTTAATAGACTAGTATGATGAGTGCATTTTAATGCACATTCTTCTACTATTGTACCAGTGTATTCCTATGGAGTAATTTACTATTTTTACTATTTTAGTGTGTTTTTATATTTAAGTTTATTTTTAGCTTTATTTTATTTTCGCACTTAATTTTTGAATAAATAGCACTTTCACACCCTTTCAGTCCGCAGGTCATAACTGGAGTTACGAATATCGGATTGAGGCGCGGGAAGATGCGTTGGAAAGTTGAGATCAAGAGCTACAACTTTCATATTGAGGCCAGAACCCAGTTCGGAGCGCAAGTGTTTCAAATAATCTCGTTTTTGAACTGTGCGCGACAGCGGATCAAATTGGCGCCGCTGCCGGAGACACAAATTGTGTTTAACTATATTAGAATTGTCTGTTTTGTTTTTACTGTTACTATATGCGCGATATAAAAAAAAAAACTAGTTAGGGCATAGTTTGCATCTGTTTTGCTTTTTAACCACTCCATTACATCAGAAAATAATCAGGATTCAAAGTTTGACCAAAGTTTAATAGACTAGTATAAAGGTCTAAAACCCGATCCGAATGGAAATCTACCCTTTTTTGAAAAAATAGAAGGTTTATAAAGGTCTAAATATAGTTTATAACCTATTAGGAGAAAGATAATCGCATCTTTAAACCAATGGAAACTTTGGTCAAACAAGTTTGACCAAAGTTTAATAGACTAGTATGATGAGTGCATTTTAATGCACATTCTTCTAATATTGTACCAGTGTATTCTGATCGTTTAATTTACTATTTATACTATTTTGGTGTTTTTATATTTAAGTTTATTTTTAGCTTTATTTTATTTTCGCACTTAATTTATGAATAAATAGCACTTTAACACCCTTTCAGTCCGTAGGTCATAACTGGAGTTACGAATATCGGACTGAGGCGCGGGAAGATGCGTTGGAAAGCTGAGATCCAGAGCTACAACTTTCATGTTGAGGCCGGAACCCAGTTCGGAGCGCACGTGTTTCAACTAATCTCGTTTTTGAACTGTGCGCGACAACGGATCAAATTGGCGCCGCTGCCGGGGACACAAATTGTGTTTAACTATATTAGAATTGTATGTTTTGTTCGTACTGTTACTGTACGCGCGATATATAAAAAAGAACTAGTTAGGGCATAGTTTGCATATGTTTTGCTTTTTGACCACTCCATTACATCAGAAAAAAATCAGGATTCAAAGTTTGACAAAAGTTTGACCAAAGTTTAATAGACTAGTATAAAGGTCTAAAACCCGATCCGAATGGAAATCTACCCTTTTTTGAACAAATAGAAGGTTTATAAAGGTCTATATATAGTTTATAACCTATTAGGAGAAAGATAATCGCATCTTTAAACCAATGGAAACTTTGGTCAAACAAGTTTGACCAAAGTTTAATAGACTAGTATGATGAGTGCATTTTAATGCACATTCTTCTACTATTGTACCAGTGTATTCCTATGGAGTAATTTACTATTTTTACTATTTTAGTGTGTTTTTATATTTAAGTTTATTTTTAGCTTTATTTTATTTTCTCATTTAATTTTTGAATAAATAGCACTTTCACACCCTTTCAGTCCGCAGGTCATAACTGGAGTTACGAATATCGGATTGAGGCGCGAGAAGATGCGTTGGAAAGTTGAGATCAAGAGCTACAACTTTCATGTTGAGGCCAGGATCTAGTTCGGAGCGCAAGTGTTTCAAATAATTTCGTTTTTGAACTGTGCGCGACAGCGGATCAAATTGGCGCCGCTGCCGGGGACACAAATTGTGTTTAACTATATTAGAATGAAAAACAATACCCAGGACTATGAAGAAATTAGGTATATTTATTGTATATAGAATTTTCATATATATTAGAATTGTCTGTTTTGTTTGTACTGTTACTATACGCGCGATATAAAAAAAAAACTAATTAGGGCATAGTTTGCATCTCTTTTGCTTTTTAACCACTCCATTACATCAGAAAATAATCAGGATTCAAAGTTTGACCAAAGTTTAATAGACTAGTATAAAGGTCTAAAACTCGATCCGAATGGAAATCTACCCTTTTTTGAACAAATAGAAGGTTTATAAAGGTCTAAATATAGTTTATAACCTATTAGGAGAAAGATAATCGCATCTTTAAACCAATGGAAACTTTGGTCAAACAAGTTTGACCAAAGTTTAATAGACTAGTATGATGAGTGCATTTTAATGCACATTCTTCTACTATTGTACCAGTGTATTCCTATTGAGTAATTATATTTTGGGAATTAGGTTTGATTATTTTGGAATTGTGGATTATTACTCATATGTGTATATGTTTGAACTTTTGTATACTTGAATGGTTTCCACATTTGAGGAAGAAGATTAATGGTGTGTTCAGCTTATTCAATTTTAGAACCATGCCAAACCCTTTTCTACTGTTAGCTTCTATTTTGGCTAAGTACTACTGTTTGATACATTTTGATTTAATTGCAGTAGTTGCAATTTAAGAATTTTGTTCAATTAAGATTTATGGAATGGTGCCACACTTCTGTTTGATACATTTTGATTTAATTGCAGTAGTTGCAATTTTGTTCAATTAGAATGAAAATAGAATTCACCTGTTATACACTCTAGTATTCAGTACTAGATTTTGCTTTTTTCTGCTATGTTTTGTGTTCTTTTTCAAGTTGAATGAGAGTTTTAATGATTGTGTGCTGCCATCACAGTTTTACAAGCTTTAAATATTTAGTACTTATGAATGGCCTTGTTGCAGTTCCATGTTTTCTTTATTGTTAATCAGGAGATGCAGCTGTTTGCATTTTACATTTTAGTTATGTCCTTACTTGATTTGATATTTTAGTTACATGCAGCTGTTTCTGTTTTTTATAAGTATACAATTGTGTTTTGTTCTGTGTTTTGGGATCAGATGATGAATAATTTGAAAGTAATCACTTGTGTCATTGTCGCATTGGACACCTAGTATGAAATGACGATGTTACATAGCATTTGAATACTGTAAATCTGTGGGTTTGTTGACTTAATCATCAGTAGGCTTTATTATGATTTATGAATGTATTTTATGATACTTACAGTTTTCCCAATAGTGCATACTTACAGTTTTGAAACAGGTTCAAAATCTAATGATTTTTGTTTCTGTAATTTTGCTCTATGGCAAACTTGATTTGTTCTTAAAACTTGATTTCCATGCATCAGATGTCTAGTATTGAATGTGAGAGAAGTGTTGAGACTCTTGCATCTGTTTATTTTCAGTGTATAAATTTGATTTCCAAACTTGATTTGTTCTTAAAACTTGATTTCCATGCTTCAGATGTATAGTCCTGAATGTGAGAGAATTGTTGCTCTGTTTATTTCAGTAGTTTATACACTGAAACCATTATTCTTGGTAAATGGTTTTAGTGTATAACTTGCTGAGACCATAAAACGATACTTATGGTTTCAATGTTATAATTCTGTTTTTTTATGTGTTTTGTATATGTTTTGTATACTTATGGGATTATAATGGTTTCAGTCAATGCAGGTTGACGACTCAGGACCAAGCTTCAGCCTTGGCCTATCGCAATCTTCATCTTCGCGTAGTTCCCGACAACAAAAGGGAAAAATGCAAGATGCAAAGGCAACAGAAAAGAGGCAGAGAAAAAATGAAGAAAGTAGTTCAGATGACAACGAACATCGAAAGGGGAAGAATTTGAAGAAACCTACAGAGCATGAACAAAGGTTAAGACACAAATGTAGCATCCCTAAAGTGTACGAAACTATGCAATCAATCCATAAAAAAGGAACAAAAGAGAGGATAATTGAAGTATTGCAAGAATCCGGGTTTGGAGGTATGTTGCACATCTGCAACTGGACAAGAATCCACACATTCTTTGCGGATTGGGTCGTAAACAAGTTCGATAAAGATAACATGTGCATCAGACTCTCGAAGACAAAAGTGCTTGAGTTGAAAGAAGATGATGTCCACCGTGTATACTCTCTCCCAATGGTTGGAAAAACAATAAACACTATTCATTGCTCAGACGCGGCAATAAATAGGCTGAGGAGGGAATTAGGACTGAATGAGAATGGTTCTCAATATGTTAAGTTGCCCGAATTGGAGAGAGTATTGAAGACTATTGAGGAGCCAACCACTTGGGTGAAGGGGACAATATGTTTCATAATTCATAACGTATTGTGCCCCACTAACCATAGTGATGTGTCTCTTCAATATGCGCATATATTGGAAGATCAAGCTGGGGTTTCATCATACAACTGGTATGGACATATCTTGAATTATATGAAAGAAGGACTGCAAAGTCCAAGCGTTGCAAACCCGCTTGCAGACTTCCACTTCTTACTGGTAAATATTCTAATCATTACTCTTGACTTTATTTGGGCAACATGTTTTAAGGTTCTTATATGATTGTATGTTTTGCATGTCATTAGCTTCCTGATTTCTTGTTCACAAAATTAGTTGCTATACACTGAAAACATTATACTTGATAAATGGTTTCAATGTTATATTTCTCTTTTTTTAGGTGTCTTGTATAGTGAATTACATAGCTAGCTAGTTCTGAGAGGATTATGACCTGAAACCATTAGTCTTGATAAATGGTTTCATTGTATAACTTATTGAAACCATTAGTCTTGTTAAATGGTTTCACTAAGTTACCCACTGAAACCATTAGTCTTGATAAATGGTTTCAGTGTATAACTTGTTGGAACAAAATGTGTGTGAGTAAACACCCTTAAGTTTTGATGATAACAAAGTATTAAATGGACAATTGATGTTACTAATGTTTAAATTAAGTGTGCAGGAGAATCCAACGTTATATCAAGAGCACACTTGATTTAGACTCTGATGAAACCTATGGAAGTCTGAATCTTTACACTCTGAAAGAGTTCAAAAGCTACAACGTGGTCAGAAGCTAAACAAAGTTAAGAAGCTCAAAAAGGATCAGAATGTCTGCAAGAGTTCAGAAGCTCAGAGAAGTTCAGAAGCTCAAAGATGTCCAGATGCCTACAAGAGTTCAGAAGCTATCATGATTGTAATAAGTTTAAGCTTAGAAGTTAGTATTACTCCTGTGTGAGTAATTGAAAGTCTTCTACTTAGTGTAGAAGCAAGAAAGTCTTCTGCTTAGTGTAGAAGCAAGTAAGTCTCAATCTTAGTGATTAGAGCAAGGAAGTCTTCTGCCGAGTGTAGAAGCAAGGAAATCTCTCTGTCTTGTGTGACTTAGAGCAGGAACTCTTAAGATTGTGTGCTTGAGCAAGGAAGTCTCTGATCTTGTGTGATTAGAGCAAGGAAGATTCAATGGTAAAGAGATATAAGATTGACTTACCTGCTGTCTCAAATGGTATTGTCAATCAATATATTCAACTGCTAGAAAGTTAAGGTGAAGGGTTTGAGATTGAAGAAGAAGAATTGAAGAAGAAGAGGAAGAGGCTGGTGAAGATAAAGTTGGAAAAGAGTGAAGCTGCAAGGGCAGATGGTAAAGGAAGGATCAAGCCCAAAGCCGGGAGTTCAACTGTAGTAACAATAGATGATGAAGGTAGTGAAGATGATAATGAACCTTTGAGTGTCAGACTCAAGAAGAAGAAAACTGCTGAAGGCTCAAACAAGGATAACTCCGGTAATGTATCTTTGTCCAAACCTGCTGTTGTAAATACTCAAAACACTCAACCAAACCCATCATCAACCCAACCCAGAAATTCACCTCTACAATTCCTTGAGGAACATTTAGGTGGTGAATTATCTCATCCAAATTTAACCAAAAATCCTGTTCATAACCCAGCCACCCATTCATTCTCTGAATAGACTCAAAACCCCCATCCAAACAAGTTCTGAAGACCATCTCACACTAAAACAACTCATCTCAGAACCTGTCCATTCAGAACCTCCCATACCAGAAATAACCCACACTGAACCACACCCCTCATCAGAACCTATTCAACCATCACCTGACCAAACACAACCTGAACAACAAAGTACTGAAGAACTTGAACATCACTCTGATGCTTCAAAACATACTGAATTTGTTGTTTCAGAATAAATCCAAATTTCCCCATCATCAAACCATATTGATGCTATGGTCGAAGAGCTTCATGTGAATGACTTTCATCTAAAATCCTTTGATCAACAGCAACAACAACCACAATCATCACCTCAACACACCTCTCCACCCTCAAACTTTGAACCTCATCCAACCAACTCAACCGACATTGATATCTTGAGTGAATGCAATAGTTTGTTTAGACAGATACATGGCCTTCATGAGCTAAGACAATCTGACATGCCCTCGTCTGAATATGTTGCTCATTGGATGAGTTTAACTGAAGAGTTAGTGAAGAGGCTGTATGACCTTCAGAAGGCTAATGTTGAAGAACAGAGGAGATTTGACAAGGGAAAAGCTACAATAGTTGAAGAGGTCATTCAGAATCAAAAGGGCACAGAGAGGAATCAACATGAATCCTCTACTGTAAGAAATAGTAATCTGAATGAACCTACCCAAGAAAATCTAAGCAGCAATCAAGAGCACCTGATAAATCCAACATATGAGGCTGAAATTAAAGAAATCAAAGCCCAGATGGATAAGTATATTGGGATGATAGAGAAAGTCAATGGAAACCAAATAGAGATTATGAAAACCTTAGCTTCTCTCTGTAACCAACCCCAATAAACCCTTAGGATTTCTTTGAATGCTTATGTGTTTATCTGCAGTTTAATATTTTGTTAAGCACAGTATTAGGTTCAACTTTTGTATGTATTATTTTTTTTATCTGACATATATATTCACCATGTTTATCTGAATGGTTATATGTCTGTTTTGATTCTGTTTGGCATTTTTGTTTGATTTAATTCTGGAAATAACTTTCATTTTTCTTTAAACAAACAATCTTAAAACAAAAAAAAAATTGATACTTCAAACTCTTGAGCTTTTATTTATAAATTTTGATTTTCAATGAGTACAATATGTGGGTATTCTTAAAGAATCAAATTACATAACAAGAGAAGAAATATAAATAAGAAATCAAGAATAAACAAGTCAAAGTAATGAACTTTGTTTCATTGAGAACATAAGTTCTGGATTACATATTAAATTCCTAAAGACTACTTTCTTGAAGCCTCCAAGGGATGACCTTGGAGAAGGGACTGAATATTCTTGAAGAAACCATGCATCAATTTGGTTTCCTTCAGGAATGTCAGTTTGCCCTTCTTAGGCTGTGGACATCAGTTTGATTTTCTTCAGAAATATATGTCTTCAAAACTTAAAACAGTCAGAGTCCAAAGATTTTTCTTCAGACTCTGAACTGAGTTCTTCTGTAACAGACACTGGCTTTGTTTCTATTGGTTTCTTCTTATGTTTTCTCCTATCTTGACTATCTCTCTTTGAAACTGTTTTCTTATTCTCTGAGCGTTTCATTTTTTCTCTCAAAAGATCTATCAATAACCTAAGATTATTCTGTGTGAATAAAATGACTACGCTTCTCTCCTTTTATAAGCTCATTTCACCGACAAGGTCTTAAATACGTTCAACCACTCCTGATTTGACCGTATTGGACGTTGTACTTGTTAATTAAATTGCTTATACTCTTTTTGATAATGACAAAAGGGGGAGAAAGAATATTGGTAAATCAATTGTTGGAAGAAGCGAAATTACTTAGCTTTTTAGGGCTTTGTAGTGCTTCAGAGAGAGAACGTAGGAGAGTGGTCAAAATAGTAGCATGAGGTAAATGCTTTGATATGACAATCTGATCTTTGAGGATTTCAAAATATTGTGCTAAAGAGCTATGAACTATTTTCAAAAATTTTTGCTTTATACTCTGAACTGTTTTCAAGTTTTTGATTCAGGCTCTGAACTGTTTTTTTGAAAAGATTTTTTAAAGCTCTGAACTGTTTGAAAAATATTTTGAACTCTGAAACTGTTAATGATAACCATCAGAACCATGTGTGTGTGTATACGTTTCTAGTGCCTCTGATCCTATTGTGAATTAATTTAAATATTTGCTTCATCTTGCATCTTTATTAAGAGCATAATTTCAAGGAGAATACATTTATTAATTAAAGTTTATTATTCATAGATAGTTCTTGAGTAAGGGTGCAACTTTATTCAAAGATTATCACACTATGAAAAGAAGAAGCTTGCAAACCTTGTTCTTTATATAGTAAAATATGAATAATTTAATTCATATAATAAAGTAATTCTGAAACTGATTAAAATTAACTATGGATACAAAGTAGGGGGAGCTTACAAACCTAACCCTATGGGATATCAGACTTAGGGGGAGCTTGCGAAACTCAGAAGCCTAATGTCAACATAGCTGATTTTTATCAACAACAGTTGTATTTAATACTTATGTTTGTCATCATCAAAAAGGGGGAGATTGTTGGAACAAAATGTGTGTTAGTACACACCCTTAAGTTTTGATGATAAAAAAGTATTAAATGGACAATTGATGTTACTAATGTTTAAATTAAGTGTGCAGGAGAATCCAACGTTATATCAAGAGCACACTTGATTTAGACTCTGATGAAACCTATGGAAGTCTGAATCTTTATACTCTGAAAGAGTTCAAAAGCTACAACGTGGTCAGAAGCTAAACAAAGTTCAGAAGCTCAAAAAGGATCAGAATGTCTGCAAGAGGTCAGAAGCTCAGAGAAGTTCAGAAGCTCAAAGATGTTCAGATGCCTACAAGAGTTCAGAAGCTATCTGCTAGTCATGAGTTATTCAGAAGATGAAGACGTTTAAAAGTTGAAATACGAAGGACTATCAGAGGCCATTTATTCAAGACCAATCAGACTCCAAGTTATCAAAGGTTCATCAGAAGCAAAGGAATTCCCAAATCATCAGAAGGGCTACATCAACTACTCTTTTCAAGCCTGATGATTTGTTCTAAGGACAACTAATTACAACGGTCACAAAGGATGTGATCCTACTCTCTCTAGGAGCTAGTTGTACCTTATTACTGTACTTTGGACAAACAGTAAAGGTGAAGCTTCACTGCAAAAGAAGACGTGACTTTACTCATGGATATTCAAAGACTACAACTGTCCATCTTACAACGAGAATTACTCCAGCGTCTCAATGTCTTTCTCAACTCATATAAATATGAAAAAGAAAGAATTGATGACTAACGAACTTCATTAGAAAATATCTCTCAGAATAAAGTGAAAATCTGAATTGTAATAGAAAACATCTCTCAAATGAAGTGAGAATAGAAACTAGCTTAATCCTCTGAAGTTATTATGATTGTAATAAGTTTAAGCTTAGAAGTTAGAATTACTCCTGTGTGAGTAAATGAAAGTCTTCTGCTTAGTGTAGAAGCAAGAAAGTCTTCTGCTTAGTGTAGAAGCAAGTAAGTCTCAATCTTAGTGATTAGAGCAAGGAAGTCTTCTGCTGAGTGTAGAAGCAAGGAAGTCTCTCTGTCTTGTGTGACTTGAGCAAGGAAGTCTTGAGCTTGTGTGCTTGAGCATCTGATTGTAATCTTAATGATTATAGTGAACTCCCTTGGAAGCAAGGGGACTGGAGTACTCTCAATTTGTGAGGGGAACCAGTATAAATTGTTGTGTGTCTTTCTCTCTCTCTCACTCTATCATTTACTCTTTCATCATTCACTTAGCCTTAAGTTAATTGTGTGAACAATTCCGCTGTGCTTAAAGACTCTGATAGATTTAAATATCTAGAAAAGTTTTTAAATATCCAAAACACAATTCAACCCGCCCTTCTTGTGTTTTCTCCACGCACCTTCATAACTTAGTGAAACCATAAAACCATACTTATGGTTTCAATGTTATGATTTTATTTGTTTAGATTTTTTCTATAGTGAATGTGTTCTGTGTTTTGTTAAATGGTTTCAATAGTTTATACACCGAAACCATTAGTCTTGATAAATTGTTTCACTGTATAACTTAGTGAAACCATACAACCATACTTATAGTTTCAATGTTATATTTCTCTTATTTTTAGGTGTATGTTTTGTTTTCCTGATATGTATGTTTTGTTTTTATTCTGCAGATTAACTATTTGGATAAAATGGGGAAGAGAAGCCCGTTTTTAACTGGAAAATACAAGCACCCATCACTTCGCGATTGGGATGTAAAGATGGCAAATCAAGACGTTCAAAAGGTTTATGATGTCATGGGTCTTGAACATGGTTTGACAGCTGGTGTCACACAGCTGAATACCGCTGATGAACGTCCATTTGTACTGTGTTTTGATCCTAATACATGCCCACTATCTGAGGTGAGAGAAACCATTAATACTGTGCATGAAACCATTATAATTAAATGTATTTGGTTGTCTACTTCTAAATTGAACAAGAATTTATTAAACTGTGCTCTGTACATGAATCTTTGCTTCTGCAAATTCATCTTGATATACTTTCTCTAATAATAATTAAACTTATATGTGATTTGTATATGTGTCTTTGCTTCTGAAAATTCATCTGGATCTGATAATGGTCTCTAATAACAATTGCAGGCAGAAATGCACCTCAAACATTGTAGGGCATGTATACAAATATACAGTACAAGCGCAGACACCTTGAAACGAAGAATCTGTCAGGCAAAGGGGAAAACTTTGAGGTATAAATCTTCAGCCAACAAAAAAAAAAAAGTAGTACAACAAGAAGATGGACAAGCTTCACAAACACCACTTTCCCCAACACAAGAAACAATCATGAATTTTCCCGAGTATTTTCATGACGGTAAAGCTACAGATGAAATGAAGGAAGACAAAAAGGAGGAGAAATCTGGTGAAATGAAGGAAGAGAAAAATGATGAGAAGAAGGATGACAAAATTGAGGAGAAGAAGCATGAGAAGAAGGATGAGAAAGGCGATGAGAAGAGGATGAGAGAAAGGATGAGAAGATGAAGGATGATAAGAACAACAACAAGACTGATAAGAAGGATGACAGAAAGGATGAGAAGATGCATGGTAAGAAGGTTGAGAAAGCGAATGAGAAAACTGAATACTTTTCAAGCAGTGAAGAAGAAGAAATTGATGGCAGCAAGTTGGATGACTTAGTAACAGCAGCATGCAATATGGGACTTTCACCCACACAGGAAACGATCTTGAAGTTTCCTGAATTTTTTGATGCGGGTGATGGTTCAAATAAAAGGTATATGCCGTATTTGTTTTAATCATTTGTGTGATAAGAATGAAGAAGATTCAATTTTGCTAAATTCTAATGTGACTGTATATGACGTATTTGAATTTACAAAACCCATCTATCGCGTATTTGTGTGATACGTATTAGTAATTTTAATGTTACTAAATTCTAATGTGGCCTGTTTCAGCAAGAAAGAAGATCCAAAAACTAAGACACCATCTAGACATCATCCGGTGGAGGAGCAGAAGGATAGTCTAGAGTAAGAAGCAACCATGTTTATATATTGTAATGTTTGTTGATCCGTTATATAACTCAAACTAATAGTTATGTACTCTATTTGACAGAAATAGAAATGTTAAAGTAACTTAATAATTATATAGGGAGGAAATTCTATATATAATTTTATTCAATTATAATGTCTTTTGTAAACAATTAGATTGTAGTTCTTTCTGATTGAAACAAATATACACATGACTAGGTACATATGATAGAACAAATATACACTGAAACCATTAATATTGGTAAATGGTTTCAGTATATAACTTACTGAAACCATAAAACCATACTTATGGTTTCAATGTTATATTTCTCTTTTTTTAGGTGTTTTGTATAGTGTATTAATCTTTTCTCATCACCATAAATTGTAGCATCTACGTTGTTGTTTTTGACTGGGTGACTGAATTCATCATTGACATGTTTCTGTTTCACATGTTTGTAACCAAATTAAATTTCTACGTGTGCTGATTCACATGTTTCTGATTCACATGTTTGTAACTAAAGTAAATTGCTAAGTGTTTCTAATTCCCATGTTTCTGATTGAGATTCTTGTAAGAGCGTGCTAGCTGCTGGTCTGTTTTGCTCTGTTCTGTTCTGTTCTACAAACACCATTTGTCACCTCTGTTTTTGTTTTCTTGAAGATGTTTAGTTACTGTATTATTATGCATGTTCCTGTTACCAATCTTTCTCCATGTATTACCAATCCTTATATATAATTTAATTCAATTATATAGGGAGGAAATTCTCTACAGCTCCACATATCATACCTTCTCTCTACAACGAAGTGAGTTGTGGAGTTTAAACAAAGACGAATGGGTAAACTGCTTCGTTGTAAATAGTTGGGTAAACTGCTTGAATTGGAGCCAACGTACCGGACACATGACAAGGCTCGTTACACGATTTATCAATCATGTATGCATTATATTCCATGAATATTAATAGTTTACTTACTTTTAAGTTTTTTTGGAATTGATTTTACCCATTTCATATAAACAGGAAAACATGGAAAGACCCGGTGCGTTGGAAATAGATCAACGAAGTGCATTCAAACGCTTCGTTGACAAGCTTAAGTGGTTCAAGTACCTGGATTGGAAGTCAATTGACCCAACTAATTTGAAATACGTAAGTCCTTCCCCGACTGTTACTGCTGTGCATTCTATATGTTTGGACATCTAATACAGTGTTGGATATTGATTAAGAAATATTTTATCTGTTGGTAGTTGAAACCATTAGTATTGGTAAATGGTTTCAGTGTATAACTTAGTAAAACCATACAACCATACTTATGGTTTCAATGGTATATTTCTCTTTTCTTAGGTGTTTTGTATAGTGAATGTGTTCTGTCTTTTGTATATCACCCTTCCATACATAGCTAGCTAGTTGTGAAGAAGTTAGGAAACCATTAGGCAAGCATTGATTTTGATTAAGAAGAAGCTTATTTTGATTTGTTGATTTGCAGTAGTTTATACAATATTGAGATGAAGTTCTGCTATTATTACTGAATGTTCATTATTTTTTCAAGATAATGAATTATGCATGTGTTTTTCTGCTCGCTATTCTTACTGAATGTTCATTATTCTTACTTTTATGTATGCTTTGAAACAGATCATGACACCAGCCTTGGTTGGTAATCCAGGGAATCACTATGTGTGCTTTGTTGTTAATCTGAAAAGCCACAAATTTCAGTTATTAAATAGCTTGCATGGAGACCCTTTGCTTCCGAAGTCAAGAGAACAAACTACATACAAGAAAATGTTTGATGTCTGGTTGAAGGAAGTCGAGGCATTTGTCATCAGATTGTATAGTCATAAGAAAATGCCAATGCCTTTCGACTTCAGCAAATTTAAATGGGAATCTCCAAAAATGCCAACTCAACCAGACAAAGACAATTGTGGAGTGTTCTGCATGAAGTTCCTAGCTGAATGGGATGGTGACAATAACACCTCAATGGGGTCTTTCAAAGACTGGAACGATCTCAAAAAGCAGGCCAAAGTCGCAAAGTTAATGGATTTGAGGATTGAAATATGCTCAACAATTTTAACTGACTCAAGCAATTCAAGAAGGAAATATGTGGAAAACAAAGCAGCTGCCTACTATGAAGAAATGAGTCAACAGCTAGGTTCTAGATGATGTCTTAGTTAGTTTTTGGATTTGTATATAGATAAATTTCTGAATTTCTTGTTATGTTTGTTTATGATGGATTTCTGAATTTCTTGAGATGAAGTTCTGTTTTTCCATTTGTACACTGAAACCATTTTGAAAAAACCTCTAGCCACATAATTTTTGGATTTGTATATCTTGTTATGTTGGTTTATGATGGATTTCTGAAATTTTGAATTTTTGAACATGCCTTGATCAAATAGGTTCAAATAGGTTCTAGAGGATATAATGAGTGACCAAGATTCAGAGACTAGGTTGAAACTTTTTTATGTATTCATTGTTGAGTCTAAGAAATGTGAGTTGGTGTATGAAGAATTGGTGGTTCATGTCTTAATTCTCATTTTTGTGGAGAAGACATATTTGTTATTTATTATGAGTTATGTCATTTTGATATTATTGAGCATGACTATTATACACAAAAAAGGAAGAATCTGACTTTCACATTGTTGATATACTTGAGATGAAGTTCTGCTATTGTTGTGTTTATCTATTGGTGGGTTATACACTCATATTACTTGTAGTTTGGATAAAGATGAGCACTCATATTAACTGAAACCATTACTCTTGATAAATGGTTTCATTAAGTTATACACTGATACCATTACTCTTGATAAATGGTTTCAGTTACATTTTAATCTTTCTCAACTTAATTATTGAACAACATTAACTATTAAGCAGACCCATTTGAAAATTATCTCAATTTAATTTTGAAAAAACCTCGTCACTTTCGAAATTTAATTTTTCTTGTTAAATGGTTTCAGTTACATATACACTTTTGATAAAAGGTTCAATACATTAAATCCCAACATCAGAAAGATAAGGATGGTTTTCGAATCAACCCATTTAAAGGATGTGCATTTGAATCCAACACATCACCTCCCTCCCGAAATTTAGGTTCATGGGTTGATTCGAAGACACTTCTCCTCTCTCCGAATCCAACACATTTTAATCTTTCTCAACTTAATTATAAATGAATTTGAACGACATTAACTATTAAGCAGACCCATTTTGAAAAAACCTCTTGCCTCTTTCGAAATTTAATTTTTCTTTTGTGTGCCTCTAGCCACTCTCGGTGAAAGGAAATAACTCTTGATTTTGGTTTTCATACTTATGATTTTCAATATTATAGGCTTGGTTTTGATTATTATTAGCCTGTAATGGATTTGTGAACTGAAACCATAAGTATGGTTTTATCGTTTCAGCAAGTTATACACTGAAACCATTTATCAAGACTAATGGTTTCAGTAAGTTATACACTGAAACCATTACTCTTGTTAAATGGTTTCAGTAACATATACACTTTTGATAAAAGCTTCTGGGACTTCCATTAGTTGAAATCTACTAAAGGATGGTCTCCCAACATAAGAAAGATAAGGATGGTCTTCGAATCAACCCACTTGAAGGACGTGCATTTGAATCCAACACATCACCTCTCTCCCGAAATTTAGGTTCATGGGTTGATTCGAAGACACTTTTCCTCTCTCCGAATCCAACAAATTTTAATCTTTCTCAACTTAATTATAAATGAATTTGAACAAAATTAACTATTAAGCAGACCCATTTTGAAAAAACCTCTTGCCCCTTTCGAAATTTAATTTTTCTTTTGTGTGCCTCTAGCTACTCTCGGTGAAATAAAATAACTCTTGATTTTGGTTTTCATACTTATGATTTTCAATATTATAACCTTGGTTTTGACTATTATTAGCATATGATGGATTTGTACACTGAAACCATAAGTATGGTTTTATGGTTTCAGCAAGTTATACACTGAAACCATTTATCAAGACTAATGGTTTAAGTAAGTTATACACTGAAACCATTACTCTTGTTAAATGGTTTCAGATTTAATTTGTATTTCTTTCTATCATATGTAGCTAGTCATGTGCCACGAACAAAGACCATGGAAAACACCTTGAAAAATATTTGGAACTGACTTCAACAACGCAGTAGCCTGGTCTGTATATATCGTTTGTGGTTTCTTATTAGACATGCACTTCAAGAACGTTGTAAACAACCAATCAAAAGTTGCAGCCGTCTCATCATACAGTAACGCAGCACCAAATAAGACATTCTTGCGATGATTGTCAAAACCAATAAAGGCAGCTGCAAAACTAAATGAACAAAATCAAAATAAATTACGACATATATAAAGAATTCACTAGCCAATGGTTTCAGTGTATAACCTATCTATCACCATTCAACATCAATATTATTAGCCTACGATGGATTTGTACATTGAAACCATAAGTATGGTTTCATGGTTTCAGCAAGTTATACACTGAAACCATTTATCATTACTAATGGTTTCAGTAAGTTATACACTGAAACCATTACTCTTGTTAAATGGTTTTAGTTTTAATTTGTATTTCTTTCTATCATATGTAGCTAGTCATGTGTATATCTGAAACCATTCAACATCATAAATGGTTTCACTGTATAACCTATCTGAAACCATTACATATCAAAAATGGTTTCAGGCAAAACAACACAAAAAAAAACTGTTTAAATTTATACACAATTGATAACTAGATAGCACAACCAGGGTGAATATCAGCGTATATGAAAATATCTAATATCAGATCAGTCAATCAGGGTGAATATCAAAATGCATATGTATAACACATACCTTTGATTCAACTCAGTACTAATTTAAAATAAAAAAATCCTAACCTAATGGACGATATTGATTGTTTGTTCGGTACGTCGTATCGAAACTGATAACATCGCCAAATAAAGAATAATCCAGTTGCATAATTCCATCTGCCCAAAAAATGCTAGCTATGTCTTCTGCAGCATCAACTTGCATATCATAGTAAAAAGATGGTTTCGACAAAGCTTCATTCCTAAAAAACTCTTGAATTACAGTTGCTTCACCCCTCTTCATCTCCTTTGAACGAATTGTCATCAAATAATTCTTTAAGTCTGAAAACCGAAATGGGAGATTCTCCGTGAAGGTGCGTGGAGAAAACACAAGAAGGGGGGTTGAATTGTGTTTTGGATATTTAAAAACTTTCCAAGATATTTAAATCTTATCAGAGTCTTTAAAGCACAGCGGATTGTTCACACAATTAACTTATGGCTAAATGAATGATGAAGGAGTAAATGAGAGAGTGAGAGAGAGAAGAACACACAACAATTTATACTGGTTCCCCTCACAAATTGAGAGTGCTCCAGTCCCCTTGTTTCCAAGAGAGTTCACTATAATCACAAAGATTACAATAGATGCTCAAGCACACAAGCTCAAGACTTCCTTGCTCAAGTCACACAAGACTAAAGACTTCCTGCTCTAAGTCACACAAGACAGAGAGACTTCCTTGCTCTGATCACACAAGATCAGAGACTTCCTTGCTCAAGCACACAGGCTCAAGACTTCATGCTCTAAGTCACACAAGACAGAGAGACTTCCTTGCTCCTACACTCAGCGGAAGACTTCGTTGCTCTAATCACTAAGATTGAGACTTATGTGCTTCTACACTAAGCAGACGACTTTCTTGCTTCTACACTAAGCAGAAGAGCTTCTACACTAAGCAGAAGACTTACTACTAACTTGTAAGCTTAAACTTATTACAAACATAATAACTTCAGAGGCTTAAGCTAGTTTCTATGCTCACTTCACTTGAGAGATGTTTTCTATTACAATTCAATTTCTCACTTTCTTCTGAGAGATGTTTTCTAATGAAGAGCGCTAGTCATCAATTCTTTCTTTGGCATATTTATATGAGTTGAGAAAGACATTTAGACGTTGGAGAAATTCCCGTTGTAAAATGGACAGCTGTTGTCTTTGAAGATCCGTTGAGTAAAGCCACGTCTTCTTTTGCAGAGAGGCTTCACCTTTACTGTTTGTCCAATAGTATAGTAATAAGGTACAACTAGCTCCTAGAAAGAGAGGGATCACATCCTTTGTGACCGTTGTAATTAGTTGACCTTAGAACAAATCATCAGGCATGATAAGTGTAGTTGATGTAGCCCTTATGATGATTTGGGGAATTCCTTTGCTTCTGATGAACCTTTGATAACTCTGAGTCTGATTGGTCTTGAATGGTTGGCCTCTGATAGTCCTTCGTAATTCAGCTTCTGAACGTCTTCATCCTCTGAATGACTCATGACTAGCAGACAACTTCTGCACTCTTGTAGGCCTCTGAACATCTTTGAGCTTCTGAACTCCTCTGAGCTTCTGAACACTTGCAGACATTCTGATCTTCTTTGAGCTTCTGAACTTTGTTTAGCTTCTGACCACGTTGTAGCTTTTGAACTCCTTCAGAGTATAAATATTCAGACTTCCATAGGTTTCATCAGAGTTTAAATTAAGTGTGCTTTTGATATAACGTTGGATTCTCCTGCACTAAATTTAAACATTAGTACCATCAATTGTCCATTTAATACTTTGTTATCATCAAAACTTAAGGGTGTGTATTAACACATATTTTGTTCCAACAATCTCCCCCTTTTTGATGATGACAAACATAAGTATTAAATACAATTGTTGTTGATAAAAATCAGCTATGTTGACATTAGGCTTCTGAGTTTCGCAAGCTCCCCCTAAGTCTGATAACCCATAGGGTTAGGTTTGTAAGCTCCCCCTATTTTGTATCCATAGTTAATTTTAATCAGTTTCAGAACTACTTTATTATATGACTTAAATTATTCATATTTCACTATATAAAGAACAAGGTTTGCAAGCTTCTTCTTTTCATAGTGTGATAATCTTTGAATAAAGTTGCACCCTTACTCAAGAACTAACTATGAATAATAAACTTCAATTAATAAAAGTATTCTCCTTGAAATTAAGCCCTTAATGCAGATGCAAGATGAAGCAATATTTAAATTGAATGACAAAATAGGATCAGAGGCACTTAGAGACGTCTACACACACACTTGGTTCTGATGGTTATCATTAACAGCTTCAGAGTTCAAAATATTTTCAAACAATTAAGAGCTTAAAAAAAATCTTTTCAAAGAAAATAGCTCAGAGCCTGAACAAAAATGTAAAACAGTTCAGAGCTCTTTAGTACAATATTTTGAAATCCTCAAAGATCAGATTGTCATATCAAAGCATGTACCTCATGCTGCTATTTTGACCACTCTCCTACGTTCTCTCTCTGAAGCACTACAAAGCCCTAAAAAGCTAAGTAATTTCGCTTCTTCCAACAATTGATTTACCAATATTCTTTCTCCCCATTTTGTCATTATCAAAAAGGTAGTATAAGCAATTAATAAAATTTCAACTTTCAATGCCGTCAAATCAGGAGTGGTTGAGCACATTTAAGACTCGACCATTGAAATATGCTTATAAAAGGAGAGAGATACCTAGTCATTTTACTCACACAGAATAATCTTAGGTTATTGATAGATCTCTTGAGAGAAAAAATGAAACGCTCAGAGAAGAAGAAAGTAGTTTCAACGAGAGGCAGTCAAGATAGGAGAAAACATAAGAAGAAACTAATGGAAACAAAGCCAGTGTCTGTCACAGAAGAACTCAGTTCAGAGTCTGAAGAGAAATCTTTGGACTCTGACTGTTTTAAGTTCTGAAGACATATATTCTTGAAGAAAATCAAACTGATATCCAAGGCTCTAGAGGGGCTAGAGTCTTTTCCTGAGGAAAACCAAACTGATGCATCTGATTCGGTTTCTTCAAGAAAGACTACTAGTTGGTTAGATGGCTTTAGCCAAAATCTCAACCTTCCCCTCTTTACAAAGGTCATATTTTAGGCGTGCAACCTTCAAATATGGCCTTTGAAGCAACCAGAAGATAGTCCTTGGGAAAACTTTATATGTAATCCAGAACTTATGTTCTCAATGAAACAAAGTTCATTACTTAGGCTTGTTTATTTTTGATTTCTTAATTATATTTCTTCTCTTGTTATGTAATTTGATTCTTTAAGATCAACCAAATATTGTACTCATTGAACATCAAATTATATGAATGAAACTCCAATGTTTTAAGAAAATCTGTAATATTCCAATTTTCTTCTACTAGTGTTATATACTATTAAGAGTATTATCTAAAACCATCACATGTTTAGAGCTAGCACTAGAGTATAAACCATAAGAGATGTAATAGTTACTTGATAGGGTGTGTGTAGTGTCATGGCTAGAGAAAGGACATGTGCCCCACTACTAAAACTAAGTACATGACTCACAAGTCAATATTCTACATCATTTCCTTGACTATTCCTTGTCACCAAAAACAGAAAATTTAAGAACAAGACTTCTCTTCCTCTTGTTCTATCTCACGCCCAAACAACAACAAGAACACACCATCATCATAATTTCATTCTCTCAAAATTCAGCCCCAAACTAGCATGCAAATGGAATTAGTTGTTCCTTAGATTTTAGTAGCTCATTGGTAAGTTCAATTCTTCAAATTCCTCCCCTTGATTCATTCAAATTCGTGCCCTAATATTCTTCATTGTTGGGTTAAAATTCTGTTCATTACAATGCATGTAGTGGAAACATGCTAAATCATGGAGTTGTGGTGTTATAGGAATTGGAATTCAAGAACATAGCTCAAAGAGGGATTAAAGATTGCTCTTCAAACCTGCAAATCAAGCTTTAGCTGAAGATTCAAGTTCAATCAAAGGTGGGTTCTTAGGAGTTACAATAGTTAGAAATTCCCCTCAATCTAAACAATGCATGATAACATAGGATTTAGGGATTGAAATGTGCATGAGGAGGGTTTAATTCCCAAAACTCTTCTCCTTTATAATTATTAGGAAGTTCATGATGTTAATGACTTGAAAGAATGGCAATTGTAGTGTAGAAAACTCTGTTTTGTACTGATTCTACAGGTCTTCGCGCCTACGCACAGCAGCTTCGCGCCTACGCGCAGGCAAGAAGAAACAGAGGCAGAATCTGGGTGCAGGTTCGCGCCTGGGCGCAGAAGGTTCGCGCCAGGGCGCAAGCCACCAGCAATTCCAGATTTTTGCCTTCTGTTTCCTGTTTTTGAAATTCCTACACATTTTGGATTGTCATCTTTCAAGTCTTGTTTTCCATTAACATTAAGAATACCTTATAATTATGATGTCGTTGTACGTATAGGATTGATTATGACCTAGGCTAGTAGCTAGGTTAGTCTCCCGGGATTGGGATATATTGGTAGTTGTTGAAACTATAGTTGTTTACATGTTAGTCGGAGAGTAAGTGGTTGTCTTCTGTACACCACTACAGGGATTCGAGGAATCCGGAGTTGAGGGCAAGTGGTTGTCTTATGTACACCACTACAGGGATTCGAGGAATCCGGAGTAAAATGTTAATAATAATTGTGATGCCGGAGGCTCCGTACCATAGTGCTTATGTCCACGAAGATTGGTGCGGAAGAGTGTGAGGCTCTCTGAGACCGCTCACCTCAGAGTGTTCTTGCGGAGTTAAAATGAATTCAGATAATTATTTGTGATACACCTTATTACTTGTTGTATGATTATACATATATGAGATGCGCTGTTTATTGCGTGAGGACTGACGTGCAGGTTACCCCGGTGTAGTCACCGCTAGGTGGGTAGTAGAATCCACGAGACTTAGTAGTCTTACCCCAGGGTGATTGTGGCAAGCAAGCTGCGGAGTAGTAGCATTGCTTGTGACTGTGATGTTCGTGTCTAGGATGATTAGCTTATTATGTTTCAGTCTATTTCCTTTCCGCTGTATTGTACTTTATGGTACTTTAGCACCTGCGTGTGCTTAATCAACACTTTATGTACTTGTAATCTTCATGTACTCGGTATTTAATTATGGACTTTATAATATATTCTAGACAATGTATTATGGGGTGTATTAAAATCACTTTGCAAGATTGTTTGTCTATAGAAAATGAATTTTAGTTCAGCACATAAAACAAGCAATCAGATATGTTAATCAGAATCAAAATATACATATAAACATAATGACTAAAATAGGTTGGACTTAACACTGAGATAGAATTTATATACTCATATGAACTCTATCCTACTAATGTGCCTAACAAAATATCAATCAGTTATGAACTCATATAAGAAATCAAGATAATCCTAATGTTGAGGTTGACTATAGATAGAAGCTAGGGTTATCATGATATTTTTCTGATTGACATCTACTTTTTCCACCAATCCCATAAACTTGTCCACCTTGTCTTCAAATCTTTAGAAACCACTCTCATAGACAGGATTCTTCAGATGCTGTTGATTACTTTGATTACCTTTCGGATTTTTCTTCAAGAGATACATTCAGATTGTTCACTCTTGAAGCTAACCTTTCCCTAAGGCTTTGCTCAATATTTTTCTCTTGAACTCCTCTGAGCTTCTGAACACTTGTAGACATTCTGATCCTCTTTGAGCTTCTGAACTTTGTTTAGCTTCTGAACACGTTGTAGCTTCTAAACTCCTTCAGAGAGTAAATATTCAGACTTCCATAAGTTTCATCAGAGTTTAAATTAAGTGTGCTCTTGATATAACGTTGGATTCTCCTGCACTTAATTTAAACATTAGTACCATCAATTGTCCATTTAATACTTTGTTATCATCAAAACTTAAGGGTGTGTATTAACACATATTTTGTGCCAACACTCCGTGCCTCCAACTCCTTGACCCATGACTTCATAAGACGTCCTCATCGACATTCCAGCTTTAGAATTAATTACAGCAAGCTGTCCTTGAACTTCATTTACTTCTCAGAATGATCTGAGGTAACGGTGATGCTCTTCTCTGTGTAGTGGATGACAGTGATCCCCTTCCCATCTATATATCTTATAAACATTCAATGCTTCATCCAACTTCAGAGATATTCCAGCTTTACAACCAATCCTTTCCTCCGGTCTCTCTTTCACTTTTTCAAATTCAGTAACAACCGGACTGTCTGATCTTGGCTTGTTTTTCGGATTAAGCAAACTTTACAAACATAACGTAGATAATGTATCTTATCCGACTTCTTATTCTTTGAATTATTCTTCGACTTCAACATATTCCTGATTGAAAATCCAGTTTTATATGCATACTGACCATAGAAATCTTCAACCTCTTTAATAGAATGAAATACTAAAGTGTCCCATGATTTCTTAATGTCAGGGTGGCAACATTGAGAACTATCAGATGAAGTCAATGGTTCACTACCAGATGCATCAGTCGAATGAATATCACCAATTCCAGATGAAGTGGACGTTAAATCCATTTAAAACACAATTGAATCAAAACCTATACAAAAACACAATCGAATCAATAAAAATCAAAATCAAGAACACATTCACTATACAAAACACCTAAAAAAAGAGAAATATAACATTGAAACCATAAGTATGGTTTTATGGTTTCAGTAAGTTATATACTGAAACCATTTACCAATATTAATGGTTTCACTGTATATTTGTTTCTATCATATGTACCTAGTCATGTGTATATTTGTTTCAATTAGAAAGAACTACAATCTAATTGTTTACAAAAGACATTATAATTATGATTGAATCAAAATCAAAATCAAGATCAAAAGCAAAATCAAAATCAACTTAGAATAGCATATCAGAATCAAAGTATTCAATTAGGAAATGGTGATGAATGTTGTTTTTGCCTGAAACAACATTCATCCATATACATTCCAATCAAAAACCAGAAATATAACAATAAAAATCAAAGTATTCAAGCATTCAAGCATGCAAAAGTTAAACATATTCAAGCATGCAAAATTATACACAACTAGCTAGCTATGTATGGTAGGGGGATATACAAAACACAGAACACATTCACTATACAAAACACCTAAAAAATAGAAATATAACATTGAAACCATACGTATGGTTTTATGGTTTCAGCAAGTTATACACTGAAACCATTTACCAAGAGTAATGGTTTCAATGTATAAACTACTGAAATCATTTTCAAAATCAAATTAGAATCAATACAAGCTAAATTCATTTTCCCCCTCAAAATCAAAATCAAAACAAGAACAGATGTAATACTTGCCTAATAGTTTTAAATGAAACACAGATGTATTCCACAATGAAACACAATGCCTCGGATAATGCCAATGAAACACAATCCACAAGAGTTCCTAAAGCAATAACAAATTCTATTCCACTGCTAAATCTGCAAACATAATCCAAATACAAAAATTAAATTAAATAAGAGAGGGAAAATTAAATTAAATTAATTAATGAACTGTTAAACAAGCCATCATTCAACATCACTTTAAGGTCATTATGCTATTATAAACAATATCAAATTATCATATCATACTATCTTCCACAATATAACTAACCACTTAATTTTCATAATTTGATTACATAAGTACTTATATATAACCATACAATCAACAATCACGTTACCATATAAAATTCTACAAGACTTAAACACTTTGAGCACATGTTCTCAACTAAAACAAGTATGTTGGGTTTTTGTATGTTGGCTACAATTTTGCAAAAACAAACTCTAGCCTAATGCTGGACAAGATGCTGTAGCATATGGAGTACATCATTACTGCTACTGGTACGCGCAGAATTTTTATATCAAATCTTTGAAAGATTTGTTTCAGAATAAAAGAATATGCACGTTTTAAATTACCAAGTTGCGTCTTGTTCTTCAAGTTTCTAAAGGTGGTTTAGATTATTTAGTTCAATAATATAATTGAATCTTTGAAGAATATATATTTGAAGTAAATCTTTTTGAAGAATATATATTTGAAGTAAATCTTTTTGAAGACAATCTTTGAAGAATATATATTTGAAGTAAATCTTTTTGAAGACAATCTTTGAAGAATATTTATTTGAAGTAAATCTTTGTGTTGATTATCTCAATGGTCCAGATTTATTCTAAAGCATTTTCTTGTGCAAGAAGTACCTGCTATCTCAAAGCTATATATATGAGGACTATGACCTTGTTTATTTTAATCTAAAACCGTGTTTACTAAAGCGTGTGTGTTTTTAGGGTTTTAGAGTTTTGTTTGTTTATTGTGAGCCTTTCTTGTGTCAAGTTGATGCAAGTTTAGGACTGGTTACTTGAGTTGTATTTGTGTTCTCTCCTAAGCTTTTAAGCACGGAGATTAGAATTGTGTGAACTTACTCCTAAGCTTTGAAGCACAGAGGTAGGTTTGTTATTGATTGTTTGAGTGTCTGTTTACAGTGAGTAACTTCCTGAGTATTGTTTTAATAGGAGTGAGACGGGGTCTCATATCTAGGAGTTCCTAGGTAGAGTATAGCACGGGTAGTGACTAGGTGATAAGTTGTAAACGGGGCGTTTGCTGAGAACTTAGAACTAGTACTATTATAGTGGATTCCTCCTGGCTTGGTATCCCCCAGAGTAGGTCGTGATTACGCCGAACTGGGTTAACAAACCTACTGTGTTATTTACTGTTCTGCTATTTACTGCTGCATTATTTACTGTGTGATTTATTGCTACGAACATTGTTGTAGCATCTTGCGTAGCATCTGTCTACAGGGTGTCAGATTTTCAATTAGCATCAGAGCAGGCACCCTAACCTGCGTGGGTGAGCTCCATGGTAGATATCTGACGTCATGGACAAAGAAGGAGGATACGTAACCAGGCCACCTCTTCTAGATGACTCCAACTATCACATTTGGAAAGCTCGAATGATAGCATTCTTGAAGTCTATGGACAGCAGGACTTGGAAAGCTGTTCTTAAAGGTTGGGAACATCCCAAAGTGAAGGATGCTAATGGAGCTGATACAGATGCACTGAAACCAGAGGAGGAGTGGACTGCTGCAGAAGACTCATTAGCTCTTGGAAACTCTAAAGCCTTAAACGCCCTGTTTAATGGTGTGGACAAGAATATGTTTAGGCTAATCAAAAAGTGTGAGGTTGCCAAAGATGCTTGGGAGATACTAAAGACCACTCAAGAAGGTACTGACAAGGTAAAAATCTCAAGACTTCAAAATCTAACCAGGAAATTTGAAAATCTTAGGATGAAAGAGGATGAAAGTGTTCACAACTTCTACATGAATGTTATGGATTTTGCTAATTCTTTTGATGATCTAGGAGAAAAATTAAGTGATGAAAAAATTGTGAGAAAAATTCTTAGGTCTCTTACTAAGAAATTTGACATGAAAGTGATTGCAATGGAAGAAGCTCAAGATATATCAACCATGAAAGTTGATGAATTAATAGGATCTCTACAAACCTATGAATCATCTGTTAATGAAAGAATAGAAAAGAAAAACAAAAGCATTGCTTTTGTATCAAACGCTGAGGATGAAGATCTTGAGAGTGATATAGAGTCAACTGACAGTGTTTCTGAAGCTATTGTCTTGCTTGGACGACAATTTAATAAGGTTCTAAAAAGGATGGACAGAAGACCCAGGCAGAATGCTAGGCATCTTGCTACTGACATGAGTCGCAGCATTGGTAACTCAAGAAAAACAAAGATTGATGAAAAACCTGATCAAAGTAAGGGGATTCAATGTCATGAGTGTGAAGGGTATGGTCACATCAGAACAGAATGTGGTACTTATCTAAAGAAACAAAAGAAAAGTTTGAATGTCACTTGGTCTGATGAGGATGAATCAGAAGAAGAAGGAGAATCTGAGGTTGCAAAACATGTTACAGTCCTAACATGAATTGTAACATGTGATACAGAATCATGTGATGAAGAAGTCTCTTATGATGAACTAGCAGAAACATACAGAGACCTATGTTTAGTTTCTGAAGAAAAATGCAAAGAACTTGAAAAGCAAAAGAAACTCAACTCACAACTTCAGGGTGAAAAAATTAGCCTTCTATCAAAAATTGATGATCTCCAGAGAAAAATTGTTTGATGATGAAATGTTTTTGATGCTTTTCGATGTTTGAAAATGAAATTGTGTTGACTTTTTTTTTTTTGAAAGAGGTTTTGACCTCACTTTTTGAGAATAAAGCGACTAACTATTTTTGAAGAGGTGTTGACCTCATTTTTGAGAATAAAGTGACTATTTATTTAAAATGGAATGTTGGGTTCCAAATAAAAAAGGTAGCGCTAAAAGAATAATAACATCGCAATAAGCAAATTAAGCGCGAAGACAATCCGTAATGATATTTTGATCAAAACGGTGTCTTTTCCCTCGGAATTAAATATGCTAACGTTTTTTGCGGAAAGCGATAAATAAATATGCATGAGATGCAATTTTTTATTTATAGTGTACATTTGTTCCTAATTACATTCTAAGGTATTTGCAAGAAAAATAAATATGAGATGAATGCAAGAGGATGCTATGCAATTCTCATTTATGATTTACATTTAATCCTAAGTACACACTAATTTCTCATAATAAAAGTGCAAAAGGAGAATAAATAAATATACAAATAAAAGCGCGAAGGAACCATAAATAAATATACAAATATGCTATGATGAGATGATTATAACACCAATATAATGGAAATAAATAAACACAATTAAATGATAAGCTAAAAAAAAAAAACACATAAAAAAAAAATGATTTATTTAAATAAGCTAATAAATTAAGAATTTGTGATCTAAAGAGATCTTTCATGTTAGTGCAAGAATTTGACTCAAAAGCCTAAATAAGCTCTTGTTCAAATAAGCACTTATTTGCATAAGCTAAAAAAAAAATTAAGCAAGCAGAGAGGGTGCAGAAGTAAAACAGAGAGGTACATGCAGAAAAATACTATAGGTGAAGGAATTATTTGGGCTTAAAGCATTTTTTGTCACAAAAACAAAAACATTATATAGAGTTTCTTAGGGAAAAAAAAAAATCATTTTCACCCAAACCTTCCCTTCTCTCGTTTCAGAACTCTCTCTGCTTCTCTTTGCTTCAAAAATTCCGACATGGTGGTTGCCGGACCAGACGGCGGCGCCACCGTGCCGGAGTACCTTAAATTCCGCTTTTCAAAAAAAAATTTAAGATCAAACTTATGTAAAACTGCCTCTTGAACTCAAATCTAAACTCAAAATAACCAAAAGAACAAACAAAAGGCCGGATCGAAAAAAAAAAACGGCCGAACCTACTGTTTTCGTTCTATGTTCTGTTTCGATTGTCTTCTCCTTCTCCTCTTCGTTTTAAAACGTTTCTGTGTTTGGTTCTCAGATTGTGAACTATTTATGGGTTTTGATTTTGGGTGATTATTTGTTGAGTTGGTTTTCAGAGTTTATGATATTGTGTGATGATGTTTATGATTTTTGGTTGTTGATAATCTTATGAAACTTGTGATGTTGTGATTTAATGATTTTTCTTCCCTCTCTAGTTGCTGATTTTTGCTATAATTTATAGAGTTTATTGATGAATTCTTGTGTCCATTGGTTAAAATTGAGTTTGGATTTTTTATTGTTTTGGCAAAGAAAATGGTATTGCAAAGATTAAAGGGGAATGAAGTGATTGGAACTTTTGTTTGGAGTGTGGTTTTAGTGAAGATTGAAGCTTTTGTTTGAAAAGTATAAAAAGATGAAGCTGCAGACAGGAAAGAGGCGTGCCACTGTTGTTGTTGTTTCCTTCTTTTTTGCTTTTCAGTTTTTTTTGTTTGACTTTGATATAACAATAATAATAATAATAATAATAATAATAAAACAAAAATAATAATAATAATAAAACAAAAACAATCTAAAAAAAAGGGGAGGGGGGGAAGATGCAGCCACGTGCTGCATCTTTTTTTTTATATTTTTTTTTACTTTAATAAAAATAAAAATAAAGATAATAATAATAATAATAAAATAAAGATAAATACAAAAGAACAATGAGGTATTTTAAAATACCTCTCTGCCGAAATTTTTCTCGAATCTCGAAGCAAATTTTTTAAAACATATATGTCAAAATTTCTTGAAAAAGTGGCAATTATTCAGGACTAAAAATGTGACTTGCAAAAATAATGTGGGTCAAAAAATGGGGTATGACAAATGCCCCTATTTAAGTTTCTTCCATCGGAGATAAAAAGAAAAAGATGATATTTTTGTTTTGGTTCGACGATAGAAGAGACTTAAATACAAAGTACACCATTTTTTACCGGATTCAACTATAAAATGCCATGATATGATGTTATGAGTGTTATGCTTATGAGTGTGATGTTTACAAGTGTTTGAATGTAATGAAGATTATTTGACAGAGGTAATGAAGACAGAAAGCGATAAAGTCATGTGTATGAATAGAAGTAAAGACGGAAAGCGGTAAAGTCATGTATGCGGACATAAGCAGTAAAGTCCTGTGTATGGACATAAGCAGATAAAGTCCTGTGTGCGGACAGAAGTAAAGACAGAAAGCAATAAAGTCCTGTGTGCGGACAGAAGTAAAGACAGTGTCCACCAACATTGTGGGATGGTAAGGACAAGTAAAGGCAGTGTCTACCAACATTGTGGGATGGTAAGGACACAACGAGGAAATAAATTGTCACCTGTCATTGTGGGAGAGCGAGACATGACAAGAATACGTATTTGTCTGGACCAGACGCACTGGAGATGACTTCTTTTTTGGGGAAATTAACCACAAGTTTGCAGTTGTTTGTTTGCAAAACCTGCTACTTGGAATATGTTTGATGAAGACATCTCTAGACCAGACTCACTGGGGATGACTCTTTTTTTTTGTGATGTATGATTGATGGAGACATCTCTGGACCAGATACACTGGGGATCACTCTTTTTGTGATGTATTGAAGCAAGACACATGATGGTCAATGCAGTATGTATGAATGATTTTGTGTGTATGTTGCATGTGAATATGAATGTATGTATGAGTATGTGAATGTTTGTAGGTATGGATGTATGTATATGTATATATGTATGAATGATTGTATGTATGTATGAATGATTGTATGTGTGTATGAATGTATGTTATGAAGCTTGTATTTGTATGATTAAATGATATTTGTACATGACTAAATGAGACAAAAGTTTGATCAGGTAAGATCAGCATTGAGCCGACGTATCCGTACAACCACTTAATAGTTCTCCACTGAGACAACACCCTTACATGTGAAATAAATCAAATCCTCGGGGTAAAACCCGATATAGTATGTCAATCCATGGTAAGAGTGATTGATTCTTGGGGTAAAGCCCATCGGTCAGAGGTTTGGCAGAAGTCGCCATTTTGTACACTGAAACCGAATATTTTCTCATGGTCTTGTTTCAACAGTCATGTTTTTGTCCTTTTTTTTGTACTTTTTTGGAATCCCTAACTTTCGCCTGAATCGCCCTTTCGGGTTTTCAATCCACCGGGAATATATATCTCTTTTTTTTGTTTTGCCCCTAATTTTTGCCTGGACCGCCCTTTCGGGTTTTCAATCCACCGGGACGCTCATTTTTTTCCTAAGTCACCCTTTCGGGTTTTCAACTTAGCGAGCTGTTCTTTTTTTGCTTTTTTTTTTGCCTTTTCTTTTTTTTTTATAGAAAGAAACAAGATTGATATGATATGCAAACTTCTCGAAGAGATGCCATTTGCTGTTGAATGAGCCTCCCGAAACGGGTCTCGGCTTCTTCTTTCACTGGGGAAAAGAAAATCATACAAGCTTCTTAATGATAACCACTTGCTGGAGATTACCAGATAACAGTCAGGTTCAGTATTCAAATGAGGAATGTTGGATCACATGCTCAACATATTATAGTAACACACATGTCCATAAGAACCCAAAATATCAACTCGACGATTATCGGCTCAAGGAGGAAGAAACATAACAACTATCTTGGCAGATCTGGATTGCCCCTGGAAACCACTTCAGGTGCCCCAAGTGAGTGAAACCTTGACTTTGAGTCTCTGAAGTGTATGCCCTTGTATGTAAAGACTTGCCCCTGATTGGCAGGTTCCTGAGTTAACTTGCCCCAAGTTAGGAGCGTTTTGAGTTGATTTGCTCTTGATTAGACCATTTAATTGAATTTCCTTGATACCAAATATAAATTTGCAAACAAAATTGTTTCTTTTGGAAAAAGTGTTTCTGATGTAATGTACATGCAAGTTTTGGAATCGAAATTTTTTATAGAAAACACATGTGGTGTGTGTAAAAGATAGTTACTCAACAAACAGGTGGAGTCAGTTTTAACAAAATTTTGCTGATTATGCTTTCAAAGTAAACCTAGCTTCAATTAGGTCTTTTGAGGGTTATAACGTGACCTGGTTCATGGTTTTGAAAAGAAAAGATTATTAGGCTCAAAATTCTGTTTTAACCCACCCATTTCTTTGATGTCCTTCAATCCTACATTCAATTAATTCATCCGACACGCTTTGATTGACAAGAGGATTTCTTTTGACAATGATGTTTGAGGTTGACACTTTGGTCGAAGCTTTGATGAGATTCTTGAAGTAGTAGTCACTTTTTTTATTCACAAACTTGTTTTCATCATTTTGCTCTTAATCCCTTATTTTTGCATGGACCAATTCTTTGGGATTTCGCGATCCATCGGGATGCCCTAAATTTTGCCTAAGTCTTTTTACCTAGCGGGCTTTTTGTTGTTGTTTTTGTTTTTGTTTGTGTTTTATTTTCTGTAGGACGATTGTGACTGCCACATGCTATTGTGAGTTTTGTCTACTCATGACTTCCTCTATCTCAACAGATTTATCCTCTTGTATTGAGATGTATCATTGAATTAATTGAAAGATTACCCTGCCCCGGGTCAAGATTAAAGGTTATAATTTTTTTTAGAAAGAACACCAACTTCTGGCTCAAAGGGGTTGACTACGGATTATCTCCTTATTTCTCCGGTGTTTGGGAAGTGAAACAATACCTTACATCATCAACCGGGTATTACTAATGAAAGCATATATCAACATATATCAGCAATTTTGAACATTTAGTTTACATCATCCTACCCTCAAGTTTGAAAAGTGAAATAGAAAGAACATCGCCGTTTATGATGGCACAAGAAGAGAGTGAATACGAATGGATGGATTCCAAAATATGCACGCTCATTGTTTAGAAATATTAATTTAAAAGATACAACTTTAAAACGCAAATAAATCTTTGGCAAGAAAGAAATTGAAATTGGAAAATAAAAGGCCTAGTGATCCTAGGGACAAACTTCTTGATTATCTTGAAAATGACGGACGACCCATGATTAGGCTGAGGATGAACCTTGAACATTAGGGTTCTCATCTTTGAAAGATAGCACCTTGTTGCGGACTAAATCCTGAACAGCTTTCTTGAGAGGATAACAACGCTCTACATCATGACCAAGGGCCCCTTGATGGAAGGCACAGGTTAGATCACTGCGGTACCCGGGAGGTAGCACTGCTGGCACAGGGGGAGGTGGTCTCGTCTGGACAAAAATTTTAGCAAGTAAGGCGGGGAGTAAGTCGGCATATTTCATGGGTATGGGGTCAAATGGTTGATTTTTCTGAGTGCGGTTATGATTGAATGATTGTTGGGGAGATGGTAGGTGATGAGATTGTGGGTATTGTGGTGGTAGTGCTATGGCTGCAACATGTTGATAAGCTGGCTTTCTTGAATGATGTCCTCCTTGAGCCACCATGCCAACTTCAGATTCTTTCTTCTCTAAAAAGTTGTTGCCATATCCCTTGGCAGTGTTAGTCGGAGCTTTCTCTCTTGTCAACCGTCCCTGACGGACTCCTTCTTCTAAGCACATTCCCATTTCCACCGTTTCGGTGAAGCTTCTTGATACAACACCAACCATTTTCTCATAGAAGAATGGGCTCAGAGTATGCAAAAACAACTTACACAATTCTTTCTCTTCCACTGGAGGACGAATCTGAGCAGCAAGCTCCCTCCATCTTTGAGCATATTCCTTAAAAGACTCCGTCTCTTTTTATGCCAAGGCCCGTAACTCATCCCTATCAGGGGCCAAATATGAATTGTAATTGTACTGCCTGATGAAGGCACTAGCCAAATCATTAATGGAACTAACGTTAGCCCTATCAAGGTCCATATACCACCTCAAAGTTGCACCTGTCAGACTATCCTAAAAGTAATGGATCAACAACTTATCGTTACTGGTTTGAGTAGACATTTTCCTGGCATACATTATAAAGTGAGCCTTGGGACAAGTACTCCCCTTATACTTCTCAAAATCTGGAACTTTAAACTTATGAGGGACCACAACATCAGGGACCAAGCATAGTTCATGAGCATCCTGGCCGAACAATTCTTTCCCCCTAAGAGCCCTCATTTCCCTCTGTATCTCATCATATTTGATCTGTAAGTCGTCAACCCTGTCATATCCCCCTACACTTTCAGCATGAAAGATGGGCAGCTGGTTTTGCTGGATAGTATGAATCAAAGGTGCAGACACAATTGTTGTAACCTGAGGAAGTGTGTTGCCGAGTTGAGGAATAGGCACTGTTGATTGTACATGAGGAATCTCTGATATTACACGACGTGATTCTGCCCCAAGGAAGCCGACTGGCATGCCCCATGGGTAACCTTCGGGTATAACAAACTGAGGAGCGCCAAGAGGCGCCGATGAAATAGGAGGAGGTACAAGAGCATTACTAGGCCGAGGAACTGGTGCTGACACCTGATTCTGGGCAGCCATCAAAGAAGCCACCATACCAGTCAATTTCTCGATTTCTGTTTGCATGGTTGTTATCTGTTCACGGAGCATATGGTTTTCTTCCTCAGAACTATTCATCTTGATCTTCAACTTAGACCGAGTATTGTAGACACGGGTTGCTTTGTACCGAATACACCGGGCCACTTTGTTTGACTGAGGTAGAGAGAAGAGGAAAAAATGAGACTCGAGTTTGGAAACTTATGAATGTAGTATGATGTATGATGTGTTTATGCTAAAATATGCAATGTTTTTTGTTATCGAAGGACTTATCCCAAATTGGTTGTAAACATTTAGATATGGATTTTGTAAGGAGAAAAGAAGAAAGGAGAAAAAATTATTATGTGTCATTTGAAATAAATGTACTTTACAATGTTTACAAAAAATTTGTTTAAGTCCTTCGATATTGGATGAGTAAAAATTTATGAATGAGTGCATGCATGCATGATGCGGAAAACATGGTGGGGTTAAGGTATAATGTTGGAGTCAAAGGTGAAAACCCCCATATGGTATGTACTAGGGTTTACTTGTACCTGCATCACGGGTTCTACAAAGTTCCCAAAGTCATTGACCGTCTCATGGATATTACCGGGTTACAGGACTACTCTCGTTCCGATAACATCCACGGGATAATCTCGTTTGAGTGTAGTTTCGCGTGACGACTAATCTCAAGACTACTCATGATTCAGCCACCGCACTACGTCCTAAGAAAGGCCAAGATGGGTTAAAGGTGATTCTAAAGGTTCTCGGCTTCGTCGGACACTCACATTGAAAATAATACCACCATCATGACTTTTCATGACAACGAGTACTACCGTCGTGAGGCCTCCACCGAGCGGGATCATATCACATGTGCTTCATAATCCAGACTACTCTGGACATGTCACTATGATTTAACCCCATCCTATCTTATTGTGTCACTCAAACCCGGGTTAGGACTTATCTCACCACTCAAAATCAAACCCAAGTATATATACAAATATTTACAATTAAAAGAATAAAAGCGCGAAGATAGTAATTTAAAACAAGTTAGGTTCAACCCGCTTGGTTGTCCCCAGTGAAGTCGCCATTTCTGTCGCGGTGATTTTTTGATGTCGAGTTATTAATTAACTTCGAATCGCAATTTAATATTCCACCATCGATCTTTAATTTATCCGAGGGAAAGGGAAAAAGTTCGAAAAAAACCCTATTTTTTTAGAGAACAAGGTTCGGGGGTTAGTTATACGAAGGGAAGGTATTAGCACCCTAAGTATCTATAGTACTCTATAGGAACCTCTTGTTTTTTATTCTAACTTTGCGCTTTATTTTTAATTGCTTGTAAAAATGTCTAGGATTTAAGACTAGAGTGATAATTTAGAAAAAGTTTTAAGTGGTGAAAAAAAGAAGAAAAATGTTTTTGTTGATTTTATTGATTGGAGAGACGAGTCTCATGCCTACGTACCCGAGGGATCAAACCACCGTAGTTCGGGGTAAAAAGCGGAGTGATTTGTTTGTTTAATTTTAAAGTTTTGAAAAAGGTTTTAAAGATAACAAGAAAAGTGTGAGTTTGATTTATTTTTTATTTGTGAAAGAAAGTCTAAATGATTAAGATTGATTTGAATTTTGATTATGAAATAAAACGCGGACACTTGGTTTAAAATCCAAGGTTTATTGATAAAAATGATTTGAGTGATAAAAGACACTTGGGTTAAAATTCAAGGTTTTTGCATGATTAAAGATGTATGAATGAAGAAAATGCACTTGGTTTAAAATTCAAGGTTTTTTGCGAGAAAAAAGACACTTGGGTTAAAATCCAAGGTTTTAGCGAAAAAAGAAGCCATTGGTTTAAAGTCCAGGGCACTTGGTTTAAAATCCAAGTTTGCGATAAAAAGACTCTTGGGTTAAAATCCAAGGTTTTCACGATAAAAGACGCCGTTGGTTTAAAGTCCAAGGCACTTGGTTTAAAATCCAAGTTTTGCGATAAAAAGACTCTTGGGTTAAAATCCAAGGTTTTCGCAGTAAAAAGAAACGTTTGGTTTAAAGTCCAAGGTTTGAAAATGTTTGATGATGAAATGTTTTTGATGCTTTTCGATGTTTGAAAATGAAATTGTGTTGACTTTTTTTTTTGAAAGAGGTTTTGACCTCACTTTTTGAGAATAAAGCGACTAACTATTTTTGAAGAGGTGTTGACCTCATTTTTGAGAATAAAGTGACTATTTATTTAAAATGGAATGTTGGGTTCCAAATAAAAAAGGTAGCGCTAAAAGAATAATAACATCGCAATAAGCAAATTAAGCGCGAAGACAATCCGTAATGATATTTTGATCAAAACGGTGTCTTTTCCCTCGGAATTAAATATGCTAACATTTTTTGCGGAAAGCGATAAATAAATATGCATGAGATGCAATTTTTTATTTATAGTATACATTTGTTCCTAATTACATTCTAAGGTATTTGCAAGAAAAATAAATATGAGATGAATGCAAGAGGATGCTATGCAATTCTCATTTATGATTTACATTTAATCCTAAGTACACACTAATTCCTCATAATAAAAGTGCAAAAGGAGAATAAATAAATATACAAATAAAAACGCGAAGGAACCATAAATAAATATACAAATATGCTATGATGAGATGATTATAACACCAATATAATGGAAATAAATAAACACAAATAAATGATAAGCTAAAAAAAAAACACATAAAATAAAAGAAGCCTCGATTTTGTGCTTAATAGGCTGAAATAGCTTAAACAAATCTTATGCCAAAAGAACTTATTTCATAAGCTATAAAAACAAAGGAATAAAAAAAAATGACTTATTTAAATAAGCTAATAAATTAAGAATTTGTGATCTAAATAGATCTTTCATGTTAGTGCAAGAATTTGACTCAAAAGCCTAAATAAGCTCTTGTTCAAATAAGCACTTATTTGCATAAGCTAAAAAAAATTAAGCAAGCAGAGAGGGTGCAGAAGTAAAACAGAGGTACATGCAGAAAAATACTATAGGTGAAGGAATTATTTGGGCTTAAAGCATTTTTTGTCACAAAAACAAAAGCATTATATAGAGTTTCTTAGGAAAAAAAAAATTCATTTTCACCCAAACCTTCCCTTCTCTCGTTTCAGAACTCTCTCTGCTTCTCTTTGCTTCAGAAATTCCAACACGGTGGTTGCCGGACCAGATGGCGGCGCCACCGTGCCGGAGTACCTTAAATTCCTCTTTTCAAAAAAAATTTAAGATCAAACTTATGTAAAACTGCCTCTTGAACTCAAATCTAAACTCAAAATAACCAAAAGAACAACCAAAAGGCCGGATCGAAAAGAAAAAAAACGGCCGAACCTACTGTTTTCGTTCTATGTTCTGTTTCGATTCTCTTCTCCTTCTCTTCTTCGTTTTAAAACGTTTCTGTGTTTGGTTCTCGGATTGTGAACTATTTATGGGTTTTGATTTTGGGTGATTATTTGTTGAGTTGGTTTTCAGAGTTTATGATATTGTGTGATGATGTTTATGATTTTTGGTTGTTGATGATCTTATGAAACTTGTGATGTTGTGATTTAATGATTTTTCTTCCCTCTCTAGTTGCTGATTTTTGCTATAATTTATAGAGTTTATTGATGAATTCTTGTGTCCATTGGTTAAAATTGAGTTTGTATTTTTTATTGTTTTGGCAAAGAAAATGGTATTGCAAAGATTAAAGGGGAATGAAGTGATTGGAACTTTTGTTTGGAGTGTGGTTTTAGTGAAGATTGAAGCTTTTGTTTGAAAGTAGAAAAAGATGAAGCTGCAGACAGGAAAGAGGCGTGCCACTGTTGTTGTTGTTTCCTTCTTTTTTGCTTTTCAGTTTTTTTTGTTTGACTTTGATATAACAATAATAATAATAATAATAATAATAATAATAATAATAATAAAACAAAAATAATAATAATAATAATAATAAAACAAAAACAAACTAAAAAAAAGGGGAGGGGGGAAGATGCAGCCACGTGCTGCATCTTTTTTTTTATATTTTTTTTTACTTTAATAAAAATAATAAAAATAAAATAAAGATAATAATAATAATAATAATAATAATAATAACAAAATAAAGATAAATACAAAAGAACAATGAGGTATTTTAAAATACCTCTCTGCCGAAATTTTTCTCGAATCTCGAAGCAAATTTTTTAAAACATATATGTCGAAATTTCTAGAAAAAGTGGCAATTATTCAGGACTAAAAATGTGACTTGCAAAAATAATGTGGGTCAAAAAATGGGGTATGACAACCCTTCTGTTATAAGTTGTATGGGTACCCTAACAGGAAGCCTCGGCAATTTGTCACTCCAAAAGAGTGGAAACCTAAAAATGAGGATGTAAGCTCAATTCCCAAAATTGATGAAACCTTGAATAAAGATCAAGTTGCAGGCCTAATAGCTCACACATCATTTAGAGCTTCTTCAAGAGAAGACTGATATTTCGACAGTGGGTGTTCTAGGCATATGACTGGTATTGATAAATTTCTTGTAGGCATGAAAACCGACTCAACTAGCTTTGTGACATTTAGAGATGGAGCTAAAGGAGAAATTGTTGGTATAGGAAAGCTGATTAATAATAACCTTCCCAAACTTGACAATGTCTTACTTGTTAAGGGATTAACTGCAAATTTAATAAGTATCAGTCAATTATGTGATCAAGGTTTGAAGGTAAACTTTACTAAAACTGAATGTTTAGTTACAGATGATAAGGGTGAGCTTCTGATGAAGGGTGTAAGATCTAAAGACAATTGCTATCTATGGGTTCCTGAAGAAGATACGAGCCTATCAAAATGTTTAATAGCCAAGGAGGATGAGGTAAAACTTTGGCACCAAAGGTTAGGTCATCTGAACCTGAAAAGCATGAAGAAAGCAATATCTGAAGAAGCCATTTGAGGTTTGCCAAAACTCAAAATTGAAGAAGGTCATATCTGTGGTGAGTGTCAAATTGGAAAACAAACCAAAACGTCACACCAGAAGCTACAGCATCTGACCACAACAAGAGTCCTTGAACTTCTTCACATGGATTTAATGGGACCTATGCAAGTTCTCAGCTTGGGAGGAAAAAGGTATGCATATGTCGTTGTTGATGATTTTTCCAGATACACTTAGATAAATTTTATCAAAGAAAAATCAGATACATTTGATGTTTTTAAAGACTTATGTGTTCAACTTCAAAGAGAGAAGAATGAAGTGATCTTAAGAATAAGAAGCGACCATGGAAAAGAATTTCAAAATTCTAGGTTCTCTGAATTTTGTGCGTCAGAAGGAATCAAGCATGAGTTCTCATCTCCTATTACACCTCAACAAAATGGAGTGGTTGAAAGGAAGAATAGAACGTTACAAGAATCCGCTAGGGCAATGTTACATGCTAAGAAACTCTCATATTCCTTTTGGGCAGAAGCTATGAATACAACCTGCTATATTCATAATAGAGTGACTCTAAGATCAGGAACCACTTCCACCTTGTATGAACTATGGAAAAACAGAAAACCTACTGTTAAGTACTTTCATGTTTTTGGGATCAAATGTCATATATTAGCAGATAGAGAACAGAGAAGGAAGTTGGATCCTAAAAGTGATGAAGGAATTTTTCTGGGATACTCTTCAAACAGTAGAGCTTACAGGGTATACAACTCCAGGACTAAGGTCATAATGGAATCAAGTAATGTGGTAGTAGATGATTCAGCAGAAGAAAGATCGACAGATGTGGCAGATGATGCTATAGCATCTGACATAAAGTCTGATGAACCTGATATAGTAGAAGAAGGTGAAAACAGTATAGAAAGCACTAAGCCTGATCCTACTAGTACTGATCCTACCAATGCTCCACCAAAGAAAGGTCCTTCCATCAGAGTTCAGAAAAACCATCCTCAGGAACTCATCATTGGTGATCCAGGTCAAGGAATTACTACTAGAAGAGTGAATGATGTTGTCCAATTTGAAAAATTGCAAAGCAAACTTGGCGTTTGCTTATTCGAAGAGACGTAGCAATTACTGTGCATAATACGTGCAACCAAATTTCCCTCTATCCTCTATATGGTGCACGTAAATCAAGGGAAAACTATTGTAACTTCCTATAACCAACTTACTCACACATTGTCAATCTCTCATCTTCTTCATTCTCTCTCCCATGTTTCCAAATCTTTGTCTCCCACTACACATTCTAACAGTGTAGCTTCAGGTTTGGCTAAACTTATATATGTTATAGGGACTAGATCAAAATTTGACTATGGAACTTATATTTTTTATGAAACTGTTATGCATGGCAAATCACATGCTGTGAAAATGCCAATTGCCTTCCCTACTTTGATTTGTGATGCTATTTTGAATCAACACCCTGGCATCTATACTGAGGCTGATGTGCCCAAAAGAAGTGATTCTGGTTTATCTTTAGGTTATAGACTATTTGAAGGGACACATGCTGTAGATATTGCTGCACCCATTGTTGCTTGTGTTGCTAGGCAACCTACAGGTGTTCTGACAAGGCAGCAGATGATTGCTGATCTCAAGGAGGTTAGTAAGTCTCTTGGGGAGACGAAAAATGTTTTGGATCGTGTTATCCAAGCTTTGGAACTTGAGGAAGTAGCAGTTGCAGGAGGTGAAGAAGGACCTTCCAATACTTATGTTAGTCCTAATGCTCCTGATACTGATGCAGGAGGTGATACTGAAGTGTTGGAGGAGCAATCTGACAACAACTCTTCTGTTTGATATGCTTTTGATCCTTATATGTATCCCTTTTGGTACTTTTGTTTTGTGTGGGCTATGGCTTGATACTCATTGCATCTGTGTGTGCTCTCTGGTTTGCATTGTGCTCTATGTGGTTTTCTATGTTCTGGTCTATGTGTTGCTCCTGTGATTCTCTTTTTGTCAAGATTTTGTGCTAAAAAGGGGGAGTAATATTTCTGAAGATTTCTATGCACAATGTGTTACAACATGCTATAGCATCTGGTATGGAATATGTGTTTTTCTACTTTGTTGATGATGTATGATGATATGCATTAATTGAGGGGGAGTAGAAAATGTCTATGCATGAAATGAGGGGGAGCTATGACTTTACAAGAATTTATTTTTCCTATGTATGAGAGTTTCTGTTCTGAATCCACTATGAGAGTTTATTTCTCTCTTGGTGTACTTCACGAGGCTAGATGTGTATGATCCGTTGTTGCATGCCTCTGATGTTATTGTTTGCTTTCTTTCCTAGTTGTGTGCTTATGTTGACTCGAAAGAAAGTATGATCTGCATCTCTCCACAAACTGGTCTAAAGTTGTTTTATCCAAAATTTGCCAAAGGGGGAGATTGTTGGGTTTTTGTATGTTGGCTACAATTTTGCAAAAACAAACTCTAGCCTAATGCTGGACAAGATGCTGTAGCATTTGGAGTACATCATTACTGCTACTGGTATGCGCAGAATTTTTATATCAAATCTTTGAAAGATTTGTTTCAGAATAAAAGAATATGCACGTTTTAAATTACCAAGTTGCGCCTTGTTCTTCAAGTTTCTAAAGGTGGTTTAGATTATTTAGTTCAATAATATAATTGAATCTTTGAAGAATATATATTTGAAGTAAATCTTTTTGAAGAATATATATTTGAAGTAAATCTTTTTGAAGACAATCTTTGAAGAATATTTATTTGAAGTAAATCTTTTTTAAGACAATCTTTGAAGAATATTTGAAATAAATCTTTGTGTTGATTATCTCAATGGTCCAGATTTATTCTAAAGCCTTTTCTTGTGCAACAAGTACCTGCTATCTCAAGGCTATATATATGAGGACTATGACCTTGTTTATTTTAATCTAAAACCGTGTTTACTAAAGCGTGTGTGTTTTTAGGGTTTTAGAGTTTTGCTTGTTTATTGTGAGCCTTTCTTGTGTCAAGTTGATGCAAGTTTAGGACTGGTTACTTGAGTTGTATTTGTGTTCTCTCCTAAGCTTTTAAGCACGGAGATTAGAATTGTGTGAACTTACTCCTAAGCTTTGAAGCACGGAGGTAGGTTTGTTATTGATTGTTTGAGTGTCTGTTACAGTGAGTAACTTCCTGAGTATTGTTTTAATAGGAGTGAGACGGGGTCTCATATCTAGGAGTTCCTAGGTAGAGTATAGCACGGGTAGTGACTAGGTGATAAGTTGTAAACGGGGCATTTGCTGAGAACTTAGAACTAGTACTATTATAGTGGATTCCTCCTGGATTGGTATCCCCCAGAGTAGGTCGTGATTACGCCGAACTGGGTTAACAAATCTACTGTGTTATTTATTGTTCTGCTATTTACTGCTGCATTATTTACTGTGTGATTTATTGCTACGAACATTGTTGTAGCATCTTGCGTAGCATCTGTTTACAGGGTGTCAGATTTTCAAAGTAGAATGAAACAAATAATGCAAATAATCCAAAGTTTACTAGTACCAAGTGTCTATATTCAAGCATGCAAAATTATACACAACTAGCTAGCTATGTATGGTAGGGGGATATACAAAACACAGAACAAATTTACTATACAAAACACCTAAAAAAAGAGAAATAAAATATTGAAACCATAAGTATGGTTTTATGGTTTCAGCAAGTTATACACTGAAACCATTTACCAAGAGTAATGGTTTCAGTGTATAAACTACTGAAATCATTTTCAAAATCAAAATTAGAAAGTTTCATTACTTTGTGAACTTTTGAAAAGAATGAAAAGAATGAAAAATGTACATATTGTTGGTCCTGTAGAATAGAAGACGTGCATTTCAGCGCAAAACTATTGAACCAAAGCCAACTATGAAAATGTATCTCACCAGACTCACAATATTGTTTAGTATAGAAACAAACCATCATCAACCCAATATGGGACATTGCAGTTCAACCTTTAAAGAACCTAAGCATATCGACTTCAAACAAATCGTCTTATTTAGCTTGATTGCAAAACAAATTAGGCAGAGACAATGTGATATAGGGAAAAGAATACAATTCAATGGACCATTTAATATCAATTCATAAATATTGTATAAAAAACCACGATGAAGTTTAAGAAGCATGAGTAGAACAAAATATATAACCTATGGAAAATAACAAGCCAAGGTTAATACACGTGTTTTGGAGAGTGTCATACCCCATTTTTTGACCAATCGCTTTTATGCATCTTTTTACGACGGATTTTTCTCTGTTCATTTCTGACGAAATTTCGGCAGAGAGGTATTTTAAAATACCTCATTTGGTTACATTTTATCTTCCTTTTATTATTATTTTTTATTATTTTCTGATTTTTTATTTTATTATTATTATTCATTTTCGTTTTCATTTATTATTATTAATATATTATCATTTTTTATTTTAATTGTTTATTTGTGTATTTTTTTCCCGGTGGATTGAAAACCCGAAAGGGCGGTCCAGGCAAAAATGATGGGCAAAACAAAAAAAGATATATATTCCCGGTGGATTGAAAACCCGAAAGGGCGGTCCAGGCAAAAGTTAGGGATTTCAAAAAAAAAAAAAAAAAAGCAAAAAAGCATGACTTTTGAAACAAGACCATGAGAAAATATTCGGTTTCAGTATACAAAATGGCGACTTCTGCCAAACCTCTGACCAATGGGCTTTACCCCAAGAAGCAATCATTTTTACCATGGATCAACGGACCATACCGGGTTTCATCCCGAGGATCTGAATTATTTCATCTATAAGGGTGCTGTCCCTAGTGGAGAACTTTTGAGTGGTTGTACGGATACGTCGGCCCAGCGTTCATCTTACCGTCAAACTTTTATCTCATCCAGTCATGTACAAATATCATTCAACCATACAAACACAAGCTTCATAACATACATTTATACATACATTCAACCATACATACATACATATACATACATACAAACATACAATCATTCACATATGTGTACAAACATTCATATTCATATGTAACATGCACACAAAATCATTCACACATACTGCATTGATCATCATGTGTCTTGCTTCAACACATCACAAAAAGAGTCATCCCCAGTGTATCTGGTCCAGAGATGTCTCCATCAATCACACATTACAAAAAAAAAGAGTCATCCCCAGTAAGTCTGGTCCAGAGATGTTCCCATCATTCATATTCCAAGTAGCAGGTTTTGCAAACAATCAACTGCAAACTCATAGTTATTTTCTCCAAAAGAAGTCATCTCCAGTGCGTCTGGTCAAGACAAATACATATTCTTGTCATGTCTCGCTCTCCCACAATGTTAGCAGACAATTTATTTCCTCGTTATGTCCTTACCATCCCACAATGTTGGTAGACACTGCCTTTACTTGTCCTTACCATCCCACAATGTTGGTGGACACTGTCTTTACTTATGTCCGTACACAGGACTTTATCTGCTTATGTCCGCACACAGGACTTTACTGCTTTCTGTCTTTACTTCTGTCCGTACACAGGACTTTATCTGCTTATGTCCGCACACAGGACTTTACTGCTTTCTGTCTTTACTTCTGTCCCTACACAGGACTTTATCTGCTTATGTCCGCACACAGGACTTTACTGCTTTCTGTCTTTACTTCTGTCCGTACACAGGACTTTATCTGCTTATGTCCGCACACAGGACTTTATTGCTTTCTGTCTTTACTTATGTCCGTACACAGGACTTTACTGCTTTCTGTCCGCATACAGGACTTTATCGCTTTCTGTCTTCATTACCCTTGTCAAATAATCTTCACTACATTCAAACATTTGTAAATATAGCACCCATAAACATAACACTCGTAAGCATAACACTCATAAGCATAACACTCATAACTTCATATCATAGCATTTTGTAGTTCAATCCGGTCAAAAAATGGTGTACTCTGTATTTAAGTCTCTTCCACCGTCGAACCAAAACAAAAACATTATCAAAAATCATCTTTTTCTTTTTATCTCCGATGGAAGAAACTTAAATAGGGGCATCTGTCATACCCCATTTTTTGACCAATCGCTTTTATGCATCTTTTTACGACGGATTTTTCTTTGTTCATTTCTGACGAAATTTCGGCAGAGAGGTATTTTAAAATACCTCATTTGGTTACATTTTATCTTCCTTTTATTATTATTTTTTATTATTTTCTGATTTTTTATTTCATTATTATTATTCATTTTCGTTTTTATTTATTATTATTAATATATTATCATTTTTTATTTTAATTGTTTATTTGTGTATTTTTTTTTCCTTTTTGGTGTTTTTGCCAATTTTTTATAGAAGTCCAGATGTATTTTTTTTGTCCAGGCCCAAAGGGGCAAATTTTGTCCAAATGGGGTAATTTTCATCTGCAAACCCTAGGTCTCTGACACAGTACAAATAGCACAGTTTCCAAGGACAGAAAAAAATTCATCAGCCGCATCATCAAATCCAGAATAGAAAAAAAATAAAAAAAAATAGAAAACCAGAAAATAATTAAACATCATCATCTGTACTTCATCATCATTCATCATCTTCAAAACAATTCACCAGAAACCATCACAAACCGAAATTAAAACTTTCAAATCCAGAAACAAAACACTAATCATAATCATTCATCATCATTTTCATCAACCCAGAAATCATCAAAACCGAATTCATCATCGCTATTATTCATCATCACCCAAAATCAAAACCCATAACTAAAAACTCATCACAAACCCAGATCAAACCAAAAAACCGTCAAAATTTTCAAAACCAGAAACAAACGTCATCTTCATCATTCATCAATCACAAATCCAGACCCGAACTGGAAACACCAACAATCATCATCAACATCCTCACCGAACCGAATCATTATCACCATCAAACCTTCCAAACCCAAAAACGAAAACCATACGAACCCAAACCAAATCAAATCCAAATCCGGATCCAAATCCAAATCCAAATCGGAACCACAAACCAAAACAGAAAACAAAAGAAGAAGAAGAAGAGATGAGAAATTGAGGGTTTGAGAGATTTGCGATGAAAAACGGAGAAGAGAGAAGAGAGCTTCACGGCCGCCGGTGAGAGAAGAAATGAAATATGTTTTAATTTTTCTAGGGTTTTGTATATATACCCTGCTTATGATCCTGTGCGCGCAGGTGCACAGCCTTATCGTGCACCTGCGCGCCTATGTCTTTCTGATCCTGATCAAGCGTTCACGATTCTATTTTCCTGTGATCAGATCAGAGCTGTCTGATCAATCAGACGGCTCTGATCTGATTTTCATTAATTTCTTCACACACCCCCCTCTGGGCCATGCCCCCAGCTGGGCTTGGGCCCAGAGTTGCTTTTTGCACCCCCTTTATGTTTTAATTGATATTCGCACCCCCTTCTTTTTTTATTTTATTTTTGCCTAATTAATTATTTATTTTATTGTAAGGACATTAGATTGTATTTTTAGGATTTGATGTAAAATTAAATTGCATTGCATACTTTTGCATTCATTTCATATTTATTTTTCCTTGCAAATACTCTAGAATGTAATTAGGAACTGATGTACACTATAAATGAAAAATCGCATCTCATGCATATTTATTTATCGCTTTCCGGAAATCGTTATCATATTTAATTCCGAGGGAAAAGACACCGTTTTGATCAAAATATCATTACGGATTGTCTTCGTGCTTAATTTGCTTATTGCGACGTTATTATTTCTTTTAGCGTTACCTTTTCATTTTAACCCAACATCCTAATCGAAATAATTAGTCTTTTTTATTCACAAAAATGAGGTCAAAACCTCTTTCAAAAAATATCAACACAATTTATTTTCAACATCAAAAAGCATCAAAAATACATTGTCATCAAGCATTTTTCAAAACTTTGGACTTTAAACCAAACGTTTCTTTTTACCGCGAAAACCTTGGATTTTAACCCAAGAGTCTTTTTACCGCGAACTTGGATTTTAAACCAAGTGCCTTGGACTTTAAACCAATGACGTCTTTTATCGTGAAAACCTTGGATTTTAACCCAAGTGACTTTTTTTACCGCGAACTTGGATTTTAAACCAAGTGCCTTGGACTTTAAACCAATGACGTCTTTTTATCGTGAAAACCTTGGATTTTAACCCAAGACTCTTTTTTATCGCAAACTTGGATTTTAAACCAAGTGCCTTGGACTTTAAACCAATGGCTTCTTTTATCGCTAAAACCTTGGACTTTAACCCAAGTGTCCCTTTTTTTTTCTCGCCTAAAAACCTTGATTTTAAACCAAGTGCATTTTTCTCATTCATACATTTTTAATCATGCCTAAACCTTGGATTTTAAACCAAGTGTCTTTTATCACTCAAAACATTTTTTTTCAACAAACCTTGGATTTTAAACCATGCGTTCGCGTCTTATTTTCATAATCAAATCTCAATCAATTTAACCATATAGACTTTCTTCACAAATTAACATCAATCAAACTCACATTTTGCCACTTTTAGCTTTTGGTATTTTAAAACCATTTTCAAAACCTTAAAATCAAATAAACAAATTTACTCGTAACTTTTATCCCGAACTACGGTGGTTTGATCCCTCGGGTACGTAGGCATGAGACTTGTCTCTCCAATCAATAAAATCAACAAAAACATTTTTCTTTTTCAATCACTTTTAGCATTTTTATCATCACTTTAATTCCTACACTTACACATTTTCCAAAGCAATTAAAATTAAGCGCAAAGTTAGAATAAAAACAAGAGGTTCCTATAGAGTACTATAGATACTTAGGGTGCTAGTACCTTCCCTTCGTATAACCAACCCCCGAACCTTGTTCTCTTAAAAATAGGGGTTTTTTCGAACTTTTTCCCTTTCCCTCGGATAAATTAAAGATCGGTGGTGGAATATTAAATTGTGATTCGAAGTTAATTAATAACTCGATATCCAAAAATCACCGCGACAGAGAGGATACCATCGACGAAGTTACTACGAACTAAGAATGATTTTGTACTATTTTTAAGAGTGTTGGCAGTGTGCAATATTTTTGAGAGCCAGACAAGAGTCACAACTATCACCTCGTTAATAAAGTATGAAATCCTAGGAGAATGGGAATAGAGGTCACTTACACTTTAATTGGAGGACGAGATATTATATTGAGAACTTGTAAATCCTCATGCTCGTTGGTGTTCCAAATCTGCAAATCATGTCCTCCATAGTTAATTAAGAATACACGGGAGACCATTCTAACCAAAAAACAAGTAGGAAATATCTTAGGTTGTTAATTATCTAAAGAAATATGCAGCATTATTAAATGGTTTACCTGATGAGCATCATTAACAGGAATATTGTTGCGGTGATTTTCGGACGCCAAGCTATTGGTTAGCTTTGGTTCTCAAAAATTATGATTCACCACCGAACTTTAATTTATCCAAGTGAAGGGGAAAAGATCGAATAAACCCATAATAAAAATTTAGAGATTTAAGGTTCGGGGGTTAGTTATACAAAGGGAAGGTATTAGCATCCTATGTATCCGTAGTACTCTACGGGAACCTCTTGTAAAATATGTATTTTTTGTGCTAAAAATGTTTTGCTTGTAAAATTTGCTTATAAATGATTGGGTAACGATGAGAGAATTTTTTTTATTAATTTTGGGATATTCAAAAGAAAAGAAGAAGAAAAAAGTTTTATTAATTTTGAATTGGGAAGACACAAGGTCTTTTGCACTACGTACCGCGAGGGATCAAAATCTCGTAGTTCGGGGTAAAATTTGTAAAGTGGTTTGTTTAATTGATTTTTAGGAGGAAAGACGAGTCGTCATCTTAAGTTTAAACTCCCTTTTAATCCGCCACGAACATACTGAAAAGTTTATATCTTTTCCTGCCATATGTCGTGCGGAAATGAATTTCAACTAGAGATGACTCACGTCTAAACTCTTTTTGAAAAAAAGTTTGAAATTGAAAAGCCAAACGGAAAAAAATTTGGATTGTTTTTTATTTTTTAGTCTTTTTGAAAATATTTAAATATGCTTAAGTGTGTTAGAGCATTTATTGAAAAAAGGTTTCTCGACGAAAGTCGAGGTTTATTATAAAAGATTTATTTTTGTTTTAAAAAATATTTGAATGTTTTTGCTTTTTATTATTTTAAGAAAAATTTGTATTTTTAGAACGTCGGTTATTCGGACCGCAAGCCATCCGGCAGGAAATCCGAAATCACCGGAGAGTGAAAAGTCATCCGCCAAACCACTCCTTTTTTCATTCTTTTTTATTTAAATAAAAATGATTTTTATTTCAAGGTCAAAAATAGCGAACAAGCAAAAGCGCAAAAAAATACATCGTAACACGGGGTTAACGAAACATTTCCCTTTTCCCTTTGGACTTGAACAAAATAAAACATACAATAATATTTTTTTTGCATTTTTTGATATTTAAGCAATAATAAACGAAACAAATAACATGGCATATTTTTTTTGACGTTTTTTGATATTTAAACATAGCGTATAACATATAAATAATGTACAAAATAAATAAATTAAATGACATTCGAATATAATAGAGCACATAAATAAAATAATAAAAATAAATATAGCAGGGGTGTGAATAGCAAAACAGGGGGTGGGGATAGCAAAAAACTGAGGTCCAGCCCAATCTGGGGGTGCAGGCCCGGGGGGCGCGTGAAGCAAAAGATAAAACAAGATCAGAGCCGTCTGATTAATCAGACAGCTCTGATTTAAACACAGACAAATAGAATCTAATACACATGATCAAGATCAGAGAGGTTAAAACGCGCAGGCACATGGTATGGCCGTAGACCGGCACACACCAGATCGGGTCAGGGTATAAATATCCCAAACCCTAAAAAAATTCACAATCTTCATATCTTCTTCTCTCTTTCGCCGGCGGCTATACCTTTCTCTCTTCTCTCTCTCGTCTGATCTTTTTCTCTGTTTTTTTATAAAACAAACTTCAACAAATTAATCCTCTCCCATTCATACATACTCAACAAACCTCACCCTCATTTTCTAACAAAAATCTCTTAACAACAAACTCAAGAAACTAAACCTCCTTAATTCAAAATTAAACTAAAAATAAACACAACAAACAACCAAGAAGCTGGATCGAAAAAAAGGTAAAGGAGAAAGGTTCAAACTTTGATGCTCGACTTCGATTCTTCTCTTCTTCTCTGTATTTTCGTCTTTGATTTTGGAAAAAAAGTTTGTTTTTTTTTTGCGTTTTTTCAATTTTCATCTGGAAAAAGGGAAGAATGTTTGTTTTTATTTTTTTTGGTTCTGTTTGTTTGTAAACAGAACGTATTTTTTTGGTTCGAATTCCTGTTTTTTGGGTTCTGTTGGATTGAAAAAAGAGTTTTTTTTTGGTTCTGGATGATGATGATTTTCTCAAATTAGGGTTTGGATTCGGTTCTGGATTTTTTTAACAAAAGAGTTGTTTTTTCTGTAATTTTTTGTTGTGTTGGATGATGGTTTTTTGTTGAATTGAAAAAAAAGGAATTTTTTTTTATGGTTCTGGATGATGTTGTGTTGCGGCCGAACCCCCCCTCTTTCTCTGAGAAAATTTGCTCTGTTTTATAACCCAAAAGAATTAGGGTTTTGGTTGCTTGAGGAAAGGCAGAGAAGAGCTTTCCATGGTTGAATTAGTATCTCCCTGTTTGGGGAAGAAGACAAACTGTGCTTGCTGGACAATTTTCTCAGATTTTTGAATAATTAAAAAACAAAAAATAAAGTAACATAATAATAATAATAATAATAATAATAATAATAATAATAAAAAAAGAAAGAAAAATAATAATAAAATAAATAAATAAATAAAAGGGAATTGGAAGGCTGCCACGCTGCTTCTTCCTTCTTTTTTATTTTAATAATAAAATAATAATAAAGATAATAATAATAATAATAATAATAATAATAATAAAAGATAAATCTAAATGAACAAAAATGAGGTATTTTAAAATACCTCTCTGCCTAAATTTCAATTGAAAAGGGCATGAAATATTCCGAACAAAAATGTATGATATATGTATGAGGTGGGATCTTAGGTCAAAAATTGGGGTATGACAGATGTCCCTATTTAAGTTTCTTCATCCGGAGAGATGAAGATTGAAATCTTCATCTTGATTGGAAGAAGAGGCTTAAATACAGAATACACAATTTTGGACCTAAGATGCCGAGAGTGCTTATGATGCAAATGCAAATACAAGACTTTGAATCTTGTGAGAAAGTGGAATCACAAGAGACAAGCTTTTATTACTGGGGAACAGAGACATTTACAGGTGAGCAACAAAAAGTGACCCGACTGAGGGAGGAAAACAATGATAGGGAGAGGAAAGTGATCCAACTCCACTTGTGAAACAATGTAGTTTTACAGGGGATAAGTTGTCTACTATCATATAGATAGTTTGTAAAAGACAATGAGAAATATCACTTACTACCGTATGGATAGCTCAGCGAAGGTAAATGAGAAAAAGAGAGACACTGTCTACTACCATATGGATAGCTTATAAAAGACGATTGACAAATATTGCTAACTAACATATGGATAGTTAGCAGAAACAAATGACAAAAATTGTCTACCAACATATGGATGGGTTTGACATGTATATTACCTACTACCATATGGATAGCTTATAAAAGGTAATAACAAAAAAGAGAGAGACACTATCTACCAACATATGGATGGCTTATAAAAGACGAGTGACAAACATTGCTAACTAACATATGGATAGTCTAGCAGAAACAAAATGACAACAATTGTCTACCAACATATGGATGGATTCGACATGTATATTACCTACTACCATATGGATAGCTTATAAAAGGTAATAACAAAAAAGAGACACTGTCTACCAACATATGAATGACTTATAAAAGACGAATGACAAACATTGCTAACTAACATATGGATAGTCTAGCAGGAATAAATGACAAAAATTGTCTACCACCGTATGGATGGTTTTGATATGTATATTACCTACTACCATATGGATAGCTTATAAAAGGTAATAACAAAAAAAGACACTGTCTACCAACATATGGATGGCTTATAAAAGACGAGTGACAAAAATTGCTAACTAACATATGGATAGTCTAGCAGAAATAAATGACAAAAATTGTCTACCACCGTATGGATGGTTTTGATATGTATATTACCTACTACCATATGGATAGATTATAAAAGGTAATAACAAAAAAAGACACTGTCTACCAACATATGGATGGCTTATAAAAGACGAGTGACAAACATTGCTAACTAACATATGGATAGTCTAGCAGAAACATATGACAAAAATTGCCTACCACCGTATGGATGGATTCGACATGTATATTACCTACTACCATATGGATAGCTTATAAAAGGTAATAACAAAAAAAGACACTTCCACAAAGGGAATATATAACTCTGCCAGGAACTCCAAAGGAGATATAGGTAGATTGAAAAATACAGATTTCTCATAACGAGAAGCCATCTGAAAAGTTCTTGATTAACATCTCTTGACCAGATATACTGGGGATGACATCACACGGGGAAGTTGAGGATATATGTGTTGGTACGCAAGCTACTCAAATGAAGAGATTGTCGCTTGCTGATTGAAATTAGAACTCGATCCAGGAAAAAAAACTGGAGAGAAATAGTAAAAAAAGACTCTATACCCAATGAGAAATGAGCTCGACTGGGGATCTTCCTATCCGTGTATTCGGAAAGGGATACAACTAAAGCAACTTGGAATATGTTTGATGGAGACATCTCTAGATCAGACTCACTAGGGATGACTCTTTTTGTGATGTATGATTGATGGAGACATCTCTGGACCAGATACACTGTGGATGACTTTTTTTTTTTTTTTGAGGTATTGAAGCTAGACACATGATTGTCAATGCAGTGATGTATGACTGATTTATGTATGCATGTTGCATGTGAATATGAATGTACGTATGGATATGTGAATGATTGTATGTATGTATGAATGTGTGAATGGTTGTATATATATGTGTATGTATGTATGTATATCAAGAAAAGTATTTGTATGATTGAATGATATTTGTACCTGACTGGATGAGATAAAAGCTTGATCATGTAAGATGAGTATTGGGGCGACGTATCCGTACAACCACTCAATAGTTCTCCACTGGGGTCATCACCCTTATAGGTGAAATAAATCAGATCCTCGGGGTAAAACCCGGTATAACATGTCAATCCATGGTAAGAATGATTGCTTCTTGGGGTAAAGTCCGTTGGTCAGAGGTTTGGCAGAAGTCGCCATTTGTGAACCGAATATTTTCTCACGGTCTTATTTCGACAGCCATGCTTTTGCTTGCCTTTTTTTTTTTTTACCTTTTTGAAATCCTTAATTTTTGCCTCGATCCCCCTTTCGGGTTTCTATATCCACCGGGAATATATATCTCTTTTTTTGTGTGCCCCTAATTTTTGCCTGGACTGCCCTTTCAGGTTTTTAGCCCACCGGGACGCTCATTTTTTGCCTAAGCCGCCCTTTCGGGTTTTCAACTTAGCGAGCTGTTTTCTTCTTTTTTTTTTGTTTTTTTTTTTATATAGAAAGAATCAAGATTGATATGCTGATATGCAAACTTCTCAAAGAGATGCAATTTGTTATTGGTATGCAAACTTCTCAAAGAGATGTCATTTGCATGCAAACCTCTCAAAGAGATGTCATTTGCTCTTGAATAAGCTTCCCAAAACGGGTCTGAGCTTCTTCTTTCACTGGGGAAAGGAAAAAACATACAAGCCTCTTAAAGATAAGCACTTGTTGGAGATAAAATTGATAATTTTTGTTGGAAAGATTTGAAGACGGACCAATATTGGTGATTCCGCTGGGGAGGAAAAATTATGTTGTGGAGTGTCGAGTTTGCAAAATAAATGCAATCTCCTGAACCAACTTTCCAAACAGTAACTGCTGAGGATCAAAATTCAATCCAGGAACAATCTGGAGAGAAACGGTCAATCAAGACTTTGGTGAGGGAATATCTCAACTAAAGGGTTGTTTTATCCAAGTATGAACTTGAGTAGAACGCTGAATAAAATGCTTCCATAAGGAACAAGCTTAATGGAGATTCAAAAAATAGTGTGATTTTCTGCTTAAAGGGTAAACTTTAATTGAGAGAGGTACATACACCTTATGAAGATAAGGGACAAATATCAAAATGCAAAAATGAGCAACGAATATAGATTCGGCTATGCGTGATGAATGCATGAATGTTATGATGTGTATATTGTGTATGCTGACAAAACAGGCAAAACAGATAGACAGACAAAATGGAGATGACCAAACAACACCAATACAACCGGATACTCAGCTAATCAAGATGGAAACATCACTGGAGAGAAAACAAAACCGCTGATAGAGTAGGTCCTTTCTTCAATGCTCAAATCTTACTGGGGGTAGAAGAATACTTCCTGGGAGGAAACTCCAAAATTCAATCCTCTAATATCACAATCCGTTGAAAGGGAATCAATGTGAATTCCTCTTTGATGCTTAACTGGGGAACATTCAATTTCAGTTTTTAGTTGAGGAATGCTGAATCACATACCCAACATATTATAACAATACTCCCAAAAGATCAACTTTGTCAGAGGAGGATTCTTGGCTTAAGGAGGAAAAAATTATTTTGACAGATCTGGATTGCCCCTGGAAGCCATTTTGGGTGCCCCATGTTTACTGTGTTGATCAAGGTAACCTTCGATTCACAACTTTCCCCAGATCGTATGGCCTTTTGAGATAAACAGTTTGATCAACGGATTCACAGAGAGATTTTTCGAATCTCGAGGTGACTGTCCCAGATTGGCGATACTTGACATATCTTTTCTCAACAAATCTTCTAGGCAACATGCCCCTAGCTGATAGTCAATTGTAAGTTTTCTTGATGTCAAGCAAATGTTTTACAAGCAGAAAAAAGTTTATTCTGAAAATGAGAATTCTAATTCAATAGTTATGTGAATCTTGAAGTTTTTTTTTTTTTTTTTAAAAGGATGTCGCAAAACCTTATGACCGAATCACTGGTTAGTATATGACATTTATTTTTTGAAAGACAAATATAGTAAATCATATGATACCATCATAGATTTTGGGCAAAAATTATGGGAGTCGGGAACGCTTTAATGTATGGTATCAAAATAAACCCTGCTTCAATTAGGACTTTTGAGGGTTGTAACGTGGTCTGGTTCACGGTTTTCAGAAAAAAGATTTTAAGGCTCAAAGATTTTTTGTGCCCACCCATTCTTCGTGGTGTTCTCCAATCCTATGTCCGGTTTATTCAACCTAAGTTTCAATTTCTCAAAAAGGGATTTTGATGATTAAGGAGCCAGCGAGGTTTTTGGAGTAGTACACTCACCTCTTTGTGGTTGTAGTCACACAAGTTTGTCCTTTTTCTACATTGAGGACCTTGTCTTTGGTAGTCCTTTCGTATTTTATTTTCCCTAACTTTTTCCTGGACTCCTTCTTTTGTATTGGTAGTCCAACAAGATGCCCTAATTTTTGCCTAGGCCACTTGTTTTTCAAGTTTGGTCTTAGCGGACTTTTCTTTTTTTGGACAAATCATGTGACGTTTGACTTTGTCTTGATTTATTGAGAGGTGATGACTGTCTTGTTCTTTGGTGGATGAGGGATAACCATTGTGGTTGATCCTTAAAAACACATGTCTTTTTTGAAATCTGAACACTCGGTCAAATCAACTGAAGACTACCCTGCCCCAGGTTAAATGTAAGGTTTTTTTTTTTTACATTGAAAAGAAACTCCTACTTCAAGGCTCAAAAGGGTTAACAAGGGATTATCTTCCTTATATCTCCGGTGTTTGGGATTTGAAACAATGCCTGTACATCGTCAACAAGGTTTTATTCAAAAGCACACAATCAACTTTTTTTGCGTTTTTTATCGTCATCCTCCCTCCAATTTCCGCATAAGCAAGAAGATTGGTAGAATTTGGTATCATAATGCAAAAAACAAATTTAATTGAAAACGAAAAAATGAGTGCAACGAATGAATTTCTTCAAGACTAACATACTTATCGTGTTGAGAAAAACATTCAAGAAAATAAACAAGTTCTTATATACAAATAATGCATTAACCAAGAAAAATACAAATGACAAAAGCAGTACAATGCCAAAATTTGGGAAGAATTTTCCATCTAGACTTGAGCATTTGCAGCGATCTATTTCAAATTGGCTTTCTCAGAAATTACAAACGAGGTTACTCGGGACTTGAACCAATCTCGTCACTAGCAGCCATAATCTGAGATCGTACGTTTATTTGAACAACCCTTAATCATATCCACCTTTGCTCGGAGAGTGCCACCTCTTCATGAAGCTCGTAGTTCTCTGGCTTAGACCCATCTTGATTAGCTCAGTGTTGTATTTTGTGACACAATTTGACTGGACGGATAGAAAAAGGAGCGAATAGGTCGCCAGAATGTGAAAACTTGACTGATGAATGATGCATTAATGCAATGCAAATGATATATTTTTTATATTATTATTATTTTATTTTTTTAAGGAACTCAATATTAATTGCAAACATCGTAAGGAGACAATTTTTTTTGAAATGGAAGGATTACAAAACCTATGACGTTCGCAAAGATAATCCTAAGTTCCTTGAAAATAAAAGTAATGAATTTTTATGAATGCAAATGTTATGGTATGGAAGGATATGATCCGGAATAGTGTTGAATTCCAGTTATATGGTGCTAAAAAAAATAAAAAATTTAAACTACCCCCCTCACATGTAGATTCTAGGCTTCAAAAAAATGGTTCCCAAAATCATTGATCTTACTTGAAAGTTTCACAGCCATTGCAAATCCTCAAAAGACCGCAACACTTCCAAAGGATCTCTTTTAGGTGTGGCCTTCGCGTCGACCCCACGAGATATCCACCAAGAAGGTCAACGTTTAACCACCAATTAGGGTTCTAAACAGAGGTCCCTAATAACACGTTTCGAGGTTCTAGACTTGTTTAAAAGGTCCCTAGAGTCATGGATCCAACGAGAAAATATCATCGTCATTGCAAATCCTCGCAAGACAACGATATTTTCAAGAGGGTCTACTCTAGGCGTGGTTTTCATGTTAACCCTACGAGGTATCCACCAAGAAGGCCAACACTCAACCACTAACTTATCTTAAGTGTTTGCTCAAGTCCGGGTAGAGGACTTTTCTCTCATAAGTATTAAACCCAAAAATATAAGCATAAAAAGCTATATAAAATATACAAGAAAAAATAATAGCACAAATATGACATATATACAAGTTAGGCTCAACCCTCTTGGGAGGAATCCCCAGTGAAGTCGCCATTTCTGTTGCGGTGATTTTCGGACGCCAAGCTATTGGTTAGCTTTGGTTCTCAAAAATTATGATTCACCACCGAACTTTAATTTATCCAAGGGAAGGGGAAAAGATCGAATAAACCCATAATAAAAATTTAGAGATTTAAGGTTCGGGGGTTAGTTATACAAAGGGAAGGTATTAGCATCCTATGTATCCGTAGTACTCTACGGGAACCTCTTGTAAAATATGTATTTTTTGTGCTAAAAATGTTTTGCTTGTAAAATTTGCTTATAAATGATTGGGTAACGATGAGAGAATTTTTTTTATTAATTTTGGGATATTCAAAAGAAAAGAAGAAGAAAAAAGTTTTATTAATTTTGAATTGGGAAGACACAAGGTCTTTTGCACTACGTACCCGCGAGGGATCAAAATCTCGTAGTTCGGGGTAAAATTTGTAAAGTGGTTTGTTTGATTGATTTTTAGGAGGAAAGATGAGTCGTCATCTTAAGTTTAAACTCCCTTTTAATCCGCCACGAACATACTGAAAAGTTTATATCTTTTCCTGCCATATGTCGTGGGGAAATGAATTTCAACTAGAGATGACTCACGTCTAAACTCTTTTTGAAAAAAGTTTGAAATTGAAAAGCCAAGCGGCAAAAAATTTGGATTGTTTTGTATTTTTTAGTCTTTTTGAAAATATTTAAATATGCTTAAGTGTGTTAGAGCATTTATTGAAAAAAAATTGAAAAAAGGTTTCTCGACGAAAGTCGAGGTTTATTATAAAAGATTTATTTTTGTTTTAAAAAATATTTGAATGTTTTTGCTTTTTATTATTTTAAGAAAAATTTGTATTTTTAGAACGTCGGTTATTCGGACCACAAGCCATCCGGCAGGAAATCCGAAATCACCGGAGAGTGAAAAGTCATCCGCCAAACCACTCATTTTTTCATTCTTTTTTATTTAAATAAAAATGATTTATTTCAAGGTCAAAAATAGCGAACAAGCAAAAGCGCAAAAAAATACATCGTAACACGGGGTTAACGAAACATTTCCCTTTTCCCTTTGGACTTGAACAAAATAAAACATACAATAATATTTTTTTTGCATTTTTTGATATTTAAGCAATAATAAACGAAACAAATAACATGGCATATTTTTTTTGACGTTTTTTGATATTTAAACATAGCATATAACATATAAATAATGTACAAAATAAATAAATTAAATGACATTCGAATATAATAGAGCACATAAATAAAATAATAAAAGTAAATATAGCAGGGGTGTGAATAGCAAAACAGGGGGTGGGGATAGCAAAAAACTGAGGTCCAGCCCAATCTGGGGGTGCAGGCCCGGGGGGCGCGTGAAGCAAAAGATAAAACAAGATCAGAGCCGTCTGATTAATCAGACAGCTCTGATTTAAACACAGACAAATAGAATCTAATACACATGATCAAGATCAGAGAGGTTAAAACGCGCAGGCACATGGTATGGCCGTAGACCGGCACACACCAGATCGGGTCAGGGTATAAATATCCCAAACCCTAAAAAAATTCACAATCTTCACATCTTCTTCTCTCTTTCGCCGGCGGCTATACCTTTCTCTCTTCTCTCTCTCGTCTGATCTTTTTCTCTGTTTTTTTTTAAAACAAACTTCAACAAATTAATCCTCTCCCATTCATACATACTCAACAAACCTCACCCTCATTTTCTAACAAAAATCTCTTAACAACAAACTCAAGAAACTAAACCTCCTTAATTCAAAATTAAACTAAAAATAAACACAACAAACAACCAAGAAGCTGGATCGAAAAAAAGGTAAAGGAGAAAGGTTCAAACTTTGATGCTCGACTTCGATTCTTCTCTTCTTCTCTGTATTTTCGTCTTTGATTTTGGAAAAAAAGTTTGTTTTTTTTTTGCGTTTTTTCTGTTTTGATCTGGAAAAAGGGAAGAATGTTTGTTTTTATTTTTTTTGGTTCTGTTTGTTTGTAAACAGAACGTATTTTTTTGGTTCGAATTCCTGTTTTTTGGGTTCTGTTGGATTGAAAAAAGAGTTTTTTTTTGTTCTGGATGATGGTGATTTTCTCAAATTAGGGTTTGGATTCGGTTCTGGATTTTTTTAACAAAAGAGTTGTTTTTTCTGTAATTTTTTGTTGTGTTGGATGATGGTTTTCTGTTGAATTGAAAAAAAAGGAATTTTTTTTTATGGTTCTGGATGATGTTGTGTTGCGGCCGAACCCCCCCTCTTTCTCTGAGAAAATTTGCTCTGTTTTATAACCCAAAAGAATTAGGGTTTTGGTTGCTTGAGGAAAGGCAGAGAAGAGTTTTCCATGGTTGAATTAGAATCTCTCTGTTTGGGGAAGAAGACAAACTGTGCTTGCTGGACAATTTTTTCAGATTTTTGAATAATTAAAAAACAAAAAATAAAGTAACATAATAATAATAATAATAATAATAATAATAATAATAATAATAATAAAAGAAAGAAATAATAATAAAAAAAATAAATAAATAAGAGGGAATTGGAAGGCAGCCACGCTGCTTCTTCCTTCTTTTTTATTTTAATAATAAAGATAATAATAATAATAATAATAATAATAATAATAAAAAATATAAATCTAAATGAACAAAAATGAGGTATTTTAAAATACCTCTCTGCCGAAATTTCAATTGAAAAGGGCATGAAATATTCCGAACAAAAATGTATGATATATGTATATGAGGTGGGATCTTAGGTCAAAAATTGGGGTATGACAAATATGAAATGTACTATTTGGAAAGAAACAGTGCTCCTCTGGTTTTCCAGGGTACTTCCCAAGTGAATTTGATGCAATATAAAGAGTGTCACTTCCTTTGAGAACAACAAAAACCTCTTCGCAAGAATGCCTGTGAATTGGGGTACGCGTTCCTGGTGCAAATGTTTCAAGCCATACTTCAACCTGTTCCATAAAAAGTTCACAAAAATGATGTTATACAAACAGATTGAACCATCATTGACCACACAGTTTCCTGAAAAACATGATGCAATCCCTTAACTAGAAAATATAGTGTACCTATCAACAACAAATATTCTGTTCCAATTAAAAAAAAAAGGTGTGACAACCAATTGCACAACGTACCGGTTAGTATGTGTACCTCTCATACCAATTTCTTGTACTTCCAATTCAATTGTGATGATTCATTTTTATCAACATCAAAATTGTTCTTGCACTTAATTGGTTAGACAAACAGTCTTTAATTGGTCTTGCACTTAATTGGTTATACAAACATTGAATTAGAGTATTACAACTAGGCTGAAACCATTGGTCTTGCCTAATGGTTTCAGCCAAAAACTACATTCATATGCAGAACACATAATTGATGCTTCCAAAACAAACTAACTACACAACCAACGCAAAAATCCACTCACATAAGCCTATTTTTTCCTAAGAGGGATTGGATAATCCTCTTGATTTGAAAAAACGTGAAAGAACTAACAAATACCAACAATTCAATTGTGATGATTCATTTTTATCAACATCAGAATTGTGACATTGAATTAGAGTATTACAACTAGGCTAAAACCATTGGCCTCGCCTAATGGTTTCAGGCAAAAACAAGATTCATATGCAGAAAACAAAATTGACATTCAAAATCAATTTAGGGTTTCATTTTGTGATTATTCAATTCCTAAATTATATAAGGTGGAGAAATTTCAAACCTGGAGAGCTTGGAAGAATCTACTACGTTTGCGAAGATCACAAACAATGCACACAGAAAATCGAAATCGCGATAAAGAGAGATCGCAATTTCTTTGCTTCGTTTGCAGGGTGATTCGAGATCGTGATTTCTTTGTTCAATTTGAATGAATTTGAATGGATTTCTTCGTTCAATTTGAATGAATTTAACGGCGAAGACGGCGGAGAAGACGACGGAGTGTTCAATTCGAAATCGCGATAGAGGATCGCGATAGAGAGAGAAGACGACGGAGTGTGTGATCCTGTGTGACTCGGCTCACACGATCACAGCTTCAGATCGTAACACGTGACAAAGGAAACATCATGATCCAATGGTTGGCATCGACTTATGTACGGTGCATAAAAACACCCTTATGCATCTTAACTTTTGCCCTTATGACACGTCTATACATTGTTTTCACCTTATTTCTATAACCTCTGTAGGATAGCATAGGAAAATAGTAATTTATAACTTATATGAAAGTAATTTGACTTTATTATATTTTTAACAAAATTAGCTCATGTATATACTAAAGGATTTGGATTGGGTGCAGAGACAATGTTAATATTTTTGTTTTTGTTAAGCTGAGACAATGTTAATTGATTATTTATGTGATACTTAGTTATGCTTTTGATGAAGGGAGAATCTGTGACATTTTTCACGCAACTGCTTCTGGTTGGAGGAATTGTGAGACTTGTTGGAAGGGGATATATCTATCTTTTAGGGGAATTGTGGGCTTGAATCATCATGCAGTGTATAGCAAGAATGTCTTGTGGGTTATATGCATCCCATTTTTTCCTCCATTGCTTTTGAAATGAACTCAAGAAGTTCCCATGTCATTTTTGTTAACGGAAAATAAGGGAAAGATCATTCTCATGCGAAATAAAAGTTTCATTGACAGTTAATCCGAATAGAACCAATTTATGCACGAAATATGCTAAAAATAGCTACTAGAAGATTAGGTCCCTTGCATTTGTGCTTGCTGCTAACTATGTTTTACTAGCAAATAGTTACCAATTAGCTACAAATGTCGTCCAATATTTTCTTGTGGTGCATGGGGGCAAGACCCAAAGAATTATAAAATAAGGGGGGTAAAATTCCGAATTTTAAAATAGATGGCGTAAAATTATGGATTTTCAAATAGAAGGGACAAAATTCCGATTTATTCAAAATAGATAGGGTAAAACTGCATTTAAGACTATATATATATATATAAGGGATCAATTGACTCAAAGAGTAAGTTACTCCAAATCTCCACCCTCCCTTTAATTTAAATCTTACTGTTTTAAAGTTTGTTTTGATTACTTATCATGTGACCGTGTTATAGGTCTCCTTTCTCCTAAATGCATTGGAAAACATTTTGTCCAAAAAGTCAAATGAACTTCGCTGCTATGGCCGATGCCAACTCATTCCATATATAATTCACTTTTTGATTTTTTCCATACCATCTATATTGATTTTATTTGGATACAAATGAATGACACCAAACTTTGAAGTGGTGGGCGCAGTATTATACTTCGAAATTCTAGCGTGAAGTCACCAAAATGACTTCTTTGATGAAGTTGCCACTATGGCCAATGGAAAAGTAGAGTGGACTTGATCAAATACCACATAGGATTATATGGTACATACCACTTACTATGCATCCCTATGTATTAGTATTGCAAATAAATCCTTACCAAATTAAAACTTACAAAATTACCCCAATATTTAATATTGTTTTATTAATTACAATTCATGTTATAAAAATCAATTGTAACATTATGACAACAACATCCTCTCTGTACAAACAAATTGCTTCTTCCATTCCTTTTTTTTTTTTAAAAAAACAAAAAACTATACCATCTAAAACAAACAGAAATGAAATTGACCATCGCCGATCAAGAACCCAGGTCTGTAAGTTTAGCATGATGAAACTGGCAAAAACATTAAGATAAAACTGGTAAAATAAAGAACTAAGACTCTGAAAAAGAACAACATATGAAACAACCATAAAAAATAATAATAATCTCAAAAAAAAAAAAAAACACTTCATCCTGTTAAAAGAAGTTGGGAGAAATCCAGATCTACAACCCATAATCTTCTTCGTTTTGTTTTTTAATTCCCATCTTTGTTCACCACTTCATCTTCTTTTTTCTTTTTTTTTCAATTGAGAGTTTTCAATTTTTACAATGGAGTTGAAGATTCTACATTCATTTAAATAAAAAACACACAGATTTGACACAAATGCAAAAATAAACTCATCAAAACAAGTTGAAATTTTTAATTTTAGGTTTTTTGATTTACACCATTTGAATCAAAATTAAAATCATACATGTATTGTAAATGGATTTTGTGATGTTTCTGGGTAATTAATTGCTATTTTGGACGTTTAACGGACCTGAAACCATCGGATCTCAGGATGGTATCGCGGGTATGAAAGTGGGTCGATTTGACCCGACTAAAGGTTGAAGATGATGATTAATTTAATATATTTATATCAACGTTGCGTTTATATATTTAAGGTAATAAAAGTATCATCCTAGCATGCATACTCATGTAGCGTAGAGATAGAACAGTTTTGCAGTTGCAATCACGTCGTGGGTTCGATCCCACGTAGAAACTTTTTGGTGAATAATTTTTTTTAAACAGCGTTGTTAATTGATACTAATAGTCTAATACAGAAGAAAAAAAATAATTTTGGCCTAAGTCAGTTTCGAACACGGGACCTGAGTGAATACCAAAACACTCAACCAATTGGCCATCATTATTTTCTATTTAATTTAGTGCCATAATTATTTATAACAATTGGCATTTTTATTTATTTCCAAATTTGTCATTTTAATTGCTATGTTATTATACTCATTAAAATTAATTTCTTGTTATTTATGCAATTTAATTATTTTGAATTAAATATTAATATGATTTATGTAATTTTAATTGATTATGGTGTAGCTGCAACATCTTTAGTTAGGTATAAAATTATATTGAAACTATTAATTGATTAGGGTTAATCCTTGACTGAGGCTAATACTCCGATGAAGTTAAAGACTTAAAAGTTATATAAATATATTTAAAAATACAGTATAATTTGACTTATGATTATACACCTGTTCAATTGAAGTACTGTTAATTTTAGTCTTTGATTGAGGATTATACTTCGATTCAACTAAAACATTATTAACCCTAGTCTTTAAGTGAGGATTATACTCCGATTCAACCGAAATATTATTACCCTGGTCTTTTACTGAGGGTAATACTTTGGTTGAAAGTAATGACATAAAAATTATATAAATAAAGTAAATTTAAAAATAAAATATAATTTGAGTTAAAATTATACTCTAGTTCAATTGAAGGACTATTAACCATAGTATTTGATTGAAGATTATACTTCGATTCAACTTAAATCCTATTAACCCTAGTCATTGATTGAAAATTATATTTCGATTCAACTGAAGCACTGTTAACCCTAGTCTTTGACTGAGGGCAATACCTTGGTTGAAATTAATGACTTAAAAATTATATAAATAAAGTATAATTTAAAAATAAAATATAATTTAACTTAAGATTCTACACTGATTAATTGAAGCACTATTAGCCATAGTTTTTGACTGAGATTATACTCCAGTTCAACTGAAGCACTGTTAACCATAGTCTTTGACTGGGGGTAATACTTCAGTTGAAATTAATTAATGACTTGAAAAATTATCTAAATAAAGAAAATTTTAAAAATAAAATATAATTTGAGTTAAGATTATCTTCTAGTTCAATTGAAGCAATATTAACCCTAATATTTGATTGAAGATTATACTCCGATTCAACTGTAGCACTATTAACCCTAGTCTTTGACTGAGGGTAATACTTCGGTTGAATTTAATGACTTAAAAATTATATAAATAAAGTATAATTTAAAAATAGAATATAATTTCAATGACAAACATTTGTAGGTTACTTGTAAGCATAAAATACATTGCTTAAAGAGGGTGTTCTGCAGATCGTATTGTTTTTGTTCATATTTCTATGTGTATTTGTTTGTTCCTATTTTTATGTATTTATTTGTAACCATATTATTCTTCCTATAATTTTTTTAATGTAGTGGCAGATCCAGAAATTTATATTCGTGTGGGCTAAAAATATTTTAACAATATTATATAATAAATTTTCTACTTAATATAATTACAAACTTAAATATCGAATAAAAATCAATAAACTCATGCGAATGTACGGGTCTTTAAACTAATTAAGGAGAATAAAGTTAAGCGGGATGACCTAACCAAAATAAATTAGGAAGTAGAAATTGAAGTAATGAAAAGTTGAAAAGTGAAAAAAATGAACTCTTAGAAATATTTTTTTTTATCAGTAATATCACTAATCATACAGAAAGAGTCAGGCTTTGATATTCTATCATTAATTTTTTATTTTTTATTTTACTAGAGAAATGTAAGTTAGTGGCCTAATTAATATTAATTTTATGGGCGTAAAAAAATATAATACTCCTTCCGTCCCAAATTGATTGACACAGTTGACTGTTTTACGCATGTCGATGTATAACTTTGACGATTAATATTTTTAATTGTATTATAGTAAAAATTATAAAAATTTGATATTTTAAAAATACTCATCGAGACGAATCCAACAACATCTTATATGCTAATATTTATTTTTATTTATTAGTAGAAAAATATAGTCAAAACAATATGTGTGAATAGTGCAATATAGTCAAATGTGGCAATGAAAATGGGACGGAGGGAGTAGTATTTTGTATGGGGGCTTAAAAAGAATATATTAGTATTTTGTTTGTAATAAAAAATATATATTATTATTATAGAATTTTTTGGTATCAATGTGGGGGCTTGAGCCCCCAATATCACACACAAAGATCCGCCATTGTTATTTAATGACTATACTCCGGTTCACATGAAGCTTTCGAAGCACTATTAACCATAGTCTCTAACTGAGAGTTAAATTCCAGCCGAAGTTAATGACTTAAAAAGTTAAAAAAAAATTAAAAAAATACTCCCTCCGTGCTATATTATTAGTAAAAAAATCATTTTTTTTTTGTCTCAAATTATAAGCAAAAAAATAATTTTTACCATTTTCAAAATTTACTTTTACTTATTCTCATAAAATTAAATGAGAATTGTATTTAATTTACTATTTATCTTCTTTTCCCCATAATTAATAAGCAATAAAAATTATTTTTACATCTTTTTTTACTTATATTATAGGACGGAGGGAGTATATAATTTGATTGAAGAATATACTCCGTTTCAGCTTAAACATTTTTAACCGTAGTTTTTTACCGAGTACTGTTAAACTCCAATTCTATAAAACATTGGAATGGATGAATAATAGGAGAATGAAGACAATTTGTTCTGTGTTATATTGGGACCGAGGGAGTATGCTGTGGAAATATAAAAGCAGACATTTGTTTTGCCTTGAATTTTTTTTTTTTTGTAAAACATAAATCAAATTAATGAACCAACAACTCATAAGAGTATCTTGGTATTATGAGCCTTGTTTTGCATGCGTGACTTGACTTGTATTATGAGCCTTCATTATTACACTTGCTTTTGATATTATCTAAACTTTTGTTGGGAACCGAATAACTTAGTTTGAATCTTCAAAAAATAATTTTGACTTAAAATTATACTCCCCCCGTCCCAAATTGATTGACACAGTTGACTGTTTCACGCATGCCGATGCATAACTTTGACGATTAATATTTTTAATTGTATTATAGTAAAAATTATAAAAAATTGATATTTTAAAAATATTCATCGAGACGAATACAACAATATCTTATATGCTAATATTTATTTTTATTTATTAGTAGAAAAATATGGTCAAAACAATATGTGTGAATAGTGAAATATAGTCAAATGTGGCAATGAAAATGGGACGGAGGGAGTATTTGGTTTCATGAAGTACTCCCTCCATTTCATAATAGAAACAACATTTTTATTTTTCCTATTTATTAAGAAAAATAATACTCCGGTTTCATTTTGACTTAAGATTATACTCCGGTTTCATTGAAGCACTATTAATCATATGCTTTGACTGAAGATTATATTCCGGCTCAACTGAAGCCCAGTTATCCAAAGTCTTTGACTAGGTTGAAGTAGATAGTTTAGAGATTCGTACATTCACACAGAAATATTGACTTTTATTCGATTAACTTTGTCATTTATATTTATGTAAAAGATTATTTAAAATAAAAGGGTTTGTCTAACATGTGCAACATTGCACATGTTAAAATAACTAAAAGTAGCAAGTATTTAATGAAAAACAATAATTCTTTATTAAAATATTATATATTTAATATAAAATGTACATGTTTCAATACAAACTTACTATTTAAAACTTCTTAACATGTGCAAATTTGCACATGATAGAAAAACCCAAAATAAAATATTTAAAATTTGTTATAAAATATTTTAATACATTTAATTACATGATTAAAATGACAAATCCTTAATATCCTTAATATATTAAGGCAAGATACACTCCTATACAATTAAGCGCCTAAATTTTGTCAAAAAAAAAAAATAAAACAAAATTAAGTGCCTAAATTATCTACAAATCCCGCCTAAACCTACTCTGCCTAATTAATTGTTTTCACTACAAAGTCTCCCTTCTTTTTTTTGGAAAAAAAAAAATTCCATGTTCCAACCATTGGGTTCCACTTCTTTTTATTTTTCCAACAAAGTACACTAGTATATCCTTTCAACTTCTCCCCTGCAAGCTTTCTTTCCAACAAAACATCTTTTCTTTCCTCATATAAGTCCTTGATATTCTGCATTTTTTCGTTTTATTTTTTCCTTCTTTCAATTTAAATAATTTGATTATTGCTCTCATTCATATCAAACCATAGTGATATTAGTAACAAACCCAACTCAAAGTCTAAGGCGGACTTTACTTTTTGTTTTAATAAAAGTTTATTTTTACTTATATTTTTCATTTTTATCATCATAATATTTACTTTTTACTCTTTGACCAAAAACGTATTTTTACTTTTTGCTAAAAATTATAAGTCTATTTTTTTTTTAACTATTTTTAAGAATTTAATAATTTATATACACTATCGGTATAAAATTATTTTATACATAAATTCAATAACATATTAATACAATATGTAATTTATTTAAAAATACATTACGTGCCACATAAAATTGTTCTACAATAAAAATCTCCCCCCTCATTTGTGTTAATTTCTTTTTCCCTTCCAATAAATAAATTCTTAATATATGTACCCAAAAAAATAATTCTTAATATATTAAAACAAAATACAACTTGCCGCGTAATTTGCCATCATCCCATCATGCCAATTTCTTCTTCTTTTATTTTTCAATCTTTATTTTTTTTGAAGAAGAAGAAAAAATGAAATTCATTAATAATAAATAGTCCTGCGTAGCACACGGAGTGTCAGACAGGAGCAATTTTTCAATCTTTATTAGAGAATAATTTAAATTAACGAGTCACAAAAAATGATTAGCCATTTAGCCAACCTAACAAGCCTCTTTGTTTTTTACTATGTAATTTATGTTAAAAAATTTAAATTAATATCACACAGTTGTTGGTCCCTTTCACGAAATTGACTCCCTTATTTTAAAATCACACAATTTTGATCCTCTATCAAATTTGTGTATCTAAAAATGATGTTTTAACATATTTTAAATGATACAGTATAAAACTTAATGATAGATAAATAATTAAAAGTCATGACATTATAAAAAAAACTCAATAAAAACACTTCAATTTCAATTTAAGAGATTATTCATTTTTTAAATTTAATTAATGAAATGTAAATAATTAGTACACCTAGATGAATCTATATTATTAAATCATATGTCATAGTAGTCTAAAATAAAATTTTAAAGTTTAACGGTAAAAAATCTGATTTTATTAAATATTATTTTACTTTTAAAAGTTTTCATTCATTAACTTCACTCGGATTATAAATATCGGTCAAAATATAATTTAATAGTCAAAAAAGTATTTTTAAAGTTTAATAGTCATAAATATAATTTTATTAAATTTTACCCTAAATCAAAGTGAAGCGGGTGGAAAAATGCGCGAGCGGAGAATACTCGCTAGACAGTAAAGTCGCCACCGAACTTTATTTATTCCCGGAGGAAAAGGAAAATATCGATAAAACCTTAAAAGCAATGGAAAGAGGGTCATCGCAACCATTTCCAGGTTCGGGAGTCGACTATGTGAGGGGAAGGTATTAGCACCCCTCACATCCGTTGTACTCAACGGGAACCTTCTCGTTAATTTTAGGGTAAAAAAAGTGTTTAATTTGCTTGCATGATTTTAATTAATTATTATATACAAAGGGGGAAAAAGTTAGTTTTTTATTAGTGTGCTTGACAGGATGTATGAATCTCGCTCCTACGTATTCCCGGGTGCAATGGGAAATTCAAAGCTACACGAAGTTCTGGGTAGAAAATAATTGTTGGTTGGTTGATTTTATTTATGAAAATATGCTAGTCGCGCTTAGGCGAAAAAAGTTTATTTGATTTGAAAAATAAGCGCATGGGGACGCGAAAATAGTAAGGTTTGGTGTGTTGAAGTTTATTTTAATGTTTAGAATGACAACTACCCAAGTTACAAGCCATACGTCAAGAACCCGGGTAATCGGGAGAAGGAATGATATACACCAAACCATCTCTTTTTCATCCATTTATTTACCAAAAATTAATTGATATGCATTAATAACAAAAAAAATAATTATTATTTTTGTGTTTTTATTATTTTTTACATATTGAATAAATTATACAAATAAAATGAAAAAAAGAAAGAAAAGATAAAACTAAATGAAAAAAACAGAGTCGGGTGCGGAAAATAAAATAAGAGGGTGCAAATAGCAGCAAAAGTCAGGTCTGGCCCAAATAGGGGAGCCCAGACGCTGACCAAACAAAAAAACAGGGAGGATGATCTCAGCCGTCTGATTTGATCAGACGGTCTTGATGAGATCCTGGAGATGGATGATCATGATTGTCTGATTAAGATCAGACAGTCTTGGCTTGATAACAGGGAAAGAAGTACTGTGGCTGTTTGATCAAAGATCAAGGGCAGATATGAAGTTGGCGCAAGGCAGGCACGATGCAGGCGCGCGCAGGGGATCTCAGGCCATATATATTCCAAACCAACCGTATCCCTTTATTTTTTCCAGATTTTTCTCTCTCTTCTCTCAGCTTATCTCTCTCGATCTCTTTCCCTTCCTTTAGTTTTTTTTTCAAATCTTAAATCCAGTTACTCTAACAACAATCGACCAACACAACCATAAATCAATGTAAAAAGGTAAGGAACAAATCGAAAGCCAAAAACGCATGTATGAAAATCAAACCGAGAGAGAGAACGGCGAATGAAGGTTGGTCGGCGAGAGAGAGAGAGAAAGCGATGGCCAGATGCGGTGGTGTGGTTTTGCGGCGTGCGGTGGTTCGCTTTTGGCGTCGGACTCGTGGCTGGTAGCGGCGATGGCAACTTGCTCTTCCTATCCTTTTTCGCCGATCTGCTTCTTCTCGTTCCAGTCCTTGCAAATTTGCCTTTTCTTTTGATTTCTGTTTTGATTGTTGTTGGTGATGGGTCTGCAGGGTGGTGGTTATTGGTAGTGATGAGTTTTTGATGTTGATGAATTGATATTGAAGGTTGAAAAGAGGACTAGTGCTGGTGGCTGTTAGTATTTTGGAAACAATGGTGGTGATTGAATGGGAGTGAATGGGAGGCGCAGACTGCAGTAGCAATGTTGCTACTTATTTATTTTTTTTGTGTTTTCTTGATTCGGTGATCTCTACTGCGTTTGTATTTTGGGTTCTCATCGCCTCCCTTTCCACAGTGTAGAGTCTTGAATTTATATGGGATTGGAATTTCAATTAGGTTTTGAAACCAATGTTGATTGATTGATTTTTGGAATGATATTATATGGCTTTTAACTTGAGTTATGATGGAATGAGAAAATTCCCCTTTGGTTTGATCCTGCCTTCAATACGTGTGATTCCTATTAACTTCTCCTCCTTCTGCTTGTTTGACTTTGGGAATAATAATAATCAATAATAACAATGAATAAATAAAAATAATAAAAATGACAAATAAAAATAAAGTTACAAAAAAAATGCAAAAATTTGGAAAAGATGGGATTTGATCCCAAGACCTTGCGCACTCACAACTCTTTGAACACTTTCTTCACTACCAAATGGGCTAACTCACATATTCAAAGAAAAATGCAATAGTAAACCATATGATAATAAAAACGGGCAAAATTTAGGGTACGACACAAAGACAATGATTAATGGTTTTTCAATTGAACCGGAGTATAATCTTCAGTCAAAGATTAGGGTTAAAAGTGTTTCAGCTGTACTGAAGTATAACCATTAGTCAAAAATTATGGCTAATAGTATTTCAGTTGAACTGAAGTATAATCTTCAGTCAACGACTAGGGTTAATAGTGTTTCATTTGAATCAGAGTACAATCAGACGTAAAAAAATACTTTATTTATTTAGTTTTTAAGTCATTAACTTCAATTGTGTCTCAGTTGAATCTGAGTGTCATTCTCAGTCAATGACTAGGGTTAGTAGTGATTCAATTGAGCCAGAGTATAATCTTAAGTCATTTTATATTTTTATTTAGTAAAATTGTATTTTATTTATATAATTTTTAAGTTATTAACTTCAACTGAATTATAACCCTCAGTCAAAGACTATGTTTGATAGTGCTTCAATTTGAACCGAAATATAATGTTCCGTGAAATTCTATAGTTAATAGTGTTTCAATTGAATCAGATTTTGATCTTACTTTATTTTTAAATTTTACTTTATTTATATAATTTTCAATTCATTAACTTCAGTCGAAGTTTATCCATCAGTCAAAGACTAGGGTTAATAGTGCTTTAGTTGAATCGGAGTATAATATTTCGCCAAAGTCTAGGGTTAACAATGTTTCAGTTGAAGGAGAGTATAATCTTACTTTATTTTTAAAAATATATATTAACTCATTATCTTCTTTAAAGAATAAAATTGTAAAAAAAATATTAACCGTCAACAAATTTAATACTACAATCTACGTTTTTATTCTTTGTAATTTTTTTAAAAGAGTCTTATTATCAGATAGAAAAGTACTATAATTTTATTTAATCAAGACACTACAACTACTTGTCTACTTCATGATCAATTAATTTGAATTCTATAAAAAAAAATCAATTAATTATAATTAATTTCAATCGCAACACATGTAATAGAAATATATATGTATAGAGTGTATAAGATTAACAAGAAAGAGTTACAACCAAGTTGGTTACCGTCCTTTTTCTATAGGCACAGTTTACCTGTTTGAATCTTGCTTACGCCACAATTGCATTTTTTTTCTTTTTTTCGCTGTATTTTATCAATGCTTTAAAAAAACAAAATAATTCACAAAACGCAGCAAAGAGGATTTGAACCCGCGTCTTGTTGGAGGGCGAATAACGTATCAACCACTATGCCATATGAACATGTTGGGATTTTATTTGCGTCATGTAATATTTATAAAAGGAGCATAAACATATTAAATTAATCATCATCTTCAACCTTCAGCCGGCTCATTCCGACCCGGTTTCAGATCCGCGGTACCAGCTCGATTCCAGTAAATCCAGAAGCTCGAAATTTTAACTTCACATAGATTTTGAATCTCTAGAATAGATTTTGGATGACAAATATTTTTTTGGTTACACTTGGATGATAGATCTAAACATATATTTTTTTTTTTTTTACTTTTCATGGCTAGAGAAGAAAAACATGTTTGGAACTGTCAAACTTCAAGCTAAATAGCTTTGAGTTCACTCGTGTTTGGGGCTACAGATCTGGGGTTTGCTTTTGCAATTATCCACATATCAAAGGAATGAGAGTTAAAATCACGTTTGAGCATCAAACTTGTGTTTGGGGAAAAAAGTGTAGATGTAGAACAAAGTTAGTGATTTCCAGAAAATTTAATGTTAAGGTTGTTGTTGTTCAATGAAAATGGAGGATTTGGGTGATGAATGATGAACATATGAAGAATGAAGAACAAAGATTATTAGGAAATTTGGACTTTAAAAAAACAAATTAAGAGTTGGATATTAATTATATGATTCAAATAAGTTTTAATTATTACAAATTAGTTTTAATTCAAATTAGTTGGATATTAGTTATTTGAATCATATAACTAATATCCAACTCTTAATTAGTTTTTTTAAAGTCCAAATTTCCTCATAATCTTTGTTCTTCATTCTTCATATGTTCTTCATTCACCACCGAAATCCTCCATTTTCATTGAACAACAACCTTAACATTAAATTTTCTGGAAATTACTAACTTTGTTCTACATCTGCACTTTTTTCCCAAACACGAGTTTGATGCTCAAACGTGATTTTAACTCATTCCTTTGATGTGTGGATAATTGCAAAAGAAAATCCAGATCTGTAACCCCAAACACGAGTGAACTCAAAGCTATTTGATTTCAAGTTTGACAGTCCCAAACACGTTTTCCTTCTCTAGCCATGAAAAGTAACAAATACATATGTTTAGATCTATCATCCAAGTGTAACCAAAAAAGATTTGTCATCCAAAATCTATTCTAGATATTCAAAATCTAATTGAGGTTATAATTTCGAGCTTCTGGATTTATTGGAATCGAGTTGGTACCGCGGGTCTGAAACCGGGTCGGAGTAACCCGGCTGAAGGTTGAAGATGATGATTAATTTAATATGTTTACGCTACTTTTATAAATATTACACGACGCAACTAAAAGTACAACATGTCCATATGGCGTAGTGGTTGATGCATTATTCCTTCTCTAACAAGACGTGGGTTCGAATCCTCTTGGCCGTTTTGTGAATTATTTTTTTTTAAACAGCATTGATAAAAATCCAGCGAAAAAAAGAAAAAATGCAATTGTGGTATACGCAAGATTCGAACAGGTCACCTATGCCTATATGAAAACAACAATCACCAACTTGGCTGCAAATATTTCTCATTAATCTAATGCCTCCATACATAAATATTTCTGATTAGATGTGTTGTACGGTTTTTACATTTTGATCATGTCTATGTGGATTGAAATTAATTAAAATTAATTGATTGTGAAGGAGTTGTAGCATCTTTAATTAAATAAAATTATAGTATTTTCTCTGTGATAATAAGATTCCTTTAAAAAAATTTGCCAAGATTAAAAACGTGAATTGCAGTATTAAATTTGTTGACGGTTAATATTGTATTTACAATTTTATCCTTCAAAGGAGATAATGAGTTAATATATTATTAGAGTTTTTATTACATACTGTATTATAAGGAAAATATGTACTATATATTTAGGGGTTTATTTTGGAAAAAATTAATTAATGCTCTTATAAATTAAAAAAATGTCTTATAAAAAAGGACAAAAAAAAATCTTAAGAAGATCATATGTTTAGGGACACGTGTAGTATGTTAAAACTTTAAAATCATGTTCGTGATACTTTTAGTAATTTATTATATTTTTTTTTTGGTCAAAGTAATTTATTATATTAAACATAGTGATTTTACTCCGGTTCAATTGAAGAACATTAACCCTAGTATTTGATTGAAGATTATACTCTAGTTCAACTAAAACTATAACACCCCATAATACATTGTCTAGAATATATTATAAGATCCATAATTAAATACCGAGTACAACAAGTTTACAAATTCATAGATAATAATTCAAGCACACGCAGGTGCTATAGTACAACAAGTACAACACAGCGGAAAGAAAATAAACGGAAACATGACAAACTAAATGTTCTAAACACCAACATCATCAGTCACAAGCACTGCTAACTACTCTGCAGCTTGCTTACCACGATCACCCTGTGCACCTGAAACATGAACGGGGAGGTAAGACTGCTAAGTCTCGTGGATTCTACTACCCACCTATTGGTGACTACACCAGGGGAATCAACCTATAATCAGTCCTCACGCAACTCAGCGCATAAATGTATTCATATATAAACAATTTATATGGTGTAACACACAATTATCTGAATTCATTTTAGCTATGCAAGAACAATCTGAGGTGAGCCGGTCTCAGAAAGCCTTACGCTTTTCCGTACCAATCTTCGTGAACTAAGCACATATGGTACGAAATAACTATGGCATCACAATCAATATTATTGATATCTTATCGCTTTGGATTTCTCGAATCCCTTTGGTGGTGTCAAACAACCACACATAACTATGGATTCCTCGAATCCCTTTGGTGGTGCTCAAGCAGCCACACATAACTATGGACTGATACTACACATAATTCTAATGTGTTAACATACTACCAATATATCCCAATCCCGGGAAACTAACCTAGCTACTAGCCTAGGTTATAATCAATCCTATACGTACAACGACATCATAATTATAAGGTATTCTTAATGTTAATGGAAAATAAGACTTAAAAGATGACAATCCAAAATGCGTATGAATTTTCAAAAGCAGGAAACAGAGGACAAAAATCTGGAAATGCTGCTTGCGCCCCGGCGCGAACCTTCTGCGCCCTGGCGCGAGTCTGCATCCAGATTCTGCCTCTGTGTCTTTTTTGCCTGCGCCTAGGCGCGAAACTGCTGCGCCTCGGCGCGAAGACCTGCAGAATCATTGCAAAACAGAGTATTCTACACTACAATTGCCACTCTTTCAAGCCATTAACATCATGAACTTCCTAATAATTATAAAGGAGAAGAGTTTTGGGAATTAAACCCTTCTCATGCACATTTCAATCCCTAAATCCTATGTTATCATGCAAAGTTGAATTTTGGGGAATAATTCTAACTATTTTATCCTAAGAACCCACCTCAATTGGAGCTTGAATTCTTTAGTTAGAACTTGATTGCAGCTTTGGGTTGATAGCTTTAATTCCCTTTTGAGTTGTGATTGTGAATTCCTCTTCCTAAATCAACACAAAACCACACATGAACTTCTTTCCCAGTTAAGAACTTGAAGAACAATCCATGGGTGTTTTAAGGGAGAGAAATGAAGCACGAATTTGAAGAGATTGGGAAGAGTTTTGAAGATTAGAACTTACCACTAGTGTTGATTACAACTTAAGGAGCTTGAATCTCCATTTGCATGCTAGTTTGAGATGTTTATTGCAAGAGAAATTGAGTTTATGAATGTTGGGGTTGTTGTTTGCTTGTTGTACGTGAGAGAGAAGAGAGCTAGGAGAAGAGCTTTCTGTTTTGTTTTCTCCAGACCAAAATGAAAGCAATGAGAAGGTATAGTGCACTTGGCTTAGTCATTGTTTTGGAACTTAAGAGTGAGACATATGTCCATATTGATGTCTAGATTCATTAAATTACTAACACCTCCACACTAGTAACTACTACATCTCCTATGTATCATATCTCAATACTAGCTCTAGACATGTGATGTTTTAAAATTTACTCTTAATAGTATATAATACTAGTAAAAGAAATTGGGAATGTTACAAACGCACTATTAACCCTAGTCTTGGACCGAAGGTTATACTCCGGTTGAAGTTGATGAATTAAAAATTATATAAATAAAGTAAAGTCTAAAAATAAAGTAAGATTATACTCTCGTTCAACTGAAGCACTGTTAACCTTAGACTTTGACGAAATATTATACTCGGATTCAATTAAAGCACTATTAACTCTAGTCTTTGACTGAGAGTTAAACTTCGATCGAAGTTAATGAATTAAAAATTATATAAATAAAGTAAAATTTAAAAACGAAGTAAGATCATACTCTGATTCAATTGAAACACTATTAACTATAGAATTTGACGTAATATTATATTTCGGTTCAAATTGAAGCACTATTAACCTTAGTCTTTGACTAAGGGTTATAATTCGGCTGGAGTTAATGACTTAAAAATTATATAAATAAAATACAATTTTAGTTAATAAAAATATTAAATGACTTAAGATTATACTCTGGCTCCGTTGAATCACTATTAACCCTGGACGTTGACCGAAGATTATACTTCAGTTCAACTGAAATACTATTAGCCATAATTTTTTACTAACGGTTATACTTCAGTACAGCTGAAACACTATTACCTTAGTCTTTGATTGAAGATTATACTCTGGTTCAATTGAAGAACAATTAATCATTGTCTTTGATTTAGGATAAAATTTAATAAAATCATATTTTTAACCGTTAAACTTCAAAAATTTATTTTAGACTATTAAATTATATTTTTTACTATGACATACGATTTAATAATATAGGGGGGTCAATTTCGTGAAAGGGATCAAAACTGTGTGATATTAAGTTAAAATCTCCAAGGTACTAAAAATGAAATTCCGAAAAACTATAGTGACCAAAAACGTATTTAACCCAAAATTAAAAAACATTTTATTAAAATAAATTTAATTATTTATTTAAATATGTTCATGTTTAAAACAGGCTAACACCACATTAGACTTTCAACAGGCCAAGCTCAAGTCTAAAATATAAGCATACGATAGGTCACAGGTCAGGCCTTCGATTTTTGACAAGTCAGGCTTAAACTTCAACTGAACCAGAGTATAATTTTAACGAAAATTATATTTTATTTTAAAATTTTACTTTATTTATATAATTTTTAAGTCATTAATTTCAACCGAAGTATTACCCTCTGTCAAAGACTAGGGTAATAGTGCTTCAATTATTCAGCGTATAATCTTTAGTTAAAATATATTTTATTTTTAAATTTTACATTATTTATATAATTTTTAAGTCATTAATTTCAACTGAAGTATTACCCTCAGTCAAAGACAAGGGTTAATAGTGTTTCAGTTAAATTGAATTATAATTCTCAGTCAAAGACTAGGGTTAACAATGCTTCAATTGAAACAGAGTATAATCTTGACTCAAATTATATTTTATTTTTAAATTTTACTTTATTTATATAATTTTTAAGTCATTAATTTCAACGGAAGTATTACCCTCGGTCAAAGACAAGGGTTAATAGTGTTTCAATTGAACCGGAGTATGACCTTAACTCAAATTATATTTTATTTTTAAATTTTACTTTATTTATATAATTTTTAAGTCATTAATTTCAACCGAAGTATTAGCCTCAGTCAAAGACAAAAGTTAATAGTGCTTCAATTAATCGGTGTATATTCTTAAGCCAAATTATATTTTATTTTTAAATTGTACTTTATTTATATAATTTTTAAGTCATTAATTTCAACCGAAGTATTACCCTCAGTCAAAGACTAGGGTTAATAGTGCTTCAATTATTCAGTGTATAATCATAAGTCAAAATATATTTTATTTTTAAATTTTATTTTATTTTATTTATATAATTTTTAAGTCATTAATTTCAACGGAAGTATTACCATCGGTCAAATACTAGGGTTAGTAGTGTTTCAGTTAAATTGAAGTCTAATCATCAGTTAAAGACTAGAGTTAACAATGCTTCAATTGAACCAGAGTATAATCTCAACTCAAATTATATTTTATTTTTAAATTTTACTTTATCTATATAATTTCTATGTCATTAATTTCAACCGAATTATTACCCTCAGTCAAAGACTAGGGTTAATAGTGCTTAAATTTATCACTGTATAATCTTAAGTCAAATTATATTTTATTTTTAAAATTTACTATATTTATATAATTTTTAAGTCATTAATTTCAACCGAAGTATTACCCTCGATCAAAGTGAATAATCTCATTAATTAAATTAATCTATGAAATTGAAGTTTTTTTATCGAGTTTTTTTATAATGTCATGACTTCTAATTATTTATTTATCATTAAGTTGTATACCGTGTCATTTAAAATATGTTAAAACATCATTTTTTGATATACAAATTTGATAGAGTGATCAAAACTACGTGATTTTAAAATAAGGGGGTCAATTTCGTGAAAGGGACCAACAACTGTGTAATATTAATTTAAATTTTCTTAACATAAATTACGTAGTAGAAAATAAAGAGGCTTGTTAGGTTGTTTAAATGGCTAATCATTTTTTGTGACTCGTTAAATTAAATTATTCTCTAATAAAGATTGAAAAATTGCCCTTGTCTGACACTCCTTGTGCTACGCGGACTAGTTATTATTAATGAAATTCATTTTTGCTTCTTCAAAAAAAAAAAGATTTAAAAATAAAAGAAGAAGAAATTGGCATGATGGGATGATGGTAAATTACGCGGCAAGTTGTATTTTGTTTTAATATATTAAGAATTATTTTTTTGGTACATATATTAAGAATTTATTTATTGGAAGGGAAAAAGAAAATAACATAAATGAGGGGGAAGATTTTTATTGTAGAACAAATTCATGTGGCACGTAATGTATTTTTAAATAAATTACATATTGTATCAATATGTTATTTAATTTATGTATAAAATAATTTTATACTGATAGTGTATATAAATTATTAAATTCTTAAAAATAGTTAAAAATAAATAGACTTACAATTTTTAGCAAAAAGTAAATATATATTTTTGGTCAAAGAGTAAAAAGTAAATAATATGATGATAAAAATGAAAAATATAAGTAAAATAAAATTTTATTAAAACAAAAAGTAAAGTCCGCCCTAGACTTTGAATTGGATTTGTTACTAATATCACTATGGTTTGATATGAATGAGAGCGATACTCGAATTATTTAAATTGAAAGAAGGAAAAAATAAAACCAAAAAAGGCAGAATATCAAGGACTTATATGAGGAAATAAAAGATGCTTTGTTGGAAAGAAAGCTTGCATGGAAGAAGTTGAAAGGATATACTACTCCCTCCGTCCCAAATTGATTGACACAGTTGACTGTTTCACGCATGCCGATGCATAACTTTGACGATTAATATTTTTAATTGTATTATAGTAAAAATTATAAAAAATTTATATTTTAAAAATACTCATCGAGACGAATCCAACAACATCTTATATGTTACTCTCTCCGGTCTCATATATAAGAAACAAAAAAAAAATTTACGCATATAAGAAAAAGTTGCTACAATCATTATATTTATTTTGAATATTCCAATTTTACCCTTTGTTTTACTTTTCCCCATAATAAATAATAATTTAATTTAAACAAAAAGTAAGGGTAAAAGTGGAAATGACATGTTTTTCCTAATCATTTACTCCACTTTCTTAAAGGGTGTACCTTTTTTTTTGTTTCTTATATATGAGACTGGAGGGAGTAATATTTATTTTTATTTATTAGTAGAAAAATATGGTCAAAACAATATGTGTGAATAGTGCAATATAGTCAAATGTGTCATTCAATTTGGGACGGAGGGAGTAGTGTACTTTGTTGGAAAAATAAAAAGAATTGGAACCCATTGGTTGGAACATGGATTTTTTTTTTTTTAAAAGGAAATGAGACTTTGCAGTGAAAACAATTAATTAGGCGGAGTAGGTTTAGGCGGGATTTGTAGATAATTTAGGCGCTTAATTTTGTTTTATTTTTTTGACAAAATTTAGGCGCTTAATTGTATAGGAGTGTATTTTGCCTTAATTTTTTTGTTGTTGATAGAGTCAGAGACCTATTTGAAAGTGAGTTACAAAGTAAGAGACTAATTTGGCAGTTTACTCATCAATAGTGCTTCAATGGAACCGGAATATATAATCTTAAGTCAAATTACATATTTTTTTAAAAGTTTAAATATATTTTTATATTTTTTAAAAATTCAAACTAAGCTATTCGGTTCCCAACAAAAGTTTAGATAATATCAAAAGCAAGTGTAATAATGAAAGCTCATAATACAAGTCAAGTCACGCATGCAAAACAAGGCTCATAATACCAAGAAACTCTTATGAGTTGTTGGTTCATTAATTTGATTTATGTTTTTCAAAAAAAAAAAAATCAAGGTAAAACAAATGTCAGCTTTTATATTTCCACAACATACTCCCTCAATCCGTCCAATATAACACAAAACAAATTGTCTTCATTCTCCTATTATTCATCCATTCCAATGTTTTATAGAATTGGAGTTTAATAGTACTCGGTCAAAAACTAAGGTAAAAAATATTTAAGTTGAACCGGAGTATAATCTTCAATCAAATTATATACTCCCTCCATCCTATAATATAAGTAAAAAAAAAATGTAAATTTTTTTTTATTGCTTATTAATTATGGGGAAAAGAAGAGATATAGTAAATTAAATACAATTTACATTTAATTTTATGAGAATAAGTAAAAGTAAATTTTGAAAATGGTAAAAATTATTTTTTTGCTTATAATTTGAGACAAGAAAAAATGATTTTTTTAGTAATAATATAGCACGGATGGAGTATTTTTTTTATTTTTTATTTATTTTTTAAGACATTAACTTCAGCCGGAACTCTCAGTCAGAGAGTTAATAGTGCTTCGTGTGAACCGGAATATAGTCATTAAAAAAATTATAGAAAGAATAGTATGGTTATAAATAAAAATATAAAAATAGGAACAAATGAATACGAATAGAAATATGAACAAAAACAATACGATCTGCCGAACACTCTCTTTTAAGCAATGTATTTTATGCTTACAAGTAACCTACAAATGTTTGTCATTGAAATTATATTTTATTTTTAAATTATACTTTATTTATATAATTATTAAGTTATTAATTTCAACCGAAATATTACCCTCAGTCAAAGACTAGGGTTAATAGTGCTTCAGTTAACGGAGTATAATCTTCAATCAAATATTAGGGTTAATATTGCTTTAATTGAACTAGAATATAATCTTAACTCAAATTATATTTTATTTATATAATTTTTAATTCATTAATTAATTTCAACTGAAGTATTACCCCCAGACAAAGACTATGGTTAACAGTGCTTCAGTTGAATTGGAGTATAATCTCAGTGAAAAACTATGGTTAATAGTGCTTCAATTAATCAGTGTATAATCTTAAGTCAAATTATATTTTATTTTTAAATTATACTTTATTTATATAATTTTTAAGTCATTAATTTCAACCGAAGTATTGCCCTCAGTCAAAGACTAGGGTTAACAGTGCTTCAGTTGAATCGAAATATAATTCTCAATCGAAGACTAGGGTTAATAGGATTTAAGTTGAATCGAAGTATAATCTTCAATCAAATACTAGGGTTAATAGTGCTTCAATTGAACTAGAATAGAATCTTAACTAAAATTGTATTTTATTTTTAAATTTTACTTTATTTATGTAATTTTTAAGTCATTAATTAATTTCAACTAAAGTATTACCCTCAGTCAAAGACTATGGTAAATAGTGCTTCAGTTGAACTAGGGTATAATCTCAGTCAACAATAATGGTTAATAGTGCTTCAATTAATCAGTGTATAATCTTAAGTCAAATTATATTTTATTTTTAAATTATACTTTATTTATATAATTTTGAAGTCATTAATTTCAACCGAAGTATTACCCTCAATAGAGACTATGGTTAATAGTGTTTCAGTTAAATCGAAGTATAATCCTCAATCAAAGACTAGGGTTGATAGGGTTTCAGTTGAATCGAAGTATAATCTTCAATCAAATACTAGGGTTAATAGTGCTTCAATTGAACTAGAGTATAATCTTAACTCATATTATATTTTATTTTTAAATTTGACTTTATTTATATAAATTTTAAGTCATTAATTAATTTCAATTGAAGTATTACCCTCAATTAAAGATTATGGTTAACAGTGCTTCAGTTGAACTGGAGTATAATCTCAGTCAAAAACTATGGTTAATAGTGCTTCAATTAATTAGTGTATAATCTTAAGTCGAATTATATTTTATTTTTAAATTATACTTTATTTATATAATTTTTTAGTCATTAATTTCAACCGAAGTATTACCCTCAGTGAAAGACTAGGGTTAATAGGATTTAAGTTGAATCGAAGTATAATCTTCAATCAAATACTGTGGTTAATAGTGCCTCAATTGAACTAGAGTATAATCTTAACTCAAATTATATTTTATTTTAAAATTTTACTTTATTTATATAATTTTTAAGTCATTAATTAATTTCAACTTAAGTATTACCCTCAGTCAAAGAATATGGTTAATAGTATTTTAATTAATCAGTGTATAATCTTAAGTCAAATTATATCTTATTTTTAAATTATACTTTATTTATATAATTTTTAAGTTATTAATTTCAACCGAAGTATTATCCTCGGTCAAAGACTAGGGTTAATAATTCTTCAGTTGAATTAGTGTATAATCCTTAATCAAATACTATGGTTAATAGTGTTTTAGTTGAATCGAAGTATAATCTTGAATCAAATAGTAGGGTTAATAATGTCTCGATTGAATTAGAATATAATCTTAACTCAAATTATATTTTATTTTTAAATTTTAAGTCATTAATTTCAACCGAAGTATTACCCTCAGTCTAAGACTAGAGTTAATAATGTTTCAGTTAAATCGGAGTATAATCTTCGATTAAAGACTAGGATTAACAGTGCTTCAATTAAATCGGAGTATAATCCTCAATCAAAGACTATAGTTAATAGTGCTTTAATTGATCTGGTGTATAATCTTAAGTCAAACTATACTGTATTTTTAAATTTATTTATATAACTTTTCAGTCATTAACTTTAACGGGAGTGTTACCCTAAATCAAAAATTAACCCTAATCAATTAATAGTGTTTCAATATAATTTTATACTTAATTAAAGATGTCGTGGCTACACCATAATAAATTAAAATTACATAAATAATATTGACATTTAATTCGAAATAAATAAAATTGCATAAATAGCAATCAATTAATTTTAATGAATATAATAACATAAAGAAAAATGACAATTAGTATGGTTAAATAGAAATATGGCGCTAATTAATTGTAAAGTAATCATGGCCAAGTGGTTTAGTGTTTTGTTATTCTCACTGGTCCATGGTTCGAAACTTACTAAGGCCATAGTATAGTATTGTTTTTTTTCTTCAGTATTATCAATTATCAAGGCTGTTTAAAAAAATTATTCACCAAAATATTTCAGCGTGGGACCGAACCCACGACCTGGTTGTAATTGCAAAACGCTACAGCCGCAATGCCACCTGAATATATTTAGTTGTAGATTGCGTTATTTTAAATTTATAAAAGCGGAGTTGATATAAATATGGGAAATTCTAGCTTGAAGTCACCAATTTGTCATTTTTTGGTGAAGTTACCACATGGCCCAATGGAGAAGTAGAGTGGACTTGGTCAAATATTTTAAAGAATTATATGCTACACACCACTTACTATGCACCCTTATGTCTATTAGTATTTCAAATATGTCCCTAACAAATTAAAACTTACAAAATTACCCCAATCTTTATATTTTTTATTAAATTTAATTGTTATTGTTAAAATCAATTGAAACAATATCACAACATCATAGTTTTCTTTCAAACAAATCATAGTTTTCTTTCAAACAAATTGCTTGCATTCATATCAAAAAATAAAAAAATCTCTTCTTCATCCAACATAAGGTTCACAAATAAATCAAAAAAAAAATAAAAAATCTTCATCCTAATTGATCGGATGTGGTTTATTAAAAGAAGTTGGGAGAAATCCAGATCTTGAACCCATAATCTTCTTCTTTTTGTTTTTTATTTCCCCTCTTTGTTCACCACTTCATCTTCTTTTTTTCAATTGAGAGTTTTCAAAAAAAATTTCATACAATTTTTACAATGAAGTTGAAGGTTCTACCTCCCTTTCGATTTCTTCCATTCATTTAAATAAATAAAAAAACACACAAATTTGACACAAATGCAAAAACAAGCTCATCCAAACAAGTTGAAATTTTTAATTTTAGGTTTTTTTATTCACACCATTTGAATCAAAATTTAAATCATATATGCATTGTAAATGGTTTTTGTGATGTTTCTGGATAATTAATTGCTATTTTGGACGTTTGATGACCTGAAACCATTGGGTTTCATACTAGTATCGCGGGTCTAAAATATGACCGGCTGAAGGTTGAAGATGATGATTATTTATATCAACTCCAGACAAATGCAAATCAGACGAGGTGCAACTTCACAGCAGTAAAAACAACAAAACTGGTTTGATATCAATCTCAAAAAATTCAAAAATAGATGAATTGCACTTCTCAATCATAAAACCCAATGACAGCAATGGAATGGTTTGATATGGTCATGTTTGAGCCAAGTGACATCTGCACAAGTCACTGGCTAGGTTGGATACTCTGCTTTTATTTCCATATTCTCGACAAATACAATTGAAAGTTCTTGTTCACAACAATGTTTTAATAACCCAGTTTAAAGCTCTAAATAAACCATTTAAAGTTACTACAATGTGTTAATATATATAAAATGGAACAATGACAGTTGCATTGCTACGTACTCACTAGACTACAAAGTTATCTAGTTTTCTGAAATACAATGCACTTATATCAGGAATTTGTGAAATACAAAGTTACCTAGTTTTGTGTTTAAATCATTATCAAGTGTTAGACAATCTCAGTCCATTCATGGAGAAGCACAACAAGAACAACTAACATCATAAAATCTATTTAATTTCAATAAATTCTCTCATTTAAGTTCAAGGATAACCTTTTTGTCCTTTTTTTTTTTTGGATCATATCCTTTTTGTCCATTTTACTTTCCTCCATTTTACCCTTTATTAATACTATAAATTTGTCTTGGAATATCAAAAATCAACAATAATTAACTAATAGTCGCATACATTTTTTCTTTGAATCGATAGTCGCACAATTTTAAAACAAAATTTATTATTCCAACAATTTTTATTAATATCCACAATTTTTTAATATCATATTTATCCAACGGGGCGGACATGAATATCATTTACATCTGCTAACATTTGCATAACATTTTTCACATTATATGGCGACCCTCATTTAAAAATAAAAACAATATATGGTCAGCCCCTGACCCATGAATTCTAAGAAGTCTGAATTTAAAGTTATAATAATGCTACTACAAAAAGTTATACATGAAGTTATAAATATGATTTCTGAATTTAAAGTTATAATAATGCTACTAGATAATGAAACAAAGAAGCAGTCTGAGATTTTCTATAAAAGTATCCTCAGCTAAATGATGGAATTTTACTGCAACTAATCGGAAATAATTTTACAGACCAACTTTCACCAGCACCTATATACAGAAAGAACATGACATGAAGATCACACTGAAGCATGCTGTCCTTCTTCACCTTTTACTGTGCCAGATTCAGACACCTGTCTAAAATATTTTGTTCTTTAACACTACTAAAGAGAGAAACCAGTATATATATAACAGAGACAATTAATAAAGCAGACCAAATGAGCGATTCTACAAGTCTAAAACATATGAAACAAGCACTATTTCCACTTGCCAGTCCGTCTCCCAGGTAAGCCTCGAAGCTTCATCCGTGGCAGCCAAGTTTTCAGCCACTTATCAACAACTCCTGCATCCGATCAATTGGTTCAGTAAGGTCCTGTACAGCATGCCCTTCTGAGACATCTGAAAGTGATTTGAGATTGCACTTAATCAAGGCTTCAATGAAGTAGCAGGTCTCGTCCTTTGTATTCCCCTCTGGTACATCCACCACAAAAGATTCAATTACCAGGGTTCCTGGTCGTCCATCAATAATTTCTGGGTGGAGGGACATGATAGACGAGTAGTTCTGAAAAACAAGATACAACTTGCATCAAATTATTAGAAGATGATTCTTTGTTTTTAATTTGTGGAAGGAAGAGGCAAACTGTTGTGTGCAAGATAAAGAAATAACAAATCTGACATTTACACATTTAGTGCAAGCCTTAACAAAAAAATTCTAAGGCATTATTAACTCTAGGAAAATGACGTTTCCATGTTTTACTTCTATAATAAGAGGTGAGTATACCCTTTCACATGGCATGAGAATGAAAGGTATATTACAAATATTAAGTTCCACTTCTTTCTCCATAACTTGAATTTTGAAAAATATTCCCAAAAATATTAAATGCTGACCGAACATGTTTTCAAATTTACCTAAAAAGTAACATTCCTGAACAGTGTTCCTGGGAATAAAATTTTACTCCCGGAAACAAACACCTCCAAAGTGAAGAGAGACTAGATTATTGACTCATGAGGAATGTTGAATATGTTATTTGTAGAAGTATTAAACCATTCACGTGGCCTAATCTTTTAGGAGAAAGCAATTCCAGTTATATCCTAATAAAGGAACAACAGTTTCAAAATCAGCAAATGAAAACAGTTGATTAGTGACCTATAGAAATCAAGGAATCTTAAATTTCTCATTGATTTGACAATTGGTTGAATTCCTAGACAATGAAAATTTATCCATGTCTGGACATAGTCAGAAAAATAAACATCCTAGAGAATGGAAACGAGAACCAAACTCAGGAATTTGTCTTTTAATCAACAGAAAAACTGTCACTTCTGAACTTAACAGCTTTTGTTTTCTTTCTAAAATGTTGCACATGACTCAAAATAGATTCTAAATTTAGAGCATTTTCTTAGCAATATAGGATAGGTGAGGAAACATTGTTTGTTAGCGTATAAATAGAGGGGAGAACCCAAGTGAAGCAGTGAGCTAGTTAGTTAGTTTTGGGTGGAAGAGACCAGGCCTTCAAATATCTGGGAATTGGGGATTCCTGAACCCAACTACACATTCAATCTCTAAACTTGGATTTGCTAATTCAGAGAGAAGAGGAACTATTTAATAATTATCTTTATTCTTCTATTTCCTTCCTATTCTGACCATGTATCTATCAACTACTGTACTATCGGAGCTACAATAATTGAGCTATGGATATTGCATCTTAAAGCAAACCTAGGAGGAATGTATGGAGACACCAATATTGAGGAGAGGAAACTTACTCGAGTTGGCTTAGAAGGATCTTAACATGGTGAAACTTTTTGAAAACTGATCAAGGATATCCCGCCAGAATATGACCCAGCGATCTGCCAGTTTGGGTCCAAGACGAAGAAAGGGAACCTTTTGGAACAATAAAACTGAAGGGAAAATGAAGGACTGGATATCCAGAAACATAACAAGGGTGATAGAATAATATAGAAAACAAAAACAGAGATAGAAATAGACACTAGGATAGATTTGATGGAAGAAGAACCTGATCAGTTGATGGGAGGGGGTTTCCTACACCAACTAGATACTACCAAAATAGTCTTGATTTGACTTTGAACTAGGTATTTTGGGATTGAGTTAGACCTAGCACATACTCTAAGAAAGGAATCAGAACATTGCCCTTATGGGTGGCATAATGGTGTGGGCGTGGGGCAGTTATGGAGCGAACAGGCAGCATCCGTAATTAGTTGGATCCCAAGCACTCCAGCCAACCCTCCTCCATCCCCCAAAACCACCAGACACAATCTTCCATGGCAGAAGACGGGCATCAACAGATATTGACGAGGGTCTTCTGACAGAGATGTTTGCAGCGCGCACAAGGTATATATGGGAAATAATCGTACTATCCATATGCACACATGGCATAAGGAAAAGAAGAAATGGGCCATAGAGATAAAAACAGCAGAAATATACAAAACATAGATCATTTTTTTGATTTAATGGATCAGACCCAGCTCTTCAACAGAGGAAGGAAAGAACACAAAAACTCAGCCCAAGATAACACCCCATGGATCACCGAACCTAGATGTTTCTTCCAAGGAGATTGGACCTAGGCCTAGTTGCATACCTATCAAACATGCACTAAATCTATGAACGACTCAAACTACATTAAGCAATAATAAATGCACAAAATGTCCTGATTATTCCATCAAGCTGGTGTCAATTTTTAAAAAAAATATTATGATAGAAAACATTAAAAAGTAGAGATCCTATGCATTGGAAATGAGTGCCCGCCCGGCTTACAATCATAAAGACAAAAAAGGATAGAATTTAGTTAATTAGAGGATAGTCTTAATCAAACTAAACTTTAGTTAATTGAGACCATCTAGAAAACTGTTGTAACTCACTAACTGCCAAATTCAGTTAATGCAGTAAGCCCCAGGCAATTAATTGTCCTATATAAGGAACTCTTCTCTTAATCATTGTAACAGAATTTTAAATCAATGAAAATACAGTTAGATCTCTTTCTCAATGATCTCAAAACTGAAATTTACAAAAACTAATACTAATGGAGCAATGTATATCTTACACACACAAACATATATATAATTAATTCCTCTTAATCACACACGAGATTGAGTGCAATATGTTGATAAAATTTCAGCATGAGTGGTTTCTTAAGTGAGATTAAAGTAGGTAAATTATTGTAAGGAGATATTCATACCCTAAGCCTATGATCACCGCCAATAATCCTTATGCTTAGAATATGCTCATTGTCATCAAGAACCTCCAATCTTTCAGTACTAGTTGTAGCAGGAAGCCCGGATTTAACATCAACTTCTCTTAAACTTCCAATCTCAAGGTTTCCTCTCACCACACACCTGCTAATGAACGGTTTATATTTCTGCGGCTGATCAAATCTCCTCACCAAAGACCATACCTAGAAACAGAAAAAAATTAAATAAAATCAAGCATAAACACAATAAATACATTGCAGAATCATTCAATTATATCAACATAGTTTCTAAATTCTGCATTGCTTATCACCGCCGTCGTCGTCATCATCATCATCGTCATATAAATTTATAGACTTTTAAAAATCAAATAAAAAACATAAACTACCAAATCAAATCTAAAACGGAAAACAAGAAAGAATAATCGATCAACAAGAATTAAGAATCAAATCAAGAGTAGAGTAGATTACAAGAGGAACAGGAGCTCTAATATGCTTAACAAGTGCAGAAGCACACTGATTCTCCGATGGTTCCTGATTGTGATGTCTTCTTATATATTCCATCTCCGTGCTGCTAAATCCTCCGTTTCCGGTGCCGTTCATTTTCTCCATCACAAATAAACGTAAACGCCACCGTTTCACCTCTTAATAACTAACAAAACCACCGTCCAACGACGATGACAACGCAAAAATCGAATCTAGAACTAATAAACAAATCTTGATTCCGACGATCGGAGCTCCGATTTATTTCCGGCGAGTTTCTCCGATGGAAGGTTCGAGAAGTTGAGACAAAAAAAGAAAGAAACGGTTATTAAAACGCGTTTGCACCGTCATCCACCACCACCACCAACAACAACTCTTCTCTCTATCACTTATCTCGAATTATTATTATTTTTAATTTAAATCGTGAAAGTAAAAGAGGAAAAAAAACAAAACGCAATAAAACAAAAAAGAAAATGTGTGTTTTTCATTATTTCCTTGAATACATCACCAATAATATACTGTTACTGAGATTTTTATTACAAAATCGCCATTGGTTTGTCTTTTTCTGGTGGTTGTCGTTTTCTGATATACTGGAATTACTGAAAAACCCTTCTTTTCGTTATCCATTGGTGATGATAAGATTTACTTGAAAAAGAATATTAGGAACATTCGTTTAAAGGCAAAATTTTATTCTCACTCTTTCAACTTAATTTTAGAAAATGATCTCTTAGTGAAGAAATCTTCCTTCCTAAGGTGGTTGAATAAATTGCTATGTACACCTTCATCCATTGCTACGTAAGTGGATACTTATTCTTGATCGTTGCCTTATTCAACTGACGATAATCAATGCACAACCTCATACTCTCTTCCTTTTTCTTAACCAACAACACTAGTGCACCCCAAGGTGACACACTTGGACGTATGAACTTCTTTTCCAATAACTCTTCAAGTTGTTTCTTCAATTCATTCAATTCCGATGCCGGCATACGATACGGTGCCATTGATATCGGGCTAGTACCAGGTACTAAATCGATACTGAACTCAACTTCTCTTTCAGGTGGTAAATCAGATATATCTTCTGAAAATACATCCGAAAATTCACTAACAACTGGTATCTCTTCCAACTTAACTCCACCTTCAAGCTTCAATGATCCAAACACCATGAACAACTCTCCGTGATCATTCAAAGATTCCTTCACCTCTTCTCCATTCATCAAGGACAAACTTCCTTCTGACTTCGGGAAAATCACAGTCTTCTCACAAAAGTTAATATGAATTTGGTTAAAGACTAACCAGTTCATCCCAAAGATAACATCAATACCACTAAGTGGAATACACACCAAATCCATACCAAAATGTCTACCGAACACAGATACAGGACAATTACGGCATACAAGACGAGTAATAACCGAACCACTAGCAGGAGTCTCAATATTCATACAACCAGACATTTCATAAACAGAAATATTCAAACGCTTCATACACTCCATAGAAATAAAAGAATGTGTTGCTCCGGTATCAATAATCGCAATTAAAGGAGTGTCATGAATGAAACACGTACCTCTAATGAGATTATCAACTTGATCAACTCCCTCTCCATTCAAAGCAAACACTTTTCCGGTAACCTTCTTTGGCTTCTTACATTCTGGACTCTTGTGACCTTCTTCACCACAGTTGAAACACGTAGGAGTAGTCGCCTTGCACTCTTTAGATCTATGTCATTCCTTCCCACAATTATAGCACACATCCTTATCCTTCTTACAGTCAAAAGAACGGTGTCCAATCTTGCCACACCTATAACACTTGTCATTATCCACCTTCTCCTTTCCCTTTCCACTTCTAGCACTTCCTTTTCCCTTAACCTCATAAGGCTTGACACGGTCTTGACTCTTTCCTCTAACCGCCTTGAAGTAGTTACTCTTAGCTTTCCCATCTTCATCACAAATTCTAGCCTTTGCCACCAAAGTAGTGAAGTTTCTAATCTCTGCAAACCCAATGATATGCTTGATGTCGGGGCGTAGACCACTCTCAAACTTAACACATTTGTTGTTCTCCGCCTCCGGGGTATTGTAGTGAGGACTAAAAGCACACAAGGACTCAAACTTAGCCGCATATTCTGCTACCGACATGTTCCCTTGTTCCAACTTCATGAACTCTACCACTTTCTTATTCTTCACATCCGCCGGAAAGTACTTGTCGAAGAATTCCCGTTTGAACATCTCCCAAGTGATGACAACACCTCTATCTCCTAGTCTCAACTTGGCATTCTTCCACCATTGGTTTGCATATTCCCTAAGCACATAGGTTCCTAATGCAAGCTTGTTCTCATTAGCACACTCCATAGCATCAAAGATAATCTCAACTTCTTCAACCCACTTAACCGCTCCATCCGGGTTAAAACCTCCAACAAAGAAAGATGGCTTGTGCTTCAAGAATCTATCCAAGCGCTTCTCTCCATCCCTAGCCGGATCATCACCTCTTGCCAAAAGATGAGTCATGGTAGCAAGTGACTCCGCGATCTGAGCATTAGCACGTGTCGACGTCATGGTCCTGAACAGTCAATTCCAATCAACAAACAAACGTCACAACAAAAGTACAAACAATGCACCCTACACATGTTGTACAACGGGTTACTAAGCCTAATTGATTCCAATGAATCAACCAGGCTCTGATACCAATTGTAACACCCTACTTAAATCTACCCAAAAATTTCGACCAATAAATAAATAAAACACAAGTAGACACAAGTAGAGCGTTACATGTGAAAATCATCAATAATCACCCTAGTATATAATCCAAATATATATCATGCTTGTCACATACATTGCAGCGGAAATAATAAGACCTTCTCATTCATATGATGATTCAAATATTAAAGATCATAAACAAGTCGCCGACTAATAACCATTAAGTTCAACAATCATAATAATTCAACCTTCACATAAATCACCTACAATTATCTCGTCATCAAGTAAATAGTTAATTAAGTACTTGGCATAAGCCTTACATCATCATAAATAAACAAGGTCTAAGAACGACACTAGGCAAAACCCAACAATAATGATAAAACTCCAACATGGTGTTACAATCCTTCAGAGCAACGGACAAGGGTACTATACTAATAGTAATGACTCATCTCCTCACCCCGAATACTTGGCAACAATGCCGGGTACTCCTCCTAAGCAAGCAAAGCAAATCCTCACGCCTGAGAATCTGAATCGCCCAACGATCCATTACATAAAAGAAATAGAGAGTTAGTACATATAATCGGCATTTAAAATAAATGAAAGTAAATTACTAACATTAAATCCAACCCAACATATACAATGCATACATATACACATTCATTCACTATCCACATAACTAACATACATATAATACCAATTCATCTCCATCAACAAGGCATATACATATAATCAATCTATATCCATAAATCTTATCCGCACCGTCAACAATCAACAAGATATATGCACATTCCATTAGTACACAATTATTCGAATATCACATCATTATCACATTAACACAATTAAGGTTCACCTTCCTAATGCATCTAATGTCACCTTCATGTATGTCCTAGACATGTCTACATGTGGTACCATATCACCATCTATATAGGATACAAGAATCCCTTCACCATCTATTATCACCATCAATTGACACAACTTATGCATGAATGATGTGTCACGACATTTCATCAATATAAATCAATTTATATATATTCACCAACACTTCATGTATTAACACATGATATCACCAACTCACCATCTTATCATTTCATATACATTCCAACACATTTATACATACACATATTTGAGATCAATTCAATTCATCACCATCCATCACGCAACACTCATATAGAAATATTATCATTATTCATGTATCTCTGTAAGACTAGCAACCTATACACCAAACTATCATCATCATCAATTAAAATCAACTAAGTCTGGCTGCCTTCGCCATCTCTCGCTATAGCGAGCTCTGGCGAAGCAAGTCAGAAGCATACTCGCCCTCTGGCGAGTCCTAGCGAGTAATCTGGCAACCTTCGCCATCTCTCGCTAGCTCTCGCCGTAGCGAAGCAAGTCAGAGAGCACAGGGCTGGCTGGCGAGCACTAGCGAGCCCAACGAGTTCCCTCGCTAGCTCTCGCTTAGCGACGAACGCCCAAAATTTCTGCTCTGTTTTCGTGACTGTTTGGATTCCACCACCAAATCATCCAAAACGTGTTCCAGTTTAAAAAAGTTGTTTCCTTTAGGTTATAAACATGTTATCATACCTAGAAGTACAAGTTTCATTTCTTACAAACATCAAAATCATCACCAATCAAAGATTATGCATATTTTTCATTCAAAACTCAAAAACCTATAATTTCATATGAACATACTTTGATTCTCAAAATTGAAATCATCAACGTGTACTTTTAGCATTACATAACATAGATATCACGAAATCATTACAAAAGGAAGCATTTTGATTCATATAAAAACATAAAAATGCTAACTTTAAGCATAGCAAAGGGTGAGAGGGTTTGGGTAAAGAGAAACATGATTTCTCCTCCCTCTTTATCACCCACAAATTATATGAAACTACTCTCTTACCTCTAATTCTTCAAGAATTAGCTCCCCCAAATCTTTCTCTTAGCCTCCTCTTCTATGTTCTTCTCCTCTTGTTCTTCCCTAGATTTTTCTCTTTCTATTTCTTCACAAAATGATGACAAATGATTTTCTCTCACTAAGTTTCAAACTTATACCTAGGTTAATTCCTTCTCAATTTACTAAATTGTCCTTCCTCATAAAACTCACTTCTAATTTCTATCTACACTTCTTAAAAACACTACTATTCTAAATACACCACTACACCAAAAGCCACATATTTAAATAAATCATGGAAATTAAATAAATAAATCAAATTAAATAAATAATTAAATAAAAACGGGATGTGACATCATATACCCCTATGCCAAACATAATTGCTTCGTACACCCCTCCATTTCTTTATACACCCCCATGCCCAACATACTTGCTTCGTACACCCCCCATTTCGTCATACACCCCCAGTCCAACATAATTGCTTCGAACACCCCTCCAATTTAGTCATATAACCCCCAAGCCCAACATAATTGCTTAGCGCACCCCCCCCCCAGTTTTTTTTCTTCTTTTTCTCCCTAGATTTCTTGCGAGCCCCCAATTTTTTTTTTCCCCCAGATTTCTAGCGCACCCCCAATTTTTTTCCTCCTCCAAACTTCTAGCGCACCCCGCCCAAATTTCTAGCGCACCCCCCGTTTCCAATTAAATAATAATTTTTGTTCCTTTTGAAGTATATATTATAAGAATCTATTTTTAATTAATTGTGTTGAATGATTATATAGTCATATTTTAATTTAAAATTACATACTAAAACATGTACTGTAATTATGCTTTTATTTATTACAATTAACATAAACCATCGGACAAAACCATTGGTCTTTTGTTTTATTACAAAATCATTAGACAATTATTTTACAATACAAATGCTCCACATTGTCTAAAATAATGGCTTCGGCGTATAACATCTTGAAACCAAATAACAAGACTAATGGTTTCAGTGTATAACGCTATGAAACCATTTAACTAGAATAATGGTTTCAGTGTATAACGGTATGAAACCATTTAACTAGACAAATGGTTTCAGTGTATAACATCTTGAAGCCAAATAACAAGACTAATGGTTTCAGTGTATAATGCTATGAAACCATTTAACTAGACTAATGGTTTCAGTGTATAACGGTATGAAACTATTTAACAAGACAAATGGTTTCAGTGTATAACATCTTGAAACCAATTAACAAGACTAATGGTTTCAGTGTATAACATCTTGGCACTAATGCTCATATAAAACCATTTAACTATAATAATGGTTTCAGTGTATAACACCATGAAACCATTTAACTAGACTAATGGTTTCAGTGTATAACGCGGTATGAAACCATTTTTGCTGTGGAATGGTTTCAAAGAGTTGTACTCCAAAATCATTCGATGTACTTAATAGTTTTAGATGTACTCCAACACTCAATTAGTCATACTCTCTCAAAACAAAAGCCTACTACTCCTCTTATCAGTATCCCAACCCAATTAACTTGATTTTAATTTACCGACGAAAGTACATATTTTAAATCAACTTAATTAATAAAAATTGTGAAATAAATTTAAATTCTTAAGAGGATATAAAACCAGAGAGAGTGAGCTATCCACAACTGTTCCAAATAATTCAAAATACCCTAAATAAAATTTTGGGAAAATTTTATTAATACCTGATATTTATAAAATCATATTTACCTCATTTAATTAACTAAAAATAGTTTCAGGTCTCAGAAAAATACCTAACTGGTCCCAAAATTCCCAGAAAATTATTTACTATTTTTCTGTACAAAAATAAAAAAAAATTGGAGTTTCCTTGACCTCGCACGCGCCCCCACGCGCCGCCAGTGAGAGTGGGCGTGACCGGCGCGTCACTGTTCATCATCACTCTCACCTGTTTTTTGCAAAAACGGGTCGCGCGACCCGGTTCGTCGACCCGGTTCGTTCTCCCTCAATAATCAACGAAACTCGACGTTCTTTATACCGTTTTGATCGTCGTTCGATATTAGGAAGGTTATCGGTATTAGTTTTCGAAATCGGCGATCGAATCGCATAAAAAATGTGGCCGAAATTGAGCGTGCAAAAATGTGTTATGATTATTACACGTGTACGATCAATCTCATGGTTGTGAAGGAATTATGCACCCTACATAATAATAGGCTTATGCATATTAACTTATGCCTATTTATCCTTTCTTATTGGTGCACCAAACATCAAATTTAAATTGTTAATTATATATCATATCTTTGTTTTCCCATCTTGTGCACCAAACGAGCCATAAAAGTCTATTTCATATGAACATTATAAATAGACTAATGAACTAATGGACTTATGACATTTAACTCCCTTTTGATATTTAGCATGACATTTTTGAGAATTTTGACTATATATGACATCATCTTTCAATTCTAGTTTATTATAATACATTTATATATGTGAAAGATTAATGTATATTAATAAACTTAAATTACTAAAAAAGATAATAAATTTATAATTCAATTGTAAGTACAAAATTTAATATATAAAAATAATAGTTATAAAAATATTATTCTTTTTTTTTTTATCAAATTCATTTTTTGTTTAAATAGACCGGCCTAGTAAGCTGGTAGAATTTTTTTATGACATGTATATTTTAATTTATTTTTAAAAATAGTCTTTTAAAAATGTCTTAATCTAATAGGAGTTACCACTCATCGTTTAGATAGTATCTAGTTATTTTGTTGGGCTTCGGTCCTCTTGTATTCTAAAAAAAAAATGTCTTAACCTGTTCCTAAATAGGCGATATCGTAGATTCTTGTAGGTCAATTTAGTCTTTTCTCACTTGCAAAGGGCCGAAACTCTCGTTTAATTTTTTTTTTTTACTAGTTAGTTGTTTATTAAATAGTTATAACACTAGCTATTTTTTTTCCTTTTTGGTATAGATAATTCTAGCTATTTATTCCTAGTATAAAATAGATGTGGATATAAATCTTATGTCTTTGATTAATGTTTGTATTTTGAGCATATATATTGAAGGAGTGATTTATGTAAATCATCTAGTAAAGGCTAACTAACACATTCGAATAGTTTGAAAAAATATTTTTCACAATTTACCTTTTCGAATTATATGCATAACTTTATCTTAAAATTTCATCATATTATATTTGTATCTAAGAATTAAGTTAAACTTCAATGCATGTTATTAATACCAAGAAACCTATGTACTTTTTTTAATTAAAACTATGGTACTTGAAAGTTGATTTTTTTTCTTCGTAAAAGAGATGAATTATAATTTGATTAGTAAGTGAATACTTGTGAGGGAAGACTTAAGTGAGATAATAAAATTTACCATTTAGATTAGATCAATGATTCAGATATGTTCAATTTAAAAAAGAGAACATATACATTTCTCCACACACTATCACATTTTTCACCACACTTTAATTTAAAACAAATCTTTCAACAAAGAACAATTCCATTATAAAAAAACGATCTCTTTCTTCACACCCATCACTGCCGCTATGAGCAACGGCGATCATGGACTCAACCACCGATGACGACCGACACCACAAAAGGTGACATTTTCTTCCAAATTTTTGTGATCCAAAAGCACTCCTATCTTTGTTCCGTCATCTACTTCGTAGTATGGTATGTTTATATACCTCATTCCTCCCCACTTGTTTGAATTCAAGTTTTATCCTATTTTAATTGAGTTTTAAAAGCTATAGTTTGAATGAGATTAAATTTAAACTATTTATTTGATTGAGCTTAAAAATATATTTGTTTTGATTGATATTGTACTTTGTATGACATGTGAATTATAAAGGCTTCGTATATGTGTTGTTTATTGTTTTAGTAAAACCATAAATCAATTGAGAGTGACATGAAAAGGAATGAGATGTCATATGAATCTGAATGGATAAACGAACATTACAATGATGTCAATGGTTATGACAGAAGTGATGGTGAAGATAATTATGTCATATTTTCCTATGTATTCCTTTAAATGTGTCATTTAAATCTTATTGTTGAGAATTGAACTAAATTGTACATTGTATTATGTGATACATTTAAATTTTAAACATCTTGCTTTGATTCGAAACACACAAGCAATGTTTTGATACATTTGCATTTTAAACATCTTGATTTCATACCTTATTTTACCATACATTATTTTAATGAACTGATGCATCAATTGTACACTTCTAACTAAAGATTTCATGATAGCATAAATTAATAACATACATAAGTACTTAATATCATAGTAGCATACATTTTGTCCAAAAAAAAATATCATAGTAGCATAATAACTTAAAGAGCAATGTTATTTTCCACAAGTAGCATACATATACAATACACAATATATTCTAAACATATAGAAACAAAAGCTAACCAAAATCCTCAAGTTATATCAGTTTTGATACCACTGTATAGTTTGCACCATCCATGAGGAAACATATGCATCTAACTCCTTTTGTGACGCATTCTCTTAAATATTCACGCCATCCACCTACAATGACAAATTGGGTATCTCTATGTTCTACTTCCCAAGTATAAACATTATTTGTTTCGTACGTGGTCACTTCAATCTCATATGGTACAGTACCATTGTAAATGATGTCTACCACTTGTTCAGGTATCAACTACATTAAATCATGAAATATAAAATTTAAAATCAGTGATAATTTTGATTGAAAATTACTAGAAAGAATATGCAAAGTGTTGTAGAATTAATTAATTACCAAAGGTTGTGGATCCCTTGCCATTGATTCAGAAATCTCCACAAACCACATTGGATCATAACCCCAATGACCATTATATTTAGATGGATCATTTGTATCTATTCTTCCTAGGTAATGGCCTATGAGTTTAATCTCAAACTTAGCATTGCCAACATACAATAGGTTCATTATTCCAAACCGTGTTAGTTGGTACATAAACCTTAATTTTTTTTGGTTAAAAGTGAAGTGTGCCCCTTTATCATCGCGGCTAACAAACCCAATGAAATGGTTCCCATGTACATCCTTCAATACTATATATCTACCAAGCTCATCAGCCCATTTGTTGTAGAAACAAGTTGGAAAATAAATTTTGTCCTGTGGAATTTAAAGTTTATTTTATTGCAAAAAAGTGTAACTAAATATAGAAATTATCATGTCAACCTTTTAATATACAATTATACCTCTTCCACAATAAACCCAGCGTCAAATTCCAATGTATTGGTATATCTTTCTGCAATTACCATTTACAAACAATAACATTACAATTAAATTTATTATAAGGTAGCAATGTTAATAATACAGTCTCACACTTTTTTACAAAGCTAACCTAGCAAACGATGTCTGTAAAAAAAAATTCATTTTCACATGTTTTGACAAAACTAATAATATAGCTTAAATAAATATTTAAAATTGATATGAAAGCCATACAAATGAGTTAAAAAAATCTAAATATCAAAAACCAATTTAATGTATGAGAAAAATCAAAATCGTTGGTCATGGACATTTGCTCTACTAACAACAACATGAATCAAAATATATCTTCAAAAAATTATATATCTAAATGAAAACATACCATGATATTTGTCCTTCTCTAACATATTGTACAATTTTTCTGTATTAACTTCAAAAGACCTCTACACAACAAAACAAAAAAAAGAATAAATAAATTATAACTGAAAAATCATAAGAAAAAATCTAGGTTTATTTTTATACTTACCCATTTACCATTAATTGGTAAAGGCTGGGGAGCGGGTGCAGAAACTCGTGACCTGAACATAGTTGAAAATAAGAATAGAGAGGGATGAAGGAGGCAGAAGAATTTATGATTGTTGTTGGAAAGAAAACTGTTTCGATTTTGAGTAGAAAAGAATCGTCAATTTCATCTACAAAAAAGGACTGGTCTTGTGGATTGGTCCATTATTCTATTAAAAGTCTCATATTTATGTTTGGTCAAATCAATTAAAAGAACAAAAAAAAGCGTAGAAGAACATGCATCTTGCAATTTTATAATCCTCTACCAACTTGCATTCTCAATGTGTTTTACATAATAGGGTAATGCGCTGCAAGGAAGAAATGGATAGAAGAACATTGAAGATGCATTTCACATTTACTGAAAGTGGTGGCCGCTGGTGGGAAGAAGAGAAAACTAGGGTTGAGACGTTGGTCATTTTCCTCCTTTATAATAGGCTATTGGGTTAGGCCCACAATGATCTAACCCAAATCAACTAATATTGGGTCTCTTTTTTGTTACAATACCATTATCCTTTTAATTTTATTGTTTTATTATATAGAATCAATTAATTTAAATAAGTAAATACATAATGGTATTAATACTAAATATATTTCCCATTCTTATAAATATTAAATATATTTTTCCTTTATATTAATGCTAAATACATTTTATATTAATAGTAAAACTCAATCAATGATTTTCAACTTTTCATTTATATTAATACTAAATATATTTTTCATTTATATTAATACTAAATGTTTTTAACTTGACTAAAGCCCTCAATATATGAAGGCTCAATATACTCCAAGGTCCAATACAGTTCGTCCATATTCAACTAGGGGCACATTGTTCCTTATGCTACACTACCCATAGCAAGATAATGACCCCTGCATAAAATGTAATATTGTCAATTCCATTCACGTAATGGAACCTACAAGGTTTTTATAAATATCATCTTGCACAACAACACCTACATATAAGCATAGGCAATCAATCTCAAGGTACTCACATTTTATGATGTTATTAGTCCTTTGATACTTGGAGTATTCCCTGCCAATATGGTGGTCTACTATTATTTTGTGTCGTTTTTATATGATTTTGAGTCTAGTATTGTATTTAGGACTTCATGTAATTTTCTATAATAAAAAGTTAGTTCTAGTGATTATTGGAGTCTAGACAGACCAATGAGACATAGTGAAAAAACTTCCATAGCTCAAAAGTGATATTCAGAGTCAAGACACCTAGGTTCCGTACAACCATGAGGTCGTTGGTCAGATGTATGGTCAAAGAAGCCACGTGGGTAATGAAAGAGAAGACGCGCTGCTTACCAGAGGAAAGACAGCTGGCTATTCCAAAGAGGCAAGGACTGTACTATCATGGTATTATCCACTAAAGGGGATATGCCTTATTCCTTTGGCTATCGTTTTGCTAAATGATGCCAAGGCCCATGATCCAAGTCTGACATTATATAAAGGAGCCTTTTACTTAATTTTTTGAGGTATCACAAGTGGATCACAAGGTAGAGGCAGAGTTGAAGCGATGTCACACTAGAGTGAAGAACTGTATGATTCTAATAACCGGAGGCAAGCCGTCTATGCTCATCGGAAGTTGAGACAACATCCTTTGGTGGTTGTGCTTGTAGGTTTATATCTCATTCTTTTATGATGTATGAATCCATCCTTTTGGTTGTTTGTGTTTGTATGTTCACCATGAGCTAAACTCTTAATAGTTAGAGTATGTGAAGTTCAGTGAAATAGTATGTTATTCATGTGATGTGTATTGTAATGCTTCGTTAATCCTTTTGTTATTATGCTATATGCTTGCATCTTTAACTGATCAACTTAAATCTAGGCACAAGTTTAATTTTATGAGACATCTAATGATAAATGGAAATAAAGGATTAATATGGTTAAGTAGAGGATGGACATATACTTCTTACCTAATGACTTAGACACAAGCTTTAGGGTCATAGTGGGTTTAACAAGCAAGGTTTTATGAACTAAAATGAATTAAGCGTGACCTAGACATAGGAACACCTTATCCGCCGTTTTACATAAAACATTGTAGACATACACCATAAGGCAAGCTTGCTCATAGAAGTCTTGACAGTACTTATCACTCACTCACATAACATTCTATGGGTTTAAATGGATCATTGTTCCAACAACTTTCCAAACTTGTTTTAAAAAAACCCTTTTTATTATTTTCTTATTTGAAACCCTGAAATGATATTTGTTTATGTTTTTACTTACAAGTTGAAAACCATTTGTATGATGAATGAAATGAAGTTCCCTTAAGCAATCCTTGTGGGATCAGTACTTTTTCTTATTACTTGTTGTAATCATGACTGTGTATACTTGCACATTTGCTAACATCTTTAATTAGAGCAACAATCCCTTCCCCCACCGTGCCTAAATCTCACAACCACCACATGATACTTATCTCACTGGAGGAACCATCTAATTTTGATACCTCATATTAGTTGCGCCCTTTGTGGAAAGATTTCCCTATAAATCTTCCTAAACCCACCTTACTCACTCATTCTTTTCCAATCAAGTTCCAATGAAGATATTCGAACAACACACAGTCGTAGCCACCATTTATAGTGGAGTCGTCCCACAAGAAGAATCGTTCAGCATAACCAAACACAATAAGATAATGGACCTGGTCCCAAAATTGTAAAAAAATAAAATACCAATCTTGGGTTTTAGAGACCATGAGCTAGTAGAGGACACACCCGATGAAGAACTTTCTCTCTTAATACTAGCAACCATAACTAACTGCGACATTTCCTGGATTTTGACTGATGAAGGAAGCTCGTGTGACATTATGTATGATGAATTGTTCCATAAGTTGAAACTAAAGCCAGAACATACGACATCGTATGCAGGAGGACCATTAACGATGTTCAACGAATCTCCTAATTAAACTTTAGGAATCATCACCCTTCCTACCGCTTTCCAAGACAGAATGACTAGATCTTCAAGAAGGACGATTCAAGTCAAATTCCTGGTAGTACCATTCTCATTCGTCTACAACTGCATCATAGGCAGGATAACATTCGCATCTTTAGGTGTGGCTCCGTCAACGGTACACCTAAAAATGAAGTATCATGGCCAAGACAATAGAGTCGTCACCATTCACACAAATATGAGAGGCACACAAGGGAATACATCCGTGATGAAGAAAATGCGACAACGTAGCCCTTACCACTTGAAACCATAATGAAGTCCACAAACCCACTCCAGACGAAGAATTTATTAACGTGTAGCTAGATGGCAACCCAACCCGGACAATCACGATCAGAGTCAACCTTCCCCTGAACGTGGAAGAGAGCGTAGTAAGATGTTTGAAAGCTAACACATACATCTTTGATATTTCACCAGAAGAAATTCCATATATAAATCCAGAAGTACCATGTCATCCTCTGAACGTCAACATAGACATGAAATTTGTAGTACAACAGCGACGACGCCAATCGCCAAAAAAGGCAGAACCAAACAAGGCAATCATGAAGGGGCTAATCCAAGCCAAATTTGTCTTAGAGACAACGACACTGACTGGCTTTCAAATGTGGTCCTCGTGAAGAAATCTAGTGGAAAATGGCGAATGTGTGTTGACTACACAGACTTGAATATGGCATGCCCCCAAAGACTCGTACCCCCTTCCTAATATTGACACATTGGTGGATTTCTCAATAGTATACAAACTCCTATAATTTTTACACATACTCTGGCTACACCAAATACTTATATTTGAAGGAGACTAGGACAAAATCGCTTTCATAACGGAACACGCCAATATGATAGTTACAAAAATCTTTTCCACGGCTTCAGGATTTTCACCCCCAAGCACAAGTTCTTTAGCCCCAGGCGAAAATTCCAGACAGTCCTCTTAGCAATGTCTTCAGATTTTCTCCCCATGCACAAGTTTCTTAGCTTGGGTCGAAAATTCCATACTTGATCCATTTTTCTTCCATTTTACTTTCTCTTCAAGGAACCTCAATTTCCATGTAATTTTCTCATTATCTAAGGGTAAAATATCTAAGAATCCTCCTAAAACACCATGAATTTGGTCCTTATTGTATGTAATAATAACAGGAGTTATCAACATTCTGCCAAGCGAAGCTAAATGAGGTATTAACCTTCAAAGTTGGTTTTAGTTTTACAACTAGTTCTGGTGCTTGATTTTTAATTGCAACATTATCCTCCTCAATAGAGCGTGTGATAGTATCGGCCTGCTTGTTAATTAAAATTCTTATTAGTAGAACCTAGAACCATATCAGCTTTCAAGAGCTCTTTAACAACTTAACCACCCGTTGGTGTTTTCAAGAACCAACAGTATCTTCAACAACTTTGGTGACATATTCTTTCATAATAATATTATAAATAACATCATGACACACTTGCTTCCCATGATCAGTTTTCTTGTTTTCTCATGGCGGGTGTAAACCACTTGCAAACAAAGATGTTGTGTTCGATAACCTTATAATGTGAACAAAATTTAGGCAGACGTTCATAAACAACGTCGAGATTAAAAGCGTAGCCATCATGTTCAACCCTAATCTTATAAAAAAAACTCGTCTAGACATGTCCATATCAACCAATATGTGTGCATAGTGTCTGATCAGTGCATTTTAATGCACTTTTTTATCACTCTGTGCTATGGCAATTTTATGACTTCTCCTGCTAATTTGGTATTTTTATCATGTTTTGTGTTTAGAGTCTAGTTTTGCTATTATTTATGTTTTGCTATTTATTTTCGTAATAAATAGTAATTTGACACCTTCTCATTGTGCAGACCATAACTTGAGCTACGAATATCGGATTGAGGTGTGGGAAGATGCGTTGGAAAGCTAAGAGAAAGAGCTACAACTTTCATGTTGAAGCTGAAAGCCAATTTGGAGCGCAAAGGAGTCATATTTACTCGTCATGTTTCAGACTTACAAAGATTTAATTATTTTTCAGCATAACTTATATTTTTCGGCCCAATTGTTTTGTGGCCCGTTTTGCTTGCTTATAAAAACCGAAAATTCTGACCTAGGTCAGTTCTTACACTCCATTCACGAATTTTGAAAACCCTAGAGCAGCCACCACTTGAATGGAGAACTAAATCCTTCTTTCAATTCGTTGGTGCAAGGAACTCGTTTTAGATTCTTGAGGTCTGTTTTTAATAGCAAATTCTGTTTTATATTCATGTTCTGTTATGTCAATTTCGTATTCTTAATTCAGTATGTATGAAATTGAATTATAATGATGCTTAATCACTCTAATTCGATTCGACACCGTTTATTCAATTTAGTTTATCGCTTGTATAGATTATATTGAATAGAAATTGACATAAACTTTGAGCGCTTAGCAAAAAGGGTTGATCGAAATTCAGTAAGGATATTAATCTGACATTAGTACGCTTGTTTACTATTGCCTACGATTAGTTGAACGCATTTGACGCTTGTTTGAATGGAATTCGTATAAAACTGTTAACGCTTGTTTATTTCGGTTTTATAAATCAACCAGAACATGAGCATATAATGAATTTATTCTTTGTGAACCATATGATAGAATCAAGAATGAGTTACCTAAAGCCAACGAATTGATCATTTTAAATCAATCGAATTTCACACTTTTCTTACGTTCTGTTAACAAAACAAAACCCCCATAATTTACAGTTTTTGAATTGTTCTAATATAGTTAAACTGATTGTGAGTCTTTGGGAAACGACCAAGGTTAACTACCTTGTACTACTTTTCTTAAAACATTATTTGATCGCGAAACGACCGTGATCAAGTGTCCAAAGGTCTTGTTCTTCGTGGATTGATCCAAAGCAAGAGGCATGCCAATTGCACTAGCAATTTCAAACAAAGTGCGTTGTCGCCAGTACTCTTGCGGCAATTCCATGAGTAATTTGTAAAAAAGTAACATTAAAAAGATAATATTTTAGTATTTTCCAACAATATTTTTCTTAGTTTTCAAATTTTCCGTTTTTAATTGTATTAGAAAAAAAAAGTGATTCACAAATACACATGCTTATCATAGTCATTCTCAATATTTGTGATGTATTATTATGGCTTTTGGCGGTTTAAACGAAGATGACGCTACAAAATCCCACAATTTAATATCTCTGATCATCTAGCATGTAAATAAGATATGGAAAATGCTAACTAAAACCCGTGGAGCAATATTTGAGAAATTAAACAAGGTAAAAAATTATTGAAACTTGTGTAATATACTTTTTAAAAATATAAAGGATAATTTTTCCAATGCAAAACTTTCTCTTTTTGGTTACCTTAACTACCGCCCCACGAACACTAGTTAGCATGATCCATAAATAATTAGACTATTCACAAGCATCATAGTTATTTCCAATATCTGCCAAGTATAATATTTTATGGCTTTTTGTTGCTTTCATGATAATGATCCCTCAAAATTCACAATTGAAAATCTTAAGACATTAGATGTGTAAATAAAAATTTTAGATCATTTACAAGTACCAATGTCTGGCCAAGTCTAACATGAAAGACCATGGTGTACAAGTTGCCAATATTATTATAACGAATACGAATTTCATCAAGTCTTCCATGGTGCATCAAGCCTTCAATCCAACAATCGATTTTGTAAAATTCATATTCATTATAATAATATTGGCAACTTGTGCACCATGGAAGACTTGGTGAATTCTTCCATATTAGCCAAAGCCCCAACGTCTATCTATTATCCCTTACTTTCGAGCTTTGTTAGTTCTTAGACATCCTAATCCAAACCCTAATCCCGTCCAAATTTAGTTAACACGTGGATGGGGGCCATTAAAATTCATCCATAATTACAGGCATTGGAAATTGACTTTTGATAACTCGAATTTACCTTATGCACGTTTCTCACCCTTCATATTCTCAATGCTTTTCTCTCTTCTGTTTCCTAAGATTCTCATATTTCAAAGTCATTCAAATTAAGTTATCAAAATCTCTGTCCTTCTCAAATTTCAACAAGAATTCATTTTCTTTTCTTCTTTCTCTTATCAACTACTCTCAGCAAACCTTTCTCTCGTCAACCCTTATCAATACCTTTCTTTTTTTTTTTTCTCTTCGCTCAATCCAATTTCTGTAGACTTACCAATATTCTCTTTTTCAACCTCTAGACAAGATGACACCATGAAAAGGAGAAAGGACCAACTTTTATTAAATGAAATGTTTACATGGGGAATCACATGGATAATGGAAAATAGGAATGCATTGATGATATTTTGAATCATCAATTTCACTTTATTTAATGTGAACTTTGATATTCTCTAAAAAATATTGGAACTCTAATTTGCTACAAAATAGAGTAGTTTATTAAATGTACTCAATCGCAAAACGACTAGTTTATTAAATGTGTACGTTTATACATGCTAAAGAATACATTGTATTCCCAAGTAATGTTTGATATCATGATGTCATTAATTTATGAACGACTCAAAGTCACATTAAAATACGTATAGACATTTGTGATTTTTTTAGAAATGACGCAATGAGAATCTTTTTTATTCGTGAATAGTTTTTCTTTGGCTTAACTATGAAAATGATCCTTGCAAATATAGTGTGTTTTGATTATTTTTTTTGGTATTAGAAGAAGTGGTAATCCACTGAAATTAAACTCACAAATAATTTTGTGTTTTGATTTTAGTCCTTGTAAAAATATTTTTTTTTTCATTTTAGTCCTTGCAAATATATAACATTTTGCTTTTGGTCCTTGTTGTTTTATTTTGGTCCTTACAAAATTGGTTAATATTGGAATTGGTCCTTGTAATATGTAAAATATTTGATTTTGGTCTTCAAAAGTAAGGACTAAAATAAATATTACAATGACTAATTTAAACATGAATCTATTTTGCGTGGACTACAACAAAACATTGAGGACCAAAAACGAAACTTTATATATTTGAAATGACTAAAATGAAAAAAATATTTTTACAAGGACTAAAATCACTTCATATTTGCAGGGACCATTTTTATATTTAAACATTTTTCGTTTTAGTTTTGTTTTTTCTTTCTTTTTAGCTTTTTTACAAAAAAATTGTTATATTAATCAAATTTTTATCGTCCTAATAAAATCACATTAGAATACTTACAGTCGGGTAAATGCATCAACATTTGTTATGTTAATCAAATTATTCACTATCCTTATAATTACACCATATTTTAAACCAAAATAGCATAATTTTGTACATAATATATAGTTGGATGTTTTTGTGTTGTGGATATGCACGCGTAGATAGTCTAATAGTCGTCCTAATCCATGTGAAGTATAATTATGGGGTTTGGTTGTTTTTAAATTATTACTTTCTCAATTTATATATGTGGTAAAAAACTTAACATTAAAAATAATAGTTTAATAAAAAAAAGTTAACATTAAATTAGTCAAAAAATTTAACATTAAATATAATACCCATTAAAAAAAATTAGACAAGAAAAAACAAAATAAATTTAAAAACTAACATAAAAAAATAATACTTTAATATACATATACATTAATAATACTTAAACAAATTAATATTAAAAAAAATACTTTAATATTCTTTTTTTTTTCTTGAATCAGTACTTTAATAATACATAAAAATATTAACATTAACATTAAAAATAATTCTTTAATAAAAAAATAAAATATTTAGAACATTAAAAAATACACATGTCGATCATGGTCATTTTTTATCTCTGCAAAATATTATCATGCCTTTTTTGACTGTTTTTAAATTACTTTACCATTTTATATATAAGGTATACAAATTAACATTTAAAATAACAATTTAATATTTTCAAACAAGACTTTTTATAATTGTCAAATTTTCCATTAAAATGTTTAACCAATATTTATCATAGTCATCATCAATTTCTGTAAAATTATTATGATTTTTTGGCTGTTTTTACGATGATGACACCACAAACTGACAATTTAATATATTAGACCATCTGGCTATAAATGAATTCACTCATCTACAATCCTTGTTCTGTTAATCCATAGTGAACCCAAAAATCATTTTAACTGATTTCAACTCTCTTCACTACTAATCGACTTTGCAATAGTATTCTCTCCTTTCTCCTCTTGATCCATCATTTGCTCATGTACGATCCACACATATTTTTCATTTCTTATGAGTGCTAAAATTAAATTTTACTATTCTTTCTTAATGTCTATGCTCTAAGTTCAATGTCCCTTTTCTTTTGATAATTTTATAGAATTTTTATTGTTTCATTTTTTTTAATGCACAATGAAATCATCTACTCTATTAGTTGATTCTCATCTTGTAGCATTTTTATTCTTTCATCTTTGTTTAACTTATGAAGTTCCTTGATTTTGAGACAAATATGATAAATTAATTCTCTCATTTCCTTGTCCATAAGCAGGAGATACAAAATCAACAATGGTGAATAATTTTGTTCCAAATGGTCTTTTAATATCTAGTGAAAAAAAACCCTTTGTTCCTAAGGTACTTAACACAAATAGATGGACACAGATTGAAGAGAGGACTACAGAGTTGCTTGGATGTATTCAGCCCAGTCACAAATCAGAAATACTTCGAAAAAATGTTGTATCTTACATTAAGGGCCTCATCACAAGCCATGTCCCATGTCAGGTGCAAAAACTCTACTTCATTAATTTACTTGTTATTTGTTTATTACTCCATATAATTTTTATTATAAGAAAAAAATGATTTTCTAGAGTCAAATGTATCTAGTCTATATTATAGACCAAATACATTAATCATTTAATAAAATTAATAAATAATTACTTTTATAAGAAGACCAGAGTGAACTCGTTGGTACAGTTATAAATAATGTTATAGCTATCTTTTTTTGGTTAAATATTATGTTATACTATCTAATTATTTATGAGTCCGTGATAATATAGTTGTGAATTTAAATCTTGTTCTTTTCAATCCCCATGAGCTAAGTTTAGCTCAGTGGTAGGGATATTACACTATATGTCCAGGAGTCCGGATTTGAACCTCAGACACTCCACTTATTCACCTTTAAGGTGGATTTTCTAGCCACTAGACTACTTGGCAAAATAAAAAAAAATCTTGTTCTTTTCATTGATGTTTATATTTTGAGCATATAATATTTTATCTTAGTATTTTCTTACAACAAGATTTCAGTCAAATTTCGTCAAAAAAAAAAAAAGATTTAGTCAAAAAAAATTAATACAGGTCGTAATTGAATGAAATAGCATTTATGTAAGATCATCTAAATAAGGTTAACCTTTGAATAGTTTGGAAAAACATTTTTAATTACATACTTTACCTTCTTTTTCTTTTGACTCTACATATACACACTTTACCTTTCAAATGTAGTAAAATGCAAGAGTTTCGTAAAGTTTCATCATATAGTACATAGAAATTACCTTTTACAATAACTGTTTTTCTCTATATATAAATTTTTTACAAGCTTGTGTTTTTTTAGTGGAGGAGGCTAAAACCACTTGATGATTAAATTAATTTCTGAACTAGATTAGACGGTTCAAGGTAACGAATACCGGTGATGAAAAAAATTAATTATTAAATTTAATAATAGACAAATTCTTAATTTTATAAATAATATTGCAATTGATTTTATTTTATTTTTACAAATAACCTTACAATTGATGGTAAAAAAACAGTAACATTACTAAAAAGAATGTGTATCTAAGCACAAAATTTTATAATTTAACTCAAACTCTTAAAAATAAACAACATTATCATATTATTCTCATAAGTTTATGATTAACATTTAAAAATATGTATTATAATCATTTTAAAATTAATTAATTAATAGAAATATATGCATAATAGAATTAGTCGGATAAGCTAACCTAGACCCGCGATCAACCCCGAAACTATTGTGTTGGGTGGCGGTCTAGTTGAGTTGTTGTTCACCTCTAAAATTACTAGCAACGGTATTGAATAATAAGAGTTGATCGTAAGCGTTTATCACTTCATTAATTTATGGAAAATGATAATGTTCTCGTGACACTAGTTAAAGAAATCCAATATTTAAAAAATATTTTATTTTTTACTAAACCAATATAAAAAATGTGGTTCGGTAAAATTTATGTTTATGCATGTTTAACATGTCCGAAGCATGACCAATTTATGGATAATGATAGTCATTTAAAGCCAATTTCACATGTCACATCAATAATCTTTATTGTATATCTTAATTATTGCCCCAGATTTTCCAATTTGGATCAGTACCCTTGAAGACTTACTTACCTGATGGTGATATTGATCTTACTGTTTTTGGCATTAATCAAGCTTTGCCTGAAACTTTCATTTCTGAGATTCTGCAAAAATTAGAAAGTCAAATAAACAATGAGTCTTCTGAATTTAGGGTTAAAGAGGTTCAATTTATCCAAGCAGAGGTATGTGTTTTCAATTTCATATATTGATTGTTCTATTGATTTCAATATTGTTAATGATTTCTAATATTAACGCAAAACCCTATCCTTGTTTAATGTCAGGTGAAGATCATAAAGTGCTTGATTCAAGATTTTGTAATTGACATATCTTTCAATAAATTGAGTGGTTTATCTTCACTTTGTTTTTTTGAGGAGGTAATATATTATTATGAAAATTTGTGATCTATGAAGCACGGACACAGACACGTCGACACGACACGGATATACTGACACGTCGACACTGATAAAAATTGAAAAAAATGACATAATTCAATGTAATCACAAGTGTCGGTGTCTGACACTGGGACACAGTGTCCGTGCTTCATAGGTTGTGATTGTCAAGCATATTTTTTCTTTTGCAAGATCTCTAACAAATAATTTGTTGTTTCAGGTTGATAATTTGATAGGAAATAATCATATATTCAAGCAGAGTATTATATTGGTAAAAGCCTGGTGTTACCATGAGAGCCGCATCCTCGGTTCTAACAGTGGACTATTTCCGACCTATGCGCTGAAAGTTTTAGTCTTGTACCTCTTTAATCTTTATGGCAATGGATTTGCTGGACCATTTGAGGTGATACATTTGATTGTTTTGGTGTATATATTAATATTAACATGGCTTATGACGAATACGAAGATAAAATTTTATGTTATTTTGATCCTATTGTTGGCGTATCTTAGGTACTTTTTCGATTTTTGGAGTTCTATAGTAAATTTGACTGGGAAAACTATTGCATTAGCTTGAGTGGACCAGTGCCTCTAAGCTCACTTCCTGATATGACAGGTATGTGAATAAATTTGTTGTATTGATCATATATTTTGAATAACATGATATCTTCATTATGCTGATAGCATTTATTTTTTTCCGCTGAAATCAAAATCACGATAGCCGAGCCTCCAAGAAAAGATTGCCAAAGCCAAGACTTACTGCTCCCAGAGTGCTTTCTTAGTGCTTGTATGTTCTTTTACGGCAATATGCCGCGCAGCCAGGAAAATCAAGAGAAACAATTTGTTTCCAAACACATAAACATTATAGATCCTTTGCGTTTAGACAACAACCTGGGGCGTAGCATCAGTAAAGGTATTTCACTTTAAAACCTTGGCTGAAACAATTATTTTCATTAAAGATGTTTCTGAAAAAACGGTTAATTTTTTCCCTGAATATAGAAGTTGTATGATGTTTTGTCTTGCTGTATATTCTTAAGAGCTGTGATTTTTTTCCGACTTTTGAGTGTGGCGTTTTCTGTGAAAAATTAATAAATGTATTTTCTTCCATAAATGGAATTTTGATAAACAAACTCTCTATGCACATGTAACTTTAGATTATATATGCTGAATAGTATCTCTGTGGATCTAAATAATTGCAAACTTTAGATGCCATTTTAGACATGTAGTTAGATATGATTTCAAGAATAATAATCTATATATCTGTGGCCTCTCTCTTGTGCTCTACCTATGGTATATTTAAAGTAGTTTAATTGCACTCGTCAACTTTTATTACTATTTTTTCCTGTTTTTCAATTTTAGTATATGCTCAAGAAGATAGCTTATTTTTTCTATTACTTGTGTTTCTTTTTCTATCTTAAATATCTTATTATTTGGTTAAAGTATCTCCGAGTAATTTATCTGGTTGCCTGGTTGTAATCTACTCTACAGCTAGCTTCTATAGGATAAGGAGTGCATTTCGTCTTGGTACTGAGAGGATGGTGAGATTGCTGCAGTGCACGGATGAGTATCTAATCGCTGAATTTGACGACGTTTTCAAAAATACATGGAATAGACATGGTAATGGCTATTGGATTCATGTAAGCATTTATAATCTTTATATAAGAAAAGTTGGAAAGTTAACATGGCAAGAATCTGAGGATGAGCAGGCTCAAGCTTCTAACAAGCCTGATAATCAATTAAAAGAATCAAATCAAAAGTTTAGAACCTCTGATGCATGTGTTGTGTCTCAAACTCAAAGCTCAAGTCCGGAATCTGCTCCTATATATAGTGAGGCTCAAAATCAGCATTGCGATGTTTTTGTATCAAAAACAGAAAGTGAGCTGTTCGATTTTTCTTCTTCAATGTCTGATAGTAAGATGGGATCCACTTCAAGATCTGAAGTTCAGCAATGTTTTGGGCTGACTTCTTGTGATTTGAGAAGTGAAGATGCAGTTAAATCAAAAAATGCTTCAAATATGGGACTGCATAAGGAAGAGCCTGATTGCGCAACAATTATAGAAAGTAGCCGGACTCTCCACGCACTGATGGATCATTCTGTTGATAAGGAAGAACATGGTGGTGTTGTGAATATGACTGGAAGTAGCAGGAGTGGATATCTGGAAGCAGTAAAAGGTGTAAAGTCAAACAACAATGAGGCAATGAGGCAGAAAGAGGAAGAGCATCATTTTGTGAGTACTGCCGAAAATCGTAAGAGTCTCAAATACTTGGATGTACTATTGGGAGTGAAAAAAAGCCATACATCTTTTTCACCACCACCACAACAAAATAGGTCATACTCTATAGATAAAGTTGAATTTCCGGAACTGGAACCACCGTTTCCAACTGTCAAAAGGTCAAGAAATGTAGGAAAAGACAGTGTTGATCCACCTGCTGTAATGAACCCAGCAGAAAGCTGTAAATACACACAAGCTTCGGACTCAACCTCAGTGACCAACCTTTCGTCCTTGCCTCCGGAGACTACTCAGCCTGAAAATGTCCATGATCAGTCAACTGTGAGCACAGACATCGTCAGGCATGAGGGCACCAGTTCTGAATCTGTTGCTTTAAATGTGCATGCACCACTTCAGGTGCAACAAGCTCAATATCCTGAACTGAAACCACCGTTTCCAACTGTCAAAAGGTTAATAAATGTGGGAAAAGACAGTGTTGATCCATCTGCTGTAGTAATCAAACATGGTAATAAATTGAATCCAGCAGAAAGCTGTAAATACACACCAGCTTCGGACTCGACCTCAGAGACCAATCTTTCGTCCTTGCCTCCGGAGACTACTCAACCTGAAAATGTCCATGGTCAGTCAACTGTGAGCACGGACATCTTCAGGCATGAGAGCACCACTTCTGAATCAGTTGCTTTAAATGTTCATGCACTTCAATCAGCATGTGCATCCGGTTCCTCTGTGTTACAATTTCCATTCAAATCCGACAATACCAGTCATGTTGAACCTTCAAATTATTTATTGAACCAATCTTTTGATATTTTGTATGGTGATTTTAAAAGCTATTGGGTGAACCTTAAATATGGGCAGCATTGTGTGAATGAACACTCAGAGGAGCCTGTGTATTTTCTCCCCACAGTTGAACTGCCAATGGATTTTCAAGAACAATATTATTGGGACACGAGACCTTCAGGTTCAGTCAACGGTGTGCCTCTCGTAGTTCCTGGCATGCCACCAATATTTGCTTCTGACTCACATATTGAGGGCATACACCGAGGTGTTTCTTTTTGGCTTCCTGGATCTAGTGGAGGCCTTGGGACTTTCATGCCAAACCCACATACTTACCATGAGGTTGATACTTATTTCACCCTTTCAACTGAATATGTTTTATTTACTGTCATTTTTGCTGGTTCAATTAAGCATAAATATCCTTTTAATGTTTAAATTTTATGCAGAGACAATTCGTGGAAGAGTTTTACAACGAAAATCAGAATGCAAATAACATATCTGAGAGACAAGAGGATTCAAATTTCAATTCGAGGGGAAGGTCTTCTATATCCAATTACAGGCAGCGAAGAAATTTGAATTCTAATTCAAGGGAAAGGTTTTCCAGCCGTGGCCAGAATCATTACAGGCGAAATGGGATATCAGGTATCTAACTGTTTCACTTTAACTTATTACAATGATATCATTAAAAAATATATAATAAGTGGATTTATTTACCTGTGCTTGGTTCTCTTAGAAGGTAAGAAAGAAGCATCGCATAAAGGTGAAGGCGAAGGTTCAAGTAGTGCTGTTAATGAATTAGAAGATAAGAAAGAAGCACCAGATCAAGGTGAAGGCGAAGGGTCAAGTAGTGCCGTTAATGAACTTGAAAATTTGGAAAAGGATTCGATAGATGATTCACCATATCGGCCCTGATCATAATCCAATTTTATCCGGTAATGCTTTGTTTTATTTCATTTTCTTTCTTTTATTTTTTCCCTACTATAGTGCTTATTTAACATCCCTTTTGACAAATGGTAGATAAAATGAAAATTAATTTGTAAGATAGGTCATAGAAAATCTAGATTTTCTTGCACTTCATTGATGTCAGATGTTTCCTTTCACAGCTTGTACTACATAGAAAACGGTTGAATATATACCCAACTCAAACTTATAAAGCAGAATAAAAGTAACATACCATGTTTGTAGTGTATAGTTTCCAGCAGTTAATGGTTTGGTTCATGAAAATCTAGAATGTGAAAGATTTATCGTTTATCATGAGTTAATGACATTGATATTGATGATTTTGTATTACCATCTTATCAGCCATTTTGTGTGATCATTTATGATGTTTTGTTGCATTGAATTGAACAGTGTTCTACAATATTGACACCCCATTGATCTATATATTTGCTGATTTATTATCCTTTATTAATTGTAAATACTAGCCAGAAATATTTTCCTTATTTGTCCATGCTTCCCCTACTAATCTTATATCCTCTCTGCAGGTGTTTGATCCAGTTTTGCATCGCGTGAAGAGGGACTCGTGTTTTATCTTCAACTCACCTCCCCGAGGTTCTCTAGGCCGTTTTTGGGAGCAATTTATAATACCTTTGCAGACTCTTAGTTATCAGTTTTATTATCAAATACTCTAATGTTATGTTATGGATGTTATCATCATGTAAAACTTCTGCTTCTATTGCGTTTAAACTTTGCTTCATTGATATTAAAACTCAGCTTCGTATGAGAAGTTATTCTATATTGAAACCTTTTTTACAATATGGAAACATATATATATACAAGGTTATTTTATATTTTACAAACCAACTTATACTTGAAGGAAATTAATTAACAAGAGTATCCTACCCACTTCTCCAAAACCATTGTGGGAAGTAACTATACATACTACTAAACTCTTACTTTGAATATGATCTATATATTCTATATTTTAATATCAATACTTAGAGGCATGTCTTTCGCCATTTTGCTAGCCTTGACAAGAAGATTAGTACTTCTGATGGGGCGCGTAAAGAGTACGAAGCATTTGTTTCTCTTGGAGTTGAAGACACTACAATAGGATAACCTTGCCCTCTTTTTTGTATAACCTGCATAAGTTTGCGGAAAACCATAACTATCAACTTGGTATCGGATATATGTGTGTCTGTTATGTGGATCTTTCATAGTAAATTAAGTGATGGAAACACCCATGACGCAGGAGAAGGAAAGAAATAAGGTAAATATATATACCTTAAAAGCATCTTCATCAGTTTTATCGTCGCCAATATACACAGGAAGGAAATTGCTGGAACTGCTTAATCCTAATGTGTCGAGAAAATATTCTACAGCATTTCCTTTGTTCCATTCGATCGATGGCCTTATTTCCAAAACCTATGCGATAAAAAATTATTTAGCGCAAACGAGGAATTAAGATAGGATTGATTATTAATTTCATAAACAGGTGGAATTAAAAATTAATGCATATGATCTGGTATACCTTTTTACCCTCAGTCAAGTAGAACAATGGATTTTTTCCAATCACAGACTTCACTTTCTCTTCCAAAACATTATAATCCTGGATTCAAAAACTTTAGATATGTAGGACTATATAAAAAACAATAAATAATAGGAGAATAAACATTGCTTTACTCAAAGAAATGATAAGAAAAAAATGTTGGAAATTAAATTTTACCTTTTCATGAACCTGCCTGAAATGAACTGAGATGCAGAATCCATTGTCTTCTATTTTTGCACCTTCTATGTCCTTTATTACATTCTCTAATCTTCTTAGTATCTGTTTGCACCATAGTTTGCATAACATTTAGTAATGTGGTAACATGCATTGGATACTATATATTTATTTATGCCAAATTAAATATTTTTTCTTTACAATAAAATGTCCAATTAATTTGAGAATTATTTGGTACTCGTGAAAAAAAAATTAAATAAAATAATTACGCTTGTTGAGTATTATATCCAACAAAATTTTAGGGTACGAAAATGTGCAGAAAGAAAGTGTGTAATAACACATATGACTATGCGTGTAAATGTTGATGGACGGAAACAATGAGTTTTGTTGAAAAGTAGAAGTTAAGAAATCGAAAGTAGAATTATTTTTTGTTGAAATAAATTTTAAAATTGCTAATGTTTTAATATTTTTAATAAAAGTTTCCAATTTTCTAATACCCTAAAATACTATCAAGATTCTTAAAATAATGTAAGCGGTAGGGATTGAAATTTGAATCCGATGATTGTTATATTCTTAAAATAATGAGCAGCACCTGTGATTTTAGTACATCTTTCAACTTTATTGAACCAATTAAGTTCAAGAAATGAAGAACATAAAAATATTAACATCTTGATCCCATGTAACTTGCTGACCTCTTGAATTGCAGGCAAAAACTTCTTGGCAGGTTGAAATGGAACTTCATTGCCCTAAAATTTAACATTAATAATTCAAGTAAGCTTAAATAATATCAATTTACATAATATTTTATACCTATATGTTGTGAATTCGGTTAGAATCACACCAATAACCTTAGTGTGTGGAGCAATCCGATAAAGCAATCAAAATAAGTGAGAATAAGCAATATCAATACTAAACAAATAAACCGCGAAAACGTAAAGAACACAATCACAATTGTTTACCCAGTTCGGTGTTAATGAACCTACTCTGGGGGAGAGGGCAGCTCTCCGTTCCACTATCAAACTTTGTTTCTTGATTACAAAAGATTCTCACAAAGGTTACAAGAATTAGAAACCCTAAATCTACCCTTGTCCCAAATCTCTCCCCGTGACCAAGAGATTTCAATGATATGTGTTTACAAGATGAAAGAGATTATTCCCAACCCTAAGAAATATTCCTAGCCTTTTGTTGTTTGAGAAAACCCTCAAAAAACCTCTTTTCAACCGTGACGGCATAGCAGAAAACGCACCCCTATAAATAGGATTCGCGCGCCTGCGCGCCGCGCCAGTGAGGCTGCGCGGCGCGCCACTGCCAGATATCCCAACCTGTTTTTCTCGAGTATCTGCGCGGCGCGTGGGGAGGAGCTGCGCGGCGCGCCAGCTCCAGAACCTGTTTTTCTGCTTCATCCAATTTCAAGGTAATTCTCCACAAATCTCCACCTTGCCTTTAAATTGATGGTGGTGCCAACTTCCCACCAACCACCATGCTGCCCTCTCCAATCTTCGTCTACTCTTCAAAGTTAATCAAGTCCAAGCAATGCTTGAACTTGACTCTTGGTAATGATTTGGTGAACATGTCTGCTGGATTTTCCTCCGATGCTACTTTCTCCACTATGATTTCCTTTGTCTCAATCATGTCTCTAACAAAGTGCAACCGGATGTCAATGTGTTTAGTTCTTTCGTGATACACTTGATGATTCGCCAAATGAATGGCACTCTGACTGTCACAATGTATCTTCACACAGCCTTGATTAATCCCCATTTCTCCAATCATACCCTTCAGCCATATAGCTTCCTTGACTCCTTCAACAAGAGCTATATACTCCGCTTGAGTTGTTGACAAGGCCACAACTGACTGTTGATTAGCCTTCCACGTTACCGCTGTACCAAATAGAGTGAATACAAAACCAGATAAAGACTTTCTAGTATCCACATTTCCCGCATAATCCGCATCCACATAACCCTCCAAAGCATCTCTTCCTGGATCAGTTCTTCTATACTTCAGACCTCCCTTCAAGGACCCATTCAAATACCTCAGAACCCACTTCAAAGCTTGCCAATGAACTTGGCCCGGATTTGCCATAAACCGACTTACCACACTTATTGCATAGGATAAGTCCGGTCTACTACAAACCATGCCATACATGATGCTTCCAACTCCACTTGCATAAGGGGTAGTTTCCATCTTCTTTCTTTCATCCTTGGATTGAGGACACTGTTTTATTGACAATTTTGAATGGTGACCAAGTGGTGTATTCACTACCTTAGAATCTGTCATTCTAAACCGCTCCACCACTTTCTTCAAATAACCGTACTGAGATAAGAACATTTCACCTTTACTCCGATCTCTCACGATATCCATGCCAAGTATCCTCTTTGCATTACCAAGATCCTTCATCTCAAATTCACCATTTAGTTTCTTCTTGAGCTTTAGAATCTCCTGCTTTTCAGAACCTGCAATAAGAATATCATCTACATAAAGAAGAAGGTAGAGAATGATTTTCTCATTCCTCTTCATCATGTACACGCAACTGTCATAGTTGCTTCTCACGAATCCAGCCTTTAATAAGAAATCATCAAACCGACGATACCACTGCCTTGGACTTTGCTTCAACCCGTACAAAGATTTCTTCAACAGACATACTTTAGAACTGTCTTCCACAAAACCTTCAGGTTGTTGCATGTAGATGGTTTCTTCTAACTCTCCATGTAAGAATGCGGTCTTCACATCCATTTGTTCCAACTCAAGATCATACTGATTCACAATAGCCATAAGTACCCTTATAGAACAATGCTTCACCACCGGTGAGAAGATTTCGTTGTAATCAATCCCCTCCACCTGAGTGAAACCCTTTGCTACAAGTCTCGCCTTATACCTTGGTGCTTCAACTCCAGGAATGCCTTCCTTTTTCTTGAACACCCACTTGCTACCCACTACCCTTTTATTCTTAGGTAATGACACAAGTTCCCAAGTCTGGTTCTTTTCCAATGATAGCATTTCCTCATTCATTGCCTTCAACCAGTCCTTGCCTTCTATGCTTTCTGATGCTTCCCTGAAGTTCTTTGGTTCCGAGTCTTGCACCTCTTCAGCTGCATTCAAAGCATAACAAATAAGGTCAGCATAACCGTATCTATTAGGTGGACGGATATCTCTTCTTCTCTCCCTATCTCTAGCTAGTTGATAGTCAGAAGTTGCTGTATCATCACTTCCACTTTCTTCAGGGACTAGAGTCTGCTCCTCTGTTTCCCTTCTATCAGTGAAAGGCTCCACCTCAAACTGGAAATTCTCCACCCCCGTTTCTGGACTCTCATTCAGGTCTTTGCACTTCATCCCCATCCGGGTCTCATCAAAAGTGACATCCCTGCTCATTATAAACTTTGATCCTCCCGGTCCCATCTTCCACAGCTTGTAACCTTTCACACCATCTGGATAACCAATGAACACACACTTCACAGCTCTAGCATCAAGCTTATCTTGCTTAACATGAGCAAATGCTAGAGCTCCAAAGATTTTCAACTTGGAGTAGTCTGCCGGCTTGCCACTCCAAACCTCCATAGGTGTCTTCAGATCAATTCCTGTTGATGGACATCTGTTGATCAAATAGGCAGCAGTGTTAACTGCCTCTCCCCAGAAACTCTTGGGCAATCCAGCTCCCAACAGCATACACCTCACCCGCTCCAACAAGGTCCTGTTCATTCTTTCAGCAAGACCATTCTGCTGCGGTGTGTATGCAACGGTCCTATGCCTCTTTATACCTTTCTTCCTGCAAAACTCATTAAATTGCTCTGAAACAAACTCCAGGCCATTGTCAGTTCTTAAAACTTTCAGTTTAGTTCCAATTTGATTTTCTATCAGGGTATGCCATTCTTTAAATTTTTCAAAAGCATCACTTTTATTTTTAATGATGTGCACCCATACCCTCCTAGAGTAATCATCAATAATACTAAGAAAATACGAACCTCCACCATGAGTAGAAACCGACGCTGGACCCCAAAGGTCCGAGTGTACATACTCAAATGGTCTACTAGACTTATGAACTCCCACCCCAAACTTCACCTTGTGTTGTTTGCCTAGTGTACAGTTATCACAGAAATCTAGTTTGTTCAATTTTTCTTGTCCTAGCAAACCTTGTTTTGCTAGCTCAACTAAACCTCTCTCACTGACATGCCCTAACCTCAAATGTCATAGTTTAGTTATGTCTGCATTTTCAACACTAGTTACTAATGCATTAGAAATAACGGTGGAACCTTCTAAAATGTAAAGACCATTCATTTTAGACCCTTTAGCTATTACTAATGCACCATGAGAAATTCTCATCACACCACGTTCAATTCTAGTGCAATACCCTAGATTATCAAACATGCTTATCGAAATTAAATTTCTCTTAAGTTCAGGGATATACCTCACATTTTTCAAAAGAAAGTCGCGGTCATCATACATTTTAAGACGAATAGAACCAGTACCTTGAACCTTGCACGCCTTATTGTTACCAAGACGCACAACTCCACCTTCTTTCAATTCCAAGGTTTCAAAGTACTTCTTACTTGGACAAATGTGATAAGAGCATCCGGAGTCCATGACCCAGCTCTTCTCCGGTTCCCAACTAGTAACTGTCAGTGCACCTGCACTCTCATAACCTTCCTCTTCACTAACAGCAATCTGAGCCGACGAACTATCACTGCCCCTTCTCTGAGGACAGTCCTTCTTGAAGTGACCCGGTTCATGACAGTGATAGCATTTGAACTTGCTACCCCCATCACCCTTTGCCCTAGACTTAGACCTGTGTTTCTTCCCTTTCCCTTTACCTCTGTTATCACTTCTGCCCCTTGTGACATTCAAGCCTTCTCCACTATCATCAATCTTTAATTCATTGAGCTTTATCAGCTCCTTGGTTCTCAAAGCCGCTTGGACTTCATCCAAGGTGATAGTGCCTTCTTTGCCATATATCAAAGCATCGTTGAGATGCTCAAGAGACTTAGGTAAAGCACACAACAAGTGAAACGCCTGGTCCTCATCTTCTATTTTCACATCAATGTTCGCCAAATCATCGATAATCTTATTGAACTCTGATAGTTGCTCCGACACCGATTTATTCTCCACCATACGGAAGAAATAGAGTTGTTGCTTCAGACACTGCTTATGTGCCAGGGACTTAGTCATATATAACTTATCAAGTTTGGCCCACATAGCAGCTGCACTTTTCTCCTTTGCCACCTCCCTCAACACCTTGTCTGCAAGACACAAGATAATAGCACTTAATGCTTTGTCATCCATCTCGGCCTTCTCCGTGTCTGAGAGATTCGTTGGCATGGCTGCCACTCCCTTCAACGCCTCATCGCACTTTTGTTGAGTAAGTATTGCCCTAACCTTCACCTTTCAAAGGTTGTAGTCGTTACTCCCATTGAACTTTTCAATGTCCCACTTAGAACCCATGATACTTTAATCGTTTTGACCCTTGCCCCACGGTGGGCGCCAATTGTTGTGAATTCGGTTAGAATCACACCAATAACCTTAGTGTTTGGAGCAATCCGATAAAGCAATCAAAATAAGTGAGAATAAGCAATATCAATACTAAACAAATAAACCGCGAAAACGTAAAGAACACAATCACAATTGTTTACCCAGTTCGGTGTTAATGAACCTACTCTGGGGGAGAGGGCAGCTCTCCGTTCCACTATCAAACTTTGTTTCTTGATTACAAAAGATTCTCACAAAGGTTACAAGAATTAGAAACCCTAAATCTACCCTTGTCCCAAATCTCTCCCCGTGACCAAGAGATTTCAATGATATGTGTTTACAAGATGAAAGAGATTATTCCCAACCCTAAGAAATATTCCTAGCCTTTTGTTGTTTGAGAAAACCCTCAAAAAACCTCTTTTCAACCGTGACGGCATAGCAGAAAACGCACCCTTATAAATAGGATTCGCGCGCCTGCGCGGCGCGCCAGTGAGGCTGCGCGGCGCGCCACTGCCAGATATCCCAACCTGTTTTTCTCGAGTATCTGCGCGGCGCGTGGGGAGGAGCTGCGCGGCGCGCCAGCTCCAGAACCTGTTTTTCTGCTTCATCCAATTTCAAGGTAATTCTCCACACTATATTTAGTGATTAATATATTACAATAAACATTTTTTATTAATCAAAATAATACCGATATAAAAACCATTTTACAACCGTCTCTGAGATAATTCAAGCTCAGCACCTCTGCTTATAAAAAAAAAAAAAAGCTCAACACCTCTAATTTATAGAATTAAACTCTTACCACGAAGATACATATCTAATTAATTTCAACAAAATGAGATGGACCAAAATTATTTCTTTTTGAAGCAAAAGATAATTTCTTTTTGAAGCAAAAAATAATTTAATTTAATTTAGTTACTCACATTTGTGTCAAGAGTAGTGTTGTCACATTGGTTGCCATCAGAAGATCTAATTGGTCCAGATGGTGCCATTATGTCCATACCATGACTTCCAGCATAATATAAATTATTTAACTTCACAAAATCTTTTACCTAAACAAAATAGCTATAATGAGATATTGTATTTTAATAAAGAAAATCATAAAAAATTGAGGAAACTTTTTAACAACTCACCTTCTCTCTATATTTTTAAAAAATAAAAAATAAAAAAAACTCACCTTCTCTCTACTTCTTCCACTAATTATTGCTGTTGGAAAATAAGTAGCAACTTCATATACTGCCGCCCGCATCTGCCATTTATATTAATATTAAATTACACACCACATGCACTTAATTAAAAGCTAGATGTACACATTAATTTTTTAATAGGAAGAATATAAAAAAAGAATAAACAGGTGCATTTGTACAAAAATCAAGAAGAGTATATAGTTCAATGGTTAATATAAGAATGATAAATTAATTAATTAATTAAATTTACCGTAACCTTCGTCATTTTTTATAAGAAACGGTTATTTTTTAGGTTCATTGAATATTTGACTGTATCCTGCATTATTTAATTTTACCTCATCAGACATGAAAGCACGATCAGGATCATTTACAATAGGTGATAAGGTACCATCATAATCTAAAAATACAACTATCTTCTTCCCATTGGCAGCTTTCATCAATCTATCAAATGAGTTCAATGCAGAGGGGTGCTTTACCTAGTCATGCCAACAAAGATCACATATCATAAGCATGATTAAATGATAATTATAAGCACCTACAATATAGGTACGCACATCATAATCAATTTATACTTTATAGTGGGATCTAAATATATATATGTATGATTTTCAAAAAAAAAATATATGTATGATGAATTATTGTAATTTAATTTAATTGTAACCGGTTCTTTATATATAATTTAAAATTTTACAGAATTAATTGTAATCGGTTCTTTATATATAATTTGAAATTTTACAGAATTTTAACATAAGAATTCATTTTCTTCTTGTGTTGTGTACATGTTTGTCCGTTCACAATAAAAAAATTATATTGCCTTTGTTTTCATTTAATTTATTTATATTTTCTACTACTTTCCTAAAATTCATATATGATCGCAACTACGAGGTTTCTGATTCGAACTCATCAACTAAAGATGTATAGTACATTTTAATAATTACCGACATTGTCAATTGTACTGCACCTTACTAACCTTTTTATTTATTTGTACCATGTCCTAATGAAAAAAATTATTTCAAAAATACAAATAATATGACCATATAAATATATAGTGATTTATTAGATGGTTTTTGCTTACCAGCCAAGAATCATAGCTAGAGGGAATGAAATTTAGTGCCCTTTTTGGAATTAAAGAGTGTTCTTGAGCATTCCTCAAATCCTCATTTCCCTTCAAATTAGGCTGTGTTACCCGTTTAGTGTTATGTGTTTTTTGAAACCCCATACTCTCTCTTAGCTTATTCAGCTTCTTCTTTATAATCTATAGGCAAAATATATATTACATGAAAATAACTTAAATGTAACGTTTGTGTCAATACTCAATAGAGTTATAGAAATAACAGCTAGAAAAATATATGAAAAATATGTACTAGCTAGTACTTCTTGATTTACCTTGAAAGTGACGAGAAGAAAAATCATATGTTTCATGTTTAATTGGAATCTTCTATATAGTGATTGCTTACACACACCTGCTTATGCAAAAAAATGTGATCAACTATTAATTAATCAAATGGAAGAAATAAATAAAATAAAAACTGTTAATTATAATTAATAGCCCATTATTTAATACACAAACCATGCCTAAAAAAATATTAATTACTATTTTTTATATAATAAAATGATAAATGAAAAAATATTCACAGGTTATGGGCTTAAACCAAAAATAACAATTACAGGATATCTAAAAAGCAGCCCAATAAGAAAAAAAATATGTGACCCACAATTGACTGTTAAATAGCAGAAATGAAAATTTGTTCCAAGACAATTATAAAATGGCAATGACAACACTTTAATTAATACTAATAATTTCTTCCTTATTTCTTCATCTTTAAAAGAAAAAATTCAACTAGTAATTTCTCATAAACACAATTATGAAAGCACAATATTTTGTGATTTTTACAGTCATTGGATTGCATTAATCTATGTTTTTTTTTTTTTGACGAAGCATTAATCTATGTTGACAATATGTCATTATCAATTTTCCAAGTTGAATTAGTTTTCACGGTATATATGCAATTGAAGCAAATAATATAAAAGGCGTGATTTTACCAAAAAAAAAAATGTTATTTTACCAAAAAAAATATATATAAAAGGCTTGACCATATTCAATGGAGCCTTTTTAAGAGATATCATGATTTGTCATAATTTTGGTGAGTAGAAATCCTCTCCATTTCTTAAAAGAAATGTCAAATGCAAGTACTAAAGTTTAAATGTATAAATATTCAAATAAACTCAATTATTCTCAAAAGACGTGCATTTATATTCTTGATTTACATCAAAACTATAGTAATTGTATTTGCCATTTCTTTAAAGAAATGGAGAGGATTCCTACTCAATCTTGGTGGACAATTACATTAGTGATAGTGGATCACATGATGAAGCAATTATACTGTTTTTCCTACGTATTTCTAACTGAAACAAAAAATACTAGTAGTAAATTTTATTTTTTTTAAAAAGTACGGTAAAAAACAATTGACTTTTTAAATTTATTAATTAATTAATATATTTAATTTATAATAATATATAAACTTCACCAGATACATCAAATAAACAATGAACCTAAAAAATTATTGTTTTTTAGAAAAGGGATGAAAGAGTATTGATACAATCTAAGTAAAAGAAGTCGGACTAAATAGTATCCTTAGGGCACTTATTAAGCATAATAAAAAAAAAAATAAAAAAAAAAATTTATGTTGGCAAATAACTTTTTATATATTTAAGGTGTTAAATGCATAAGTTTTAAGATAGAATTTTCATATTAATAAATTTAACTTGTGTTCGAGACACTGTTTGTTTAGCATTTTTCAAAAAGAAAAATCGTAGGAAGAAGTCGGTTCTACTAGGAAGTAGGAAGTCATTTTCAAACCATATAAAACAAATTGAAGAACATTAATAAATATACAAAAATGTTGTTTGTACACTCTCAATCAATTCGGAGAAACCAGGAGCTAACAAATGTTTTCAGTGGGCCAATAAATTTTAGAATAAAGTAGTTAAATAACACGAAGGTGTCATTTTCCATATGGAAAATATTTCCTTTTGTTTGGTTTAAACACAAAAGTACAGAAAGAAACAATACAAAAATAAAAGAGATTATATTATGAATAATTTATTATTATTAAAGCATTTTAGAGATTTGACAAAGTTGTCCATTTCCACATAGAAAGGCATAGTTTGAAAGACTTCATTCCTAAAGTTGGGTAGGATATTAGTCGATTCTGACTCAGATGAGAGTGAAATAAGCACAAAAATTAATTTAATTATGAGTTTAAGTCTACATCAATAACTCTAATACATTTTTTCTTGTAGTAGTTTTTTTTTTTAATATATCACTAATTCACATCATTTTCTTTCTTTTTCATTTTTTCTATCTTCTCATATCACAATGAAAAGTGAGGCATTAATATTTTATTTCTTGAATCAATTATCAACGTAGCTTTTTAATTTGGGTCCCAACTTAACTACCAAGTACTCTAACTTCTTCCTAACTGATTCAGTTTTTCTTTTTTCTTTTCTTGACTAATTCAAGTCTATGAGATATAAGTTAGATTAATATTACTAATATTCTCTCAAACACATAAAGTTAAACAAACTCTACTAATAATTTTTCAAAGAGAGTCACACATGACACAACAGTTGGTTGATACGCTACCTATTGCTATGCTAGTGGATTTCATAATAATAAGATTAGTACAGTCATAATAATTAATCATAATTTTTTTGTGTTCAGGTGAACTCTAGGAAAATGACATGCAATATCATCAACTAACTGCAAGGAAAATGTATACTTAATTTTTTGCATGTAACAAATTAATTGCAAGTTATGAGCTACAAATTGATTTTCCATCCAAAAATTCTACTAATGAAATCTTATTGGTGTGCTAGTTATGATAAACCAATTGTTACTTGATTCAGTGATTGGCGTTAGACTTGGTAAGGAGGACCACGGTTCGATCCCCACAACTGCGATTAAGAGGGAGCTGAAATCACTTGATATCAGAATTGACTCTCGGTCAAGTCTAAAACATATAGAAATCAAGCCTAAATCGTGGACGTGGTAACTACTGTCAGTCATTCGATCAAAAATAAATGATTAAGATTAAATACTATCGAATCAGACAAAATAAATCTGAACCATTTAATCAACAATCTACGGCTGAAATCAACTGCTGCATGAAAATGTGTGGAGACACTACATCCGTCAATCCTATCCAGTATTTTGTGCCCATAAATTCAATATTTATGATACTTCCTTCGGTCCTTATTATAAGAAAAAACTACTTTTTAAATTCATAGAATGTTAGATATATCTAGTCATATTATAGATTACATACATCAAACATTCTACGGCTAAAAAGTAAACTTCAAATTTCTTATAATAATAAGAACAGGAGAGAGTATTAAATCATTACCACTTCTAGTATTTTTTAAATTTATATATTTGATTGGTGAATCAAATATTACCGCCGATTCTAGCTAGAATGAAGAACAAAACATACAACTCTGTTTTCATCTTTAGAAAGTGACAGATAAAGGTTGGTGAACATGTTGTAGTTAATTAACATCAACTAACCACAAAAACTCGTGAAGAGTCTTAATTGAAAACGAAAATAGAAAAATCAGAAACACTGAGATGAGTGAAGAAGAATATAAAAACAAGATTACACGTGTAATCTAGTATTATGGCATTGTACTTTTTTATCGGTTAAAAAATGAAAAAGGAAGTTGAAGATACGCCAAGTTAAAAAGGACACAATTGACTTTTAAAGCCGAAAGTATGAATGGATGCAAGAAAAATTCTACTGTATAGATCAAAGTAAAATATTGTTGTGGTAAGTGTGAATGTTAAGTCTCACATTGCTTAGAATAGTGGAGGTTGAACACTTTAAAAGTAAGAGGACCCATAAACCTAACGCCTTAAGGTTTTGGGTAAGAGTGTGGTGTCCAACTCACTTGTAAAGTTGTTCTTGAACCCAATGTGGATGATCCCCCTGGCTGCCCCCTCGTGTTGACCTAACAACTGGTATCAGAGCACCTGGTTTGATTCTGGGTGTGAGGGGGTTCCGCTGCGAAGGGCTAGAGAAAATTGATTGAAAAGCCACTGTTTGGCTTGTGGAAAATCAAGTCAAGGTTGTGCTGATGCAATCAGGGTTACACAAGGTCAGCCTGGAGAGGCGGTGGTAAGAATACTTGGCATCAGCTACTCGACATCAGCCTGGAGTTTGAAGAAAGAATACTTTGAAACTCTCGAGCTAGATGAAGGTGGAGTGACGGGAAAGCTTAAGGTTCAAGGTATGGTTTCAGTTGTCTAATGAGGTTTGACAATTGTGGGTTTCTTTTACACAATGTGAGGTATGTTCCTTGACTTTGATGCAAATATAGTTGGTTCTACTATTTGGTCATGCATCGGTTACTAGTGGTGATTCTCATGATGTGGTTAAGTTGTGGGACTTCGGTTGGTACTTGTTAGTGACATAGGTTTAGTTGGACTAGTGAAACAAGGTTTACTAGGTGGTAGAACTGAACTGGAATTGTTGGAGACTAGCAATGACTTGAAGTATGTTTTAGAGTAGTTTAAAGTGAAATTGTCCAGGTGAATCAAGAGCAGTATGGGTCCTTATGGTATTTTCGCTATACCATGTAAAAGGACAAGTTATTGCTAAGGGATTCAGAACAACACACGGGCATTGGTTGGCATTGATGCAAGGTGTGTGGTGAGTTATCTCGATGGCTGATGAACTTCCAGGAAAGTCAACATGGAAGTTGCACCATAAATTTTCAGCAAGGTTTCGGGATGTTGAAATTCTTGGGATGACTGGGTTCCAAGTGAAGAAAATTCTTGGGATGGTTTAGTTCCAAGTGAAGAAGAATCTTGAGATGGTTTAGTTCCAAGTGCAGTGTACTCTTTATGGTGGAGTATGATAATTTAATTTGTTGGTATAGACAATGAGAATTATGATTGTCGGTGAAGACAATGATTGTCGGTATAGACAATGGAAGCGAAAGATAATTATTGTCGGTGTAGACAATGAAGATTGAAGACCATTACAATCAAGGTGGAGATTGTTGGGGTTGATTGCAATGTAAGTCCCACATTGCTAATGAAGGAAAAAGAAGGTCAAGGAAATTATATTGGAGAAGTCCCACATCGCTTAGAAAAGTGAACGATGGAGAAACTCAATGCTATATAAAGAGACCTCAAGTTCCTTGTTTCAACACACCAAGCAGTAGCACTTGTAAACACTTTAAGTTTATATTTGTGTTTGTTTCTTTTTCTCTTATACTTTTGTTTTAGAGTATTTGAGATGTAGTTCAAATATTTACTTTGGAGAGTGTGAGTGTACTGGGTCACGGGGTGGTTGAGAGTGAAGTCTATGTGTTGTAACAACTTTCACATAGTGTTTATTCTCTGGTTGTCGGTTTTGACAACGGTCGTGGTTTTTTCTCCGGTTTTGGAGTTTCCACGTTATATTCTTGTGTTGTGATTGTGTTCCTTTATTTTCTCTATGCTGGTTATTTCCCAACAACTGGTATCAGAGCTAGTTTAGTATTTAATCCTAGTTAATTCTATTCTTAGTTGGAAAAAAGAGATTTGACGTGTCGGTAAACGAAACCATTGATACAAAAGGATTGGACTAGACATGGGTTGGTGGTGTAGTAGGAAGGAAACCAGACATTCTAGTACGATAAATAAACAGGACAGTTTTATTTTTTGTCGATAGATGAAATGATAAATTTTATTGAAATTCATACATATAATTATATTTCAAATTCACACTAGTAGAATAGTACTAATTAAGTCGTACTAATTATATCTAGGAATATGGATTCTCTCATTTAATTCAGATCTATTGTAGTAAATTTTAACACAGTTTCTTACTATTTTGAATCACATTCGCTGATTTTGGATCGAACAGTTGCGATTAATCTATCACCAATAAATTTCAACTGATTTAGATCGGACGGCTGACACTATTAATGTGTCAATGTAGTTACTGCATCTAATTAATCTTTTTCCCATAAATTAATTATTTAGGTTAGATTAGAAGAAAAAAAACTATAATATTATATTTACAAGATTTGTACTTTGCTACCTTTAGACGTGTTATTAATTATTATGTCTTGTAAAAACCATGGGGGAGGTGTCGCTCAAAGAAGCAAAGATCATAGTCACCATTCACGTGAAGAGATGCTAAACAAAAGATGCAAGATACCTCCTAAGCTATGGAGTATAATAATATTATAAATTTTACACAGAAATTATATTTTACTAAATTATGTACACATATAATGAGAACATTTCTTTTATTAAATAAATTTTATAATTCTTGGAAGAGCATAAAATAGTACTATTGAATTTCTGTGTGCTTGCAATAAGCAGTTATCAAAGCACTGGAATGTCAATTTCCTAATGTACTTTTTCTGCCTATATAATATATGTATTAACAAAATCTAGCGATTAGATTTTATACATTCTGAACAAAATCTTAGCAACACCGATGCATGCAACTCATAATAATAATAAAAAAGAGAAAACAAAACAGCACTGTACTGTATCTATCTATTTTTGTTGTTATTTATTGTTATTCAAATTATTTATTCGGTTAATCAAATTAGTCTCTTAAATATTACTAAAAAGTTAATGACTACAATACATTATTGAAATGCCTACAAAACAGCTACTATTCTTGTTTTAAAATTTAAATATTGAATACATCTAAATAATAAAAATAAAGATTTTACTCAAGAAAAAATAAAGATTAAATCTCAAATTTTAAAAATTTAGTTTCGTAGGACCTTACACCAACTGAAATTATGCAGTTGTGTTGCAACAAAAGGGATCTGTGAGAGTGTGTGCATGCAAACTTAATGGGACAGTCTGTTAGTGGTTTTGAGCTAAAAAAAAAGTTGGTGAAACATTTTAAAAAAAAAAATAGGTCCGAGAATATATTTAGGGTAATTTTTAAAAAATAACATAGATCACCATAATTCTGACATACTTAATATAATACTAAACATAGACTAAGACTCAAAAATACGATATTTCAAAATTTAATTTTTAAAATAAAATAACTTTTGGTTTTTTTAAAGAAAGTGTCTACTAACTACTAAGTATTTTCCTTAGCCAGGTGGAAAGGTAGAATAAGAAGGGGAGACAAAAACAAATTAAAGAAAAGTACGATAAGTGCATGAAGATAAGTGTCATCAAGAATGGCCAACTACATAGGACATAAATGGAACATGCTCTGGCTTTGCTTCTATTCCTATCACCGACTTTAACCGTTTTATGTCTTTTCAATCTTACACCTATAATTAACGAATGTCTCTAACAACTCACTTACTTTTCAAATTTATCTATACCTATATATATATATATATATCAATTCTTATGATTGTAAATGAAAATGGAAATTATATCTCAAATGTTGTCTTTTATTAATTTTAAAACTAAAAATAAATTAAAATTTTCGTTAAAATTTTCTATTTCATTTTTATTACAATAGAACTGAAGATCGAACCAAGAATTATAACATACTAGTACTATCTAAACTCATCACTACTAAATCAATCCTATATTAACCTATAGATATATTTAATCTAAAAATTAACCTCTTGAACATAATAAGTGAGAGACGGTTAATGAGTGGAAGATTCCTGTTCGAACTCAGATATACATATAAAAATATAATATCTCTAACTATGGAGTTATAGTGTAATAGTAACATACATCTAAATTTTGATTTAAATATATCAATTTTTTATTTAATTCTCTCATATACTTTTTTCGAAATTCATTGATCCAGATCATCTATTTAATTTGACTTTGATTATTTGAAATTGGTCCAGATCAATAATAGCCCACGGGCCCAGGTTAATAACACGTGTACGGTCCATGACACACATGAGCTCTCCACAGACAAAATAAAGCCCAAGAGCGAACTGCGCCAATATTTTTCGGTCCGTGAAACGAAAGCGAATACAGTACACGCTCTAACATCTAGCGCGTTGGGAAAATGCGTTGGTCGTTTAGAAAAAATATAGAGAAACAGCTAAAACTAAACCAAAAAAACGAATTCCAACAACTTTCTTGTAGTAAATTCTTTTCTTATAAGGGTACGAGTGAAATTAAACATTTAAAATATTTAAAAATTAATCAAATTTTTTTATAAAAATGACAAAAAAATTTCTCAAATCATTCCTTATAAAAAGGACCGGATGGAGTAATTTTAAGAAATTTAAGAAATTTGTTATAAAAAAAACTTGGAACTACAACTTAAATATATTTTTTAAAAATTAAACAGAGATGCACTGAAGTAAAATAATGTGACACAATTATCCAATAAAAAATTATCAATTTGTCATGACATATTAATAAAGTGAGTGATGTGGCGGAAATTATAGTTAGTATTGGTTGATTTACATTGTCAATACATTTTTCTTTTCTCTTTTTAAAATAAGAAATACACAATTTTTTATAACATATACTCCCTCCGTTTTTTTTAAGTGTCCGTTTAGAATAGTAACACCAAATTAAGAAATTGAATTTTTGCATCTTATCTTCGTATTATACCCTCATCAATAGATTTATTGTTATACAAAAAAAATATTTTCAGATTATTGTTATCAATAGAATATAACAATAAACAAACTGTTTTGTTTTTTTTTTTTAAAAAAAACTTTAGTTTTTCAAATATATAAAAAAAAAATATTTATTGAAAAAGATAAGTGTAATTAAAAAAGGGTACAATTGACAAATCGTACCCTTAAAACACAAAATGGACAGTTAAATAGAAACGCTAAATCCGACAAAACAGAACACTTAAAAAAAACGGAGGGAGTATTATAGTATCTTTTAATTGTTTAAATAATACAATAACGGAATATAAGTCTCATTCTAAATTATTAGATAATTCTTTTCTTCTTTTTACTAAAAAAAAAACTAAATATTTCTTTTTCAATTATGAAAAATCAAAATTAATTGTACATATACTTAAATGGTTTAGACAATTAATCTTTTTTTTTTTTGTTGGTACAATTAATCTATCTTTAACTATACACAAAATTAAGTATACACAAAAATAACACAACATAGAAATTTATATTTAGGAAATAGAGATGTATATTTAAGGATAGATTGAGTACTAATTAAAAAATAACCACACAAATGGGTGAAGTTATGAAACACAAGAGACGTGACTGAAAGGGAATCAAAATCAACCAAGAACAAAAAAAGAGCACCGACGAGAAAGAATTAATGAAAAACAAAATTTGAAGAATATGATCTCAAACCGACAAATATTGATGTTAATAATTTTTTAACTAATATATACACACACAAAATATTATCAATGTTATCTTCACTATTAAGGATACCAAACATGAATGACATGCAAGGAAATGAAACAGCTAAATTCATAGAAATTGGACATGTGGAATAGAATAATGACATTGTAATCTAACAAAAATGAAAGGACGTTACATTACATATATAAAACAAACACATAAAACAAAAAAGAATAATATAGAAGAGAGAAATTAAAGGAGCTTACAAAGATATTGGAGTGGTGCAGTTGGTTGTGGCTGCTTTTCCCAATAAGAGAAGCAAAATGAAAGAGAAAATGTGAGCAAGTTATAAAGATATATAGAAGAGAGGAGAAAAGGAGAAGGGGGAGAAGGAAGAGGAGAAAATGGGTGTTATTTATAGAAGGAAGGAAGGGGTTTAGGGAATTATAGGGGGTTTGGGTGATTGCCAAGTGCCAATTTGTGGGACCATGCATGGGAGGTAAATTCCATTAACCCCTATAAAAAAATCAATTGAATATTACATGTACATAATAAGAGGGGGTCACCTATTGCATCATTCTAATATAACTGATAGAGGTAAAAAAGTGTAAAAGAAGAGGGTGACATAAACCAAAATCCTCGAGGAAAAGAAAAGTAGAAAAGAAATTTAAAAAAAAAAAAATTAAACAAAAGTAAGCGAAACAATTTCGCTTCGGTCAACTAGCTAGGCGAGCGATTAGATGCACCAATCTTTAAACCTTGGGCTAGCCTCAGCTTGTTTATGCTTGAATTGGTTCTTCCTTTTTCTTGGGACCATCAACAATCTCTTGAGTGTCATTAAAAAAAACTCTTTAATCTAAGCCATGTTAGCCTAGGAATCACTCAGAAAATCCATAGTTTGTTGGGCTGCAGTATAAACACTCAAAATCCCTAAAACTTGCATGTCATGAATAACATGCATTAAAGTTTGACAAATTAGATTCTGTCACCAAATTAGATTATTGCACCTAAGGACCTATCCTAAATTACCAAAGGAAGTGAGACTACTACCACTTCCTCGTGCAACTCTTCACGAAAAACATCGTTCTCAAGGTGCATAATATCTTCCACAATAGGGGAAGTCATGCCACTTATAGTATGTGTGGATTAGATTAGGGACCAAATTGTTAATAAGCTATTAATATAAGGATTTAACTGATAATGAATGACTAAATGCAATGACTAACTTGACAGATTAATAAAGTCAAAAACTTTTTTAAGATATCCACAAGATTAGCGACCTATTTGAGAGTATCTTACGAAGTTTCAGATCAAATTGGCGGTTTACTCATGGATTGATTCAAAAGCTAAGAAATTTGGGGCCATTAAAAAAGTAGTTATAGTTCGATCTCTCTCTTTTGTATATGAATTAGAAAACTTGATTAGAATAGATTCACTTTATGTTCCACAAACCCTGCGTAGATTAACAATGATAGAAACTATTTAACCAATAATATTGTAACAATACAAAATATATGATGTCACACGGTTAAAATATTTTAACCATTAAATAATATCAAACGGTTAATATAATAATTTTGTTGATTCAAACTATATTACTTTAAGAGCATTTAACTACATAACATATAAAAAAGAAAAACATTCAGCTATATCAAAGCTATTTTAAGTTACGGGTCATTAGTTAATTCAGTGGTGATTAGTGTTTGGGGTTTTCATGGTGCGGGTTGGTTCAGTTTTGAACATAAAAGTCATCCAAATCGCGAGACAAAAATGCATGCAGTTTAGACGAAAAATGATATGTGGGGTTTTCTTTTTGCGGTTTTCGGTTTGCATTGGTTCGGTTTGCGCGGTTTTACTTTTGGATTGGTTCAGATGTGATCACCCCTAATTAGCGTTGAACTTGGTAGTGAATATCACGGTTTGATTCCCCGTGACTGTAATCGAGAGGGCGTTGAAATCACTTAATGTCTGAACTAAATCCCGAACCATATTAGACGGTCAATACTAGACTAGATACTTGTGGTGAAAATCCAAAAAAAAACTTTGTTAAGTCAATCAAAACGTTGAACTCAAGTGATTATTGAGTTCCTCTAGAACAAATCGTTTTGGAGAATTCGAATTTAATTCTTGATAGAAATTATTTTTGGCAAGATTTTACTTACTTTGCGGTATAACTATATTGAGACTCATTTTCATAGAAATAAGAAGATTAATAAAAAAAAATGTCCCCCAAGTCTAGCTACTTAATTAAAATGAATATCTTTTTGTTAATATTAATTACTTTATATTTTGACTAAATAAAATGTAGACCTTAAATTCAAACCTTAAAAATCTAAATATACTCATCTTAACTAATTTATTGTTGATAGTTAGAGTAAGGGTGCCGTTAACATGTGCGTATAGGGCACATGTTAAGATATCTATAATTAGAAATTTACATTTAATATTACAAACGAATTTAATGCTTAAATGATATAATACACATGCTTCAAGAGAATATTTCTATATTTGTATTCTTAACATGTGCCTTAGATGCACATGTTAACATTTGCCTAATAGTTAGTCAAAAAAAAAAAAAAAATTTGTCTATGAGTAACTTTTTTTTTATATTTTTTATCAAATAACATGTTAATTCTTTTTTTTGGTACATAAATACTTCTAATTCTACTGTACCGGGAAGAAACCTATGAGATAAAAGTCAAAACGAACTTTTATTTTTTACTAACATAAAATTCAGACTACTTACAATAGTTTTACACATTCAACACCCACTTTTTCACTCCACATCATTTTCTCTTTTTTCCACCTAATCATTCAACACTCATTCAATTTTTACCCTCTCCAACGGCTTTTCTATTCAACACCCTAACCCTACCCCACCACTTTATATTTCATATTCTTATTTAAATTTAAATTTTTGTTTTTATGATTAAATAAAATTATAATTATCGATTAAAATTAAATTAAAATAATACACTTAACAAAATTTATTTAAATATTTTTTATTTTCTTAATTTAAAATGCAATACATCACACAAATAACGTAATTAGTACGATATAAATTAACTTAAAATGCAATCCAACACACAAGTTACGTAATTAATACGATGCAAATTAACTTAAAATACGAAAGAACACACAAATAACGTATAGTACGAAACAAATCATCTTCAATCCTGAAACATTCCAAATTTTGTCCATATGTGCTTCACTAGATCTGCTTGCAATTCGTGATGAGTTTTTTTATCACGGAACTCGGATCTAGCACGTGTAACGACCCAATTTTCGATTATTCGTTATTTGTGTATATGTGTATATTTATATATTGATGTGGCTTATTATTATTATTTTATTTTGTGGCGATTAATTAATTACTGGGAGTATCAGTTAATTGGGCGAATTTGTGAGAATTACACGAGTGTGGGCTTATTGGGCTTTGGATGCTATTGGGCCTAAGTGAATCACAAAATGGGGAGAGCTATGTAAGCCTAATGTGAGAGAGAGAAAATCACAATTGTCACATTTTGTGTTCTTTGTGAGAGAGAAAGAAGAGAGAAGGAAGAGGAGAGCTAGGGCAAGGAGCTCTTGAGGAGATTTGAAGAGCAATCGCGTGGAATCGTCGATCTAAGGTAAGAGAACTAGTATTCATAATCGTGAGTAACTAGAGAAAGGGGAGAATGTCGATTTCTCCGAACCCAAACTTTCTCCACTCATTTTCGTGGACTTTTTGGGATGATTTTTCTTAATGAAAGTGAAAACTCATGTTCATAGTATGTTTAATATACTCTTAACATGATGTATGAACAATTTTAATGGGTAAAAATGGGTATTTGTAGATGTTTGTTAAGATTTGTGAATGTTTATGAGTTTTTACAAATATGACAAGATCCATGAACAATAAGTGATTATTTGTGTTAATAAGTTACTTTTAATGTGTTTTGAACATGTATGAACATAACCCATGATTGGTATAATTTCTGCAACTAAAAATAAGTGATTTTGGGTCAAATAAGTGATTTTTCGCACACAAAACGCATTTTCTGCAGGTCACTCTGATCCCTGTGCGGCGTGCAACCTTTTCAACTTTCTCCTCTGATTGCTGCGCGGCGCGCGGGAGACTGACAACTTGTTGACCAGAGTTGACTTTAGCTTGCCTCCTAGAAAACTCAACCAACGAGTTTGGACAAAAATTATTTAAACTACTAATACAATCTTTAATAATAAAACCAAAGTAAGAAAGGTCATTGAAAGACTTATTGAAACTATCAACGACAACTTTCGCGTCCAATTCAAAAATGACATTGTCCATTCCCATATTGTCAATCCACTGGATAGCTTGTAACAACCAAAGCATTTCACCTTCTTTTACACTAAGCAAGGGAGAGTAGCACACAGTTTTTGCCCTTACGAAGTTACCATTATGATCATGTATACACATACCTATCCCCACTTTGTTATCACCAAAAGCCGCATCAACATTACACTTAACTTTACCAAATGGTGGTCTCTCCCACTTGACATGAGTTGGCCGAGTTGCTTGGTCTGCCCCTTGGGCATCGTTCAAATGTGTCCACTACCATTGGTTCAAGAATGTTGTTGCACGTTGGTAGATTGTTGTTACAACCTCATCCCAAAGCTTCAAATTTCGACTTTTCCAGAGGCTCCACATAGTTGTACACCGCATGCCTCGCCTAACATGGGACATTTGAGGTGCAATAGTAAAGAATAAATCAATTATATCACTCGCAGTTAACACATGTTGTTCTAACAAATCTCACAACCCCAAACTTTTCCATGTATCTATGGCTATCGGACAAGTTACAAAAAGGTGCCAAGAATTTTCATTATATCCATCACATCTAGTGCAAGTTTGAGGGCATTGTACCTTTTTAGTTATGAGCTTTGATCTAGTTGGGAGACAATCTCTAAGCATCCGCCAGATAAAAAATTTTACCACTGGAGGAACCTCCAAGCTCCAAACTAGAGACCAATCACCATGTGCATGTAAGTGTGAAGTATCAATCAAATTATTAACTGCTTGGGTATCGTTCAAATGTGCCCACTGCCATTGGTTCAAGAATGTTGTTGCACGTTGGTAGATTGTTGTTACAACCTCATCAACCTCATCCCAAAGCTTCAAATTTCGACTTTTCCAGAGGCTCCACATAGTTGTACACCACATGCCTCGCCTAACCTGAGATATTTAAGGTGCAATATTAAAGAATAAATCAACTATATAACTCGCAGTTAACACATGTTGTTCTAACAAATCCCACAACCCCAAACTTTTCCATGTATCTATGACCACTAGACAAGTTACAAAAAGGTGCCAAGAATTTTCATTATATCCATCACATCTAGTGCAAGTTTGAAGGCATTGTACCTTTTTACTTATGAGCTTTGATCTAGTTGGGAGACAATCTCTAAGCATCCGCCAGATAAATTTTTTGACCACTGGAGTCTGGAGGAACCTCCAAGCTCCAAACTAGAGACCAATCACCATGTGCATGTAAGTGTCAAGTATCAATCAAATTATTAACTGCAAGATTATAGGCTGATTTTACAGTAAACATACCTCTCGCATCCGACCACCAACACCTAGTATCATCCACCACTGACTCAAGAAGAGGTGTGTTTAATACACTATCCACCTGCTCTTCACAAACAAGGCTATAACTTATGTATTAAAAATGGTCACCATGTTCATTTTTTTTAAGGATTTTGTATTTGGAAATTGTGGCTCCTTGTTAATTTTTTTTTTCTTGGTGTTCTCTTTGGTCAGATGAAATTTTCGGTTTCTCAACTGCGAATGGTCCTAGAATTGGGAACTATTCGATCAACTTCTTCCTTAAGATATTTGTGAAAAACTCGAAGTAATTAAACTTTCATCTAATAGCAAATATGAATTTCCCTATCGAAAGTGGGATATTTTCCCACCATAGTCCATGAATAAGAATCATTGGATTATATAACACATTAGATCTTATAATGTACCTCTTCACATTTAATTTTTTTTCTAACTTCCTTCTTCAATGAACATATCCCAAAAAAGAGAAAAGCTACCAGGGACAGAGCTAGTAGGGAGACCGACAGAGACCACGGTCCCCCTAAATTTTTTATACTAGTATAGTGTTATACCATTGGTTCAATTTCATATTTAATCTCCCTTATTTTATTAAATTTATGCAAATGACTCATCTTTATTTATTTTTTTGTTTTTTAATGACCCTTATTTATTAATCCATATTTTAAGTACTGTTATAATGTTATATATTTGTTGTAAATTTGATCTTAGTGGTTGTTTTTCCCTAAAAATTAATTTTTTCTACTACAAAAAAATGCCTTATTGTCTCAATATTGAATTTAATGACAAAATATCTCTTTTGATACTAAAATTCACATTTTTTTACACAAAAAATCACAATTTTTATGGCAAATTACATGAGTTGAGACTAAAATTATAATAAATGTGAAAATGGAAGGGCCTAAAAGTTCGACTTAAAAAAATTGCCTATAAATTGAAGATTCACTATATTAACTTTTGATTTATTTTACAATTTCTTGTATATATTATGCTTTTAAATTTCAAATTTTTCTTTACTGAATTGTGCTTTAAAATTCGGTCCCCCTAAACTGAATTTCTGGCTCCGTCCCTTAACGTGACAATTACAATTGTTTTAAAACTTAATGATTTAAGTGTCTAAAATTTACAAATCATGACATACTTATAATTTATATCGACTATAGTATTTCTATGTTCATCATTCTCACTAATAACACCCCTGTTCTCAAAATATAAAATAGAAAAGCAAACACATCTAAATTAAATTACTTTTGCCATAAAATATTTTCAACTCCAAAACATTTCCAGCTTCAAATCATGACAATATTTTCTTCAACTTAGCATTGTTTGGTATTATTGAAGACACTAGCAAAAAAGACAAATTTAAAGTCGGCGCTCACAATCGAGAGTGGTTGCAGAACAAGGTTTCCAAAATCTTTGTGATTTGCTTATGTTCTTTTTGTGCGTTTTTGTTTTTCCTATTCCTGAAGCATGTGTTTATTGAAGCCCATTAATTTGAATTAATGTCTCATTTACAATATATGGCTTGTTTATGTTCTTATTATATGTCCTTGTAATTGAAATTGAGGCTCATGTGTAGATGTGTGAAGTTTGAGTTTGTTCTACGGTCCGGTCATGTAGTTTGTTTTGCAATAATTTACATGCGGTCTTAATTGCAATTCTAAATTGTAGTTCTAATGGTGCCCGTCTTAATATATGTATTTGGTCTAAGTTTTTTTTTTTGAAATTGAAACACTTTCATTGAAGAGCTGAAACACAGCTATTGAAATTACAAACAAGAGCAGGCATGGCTGCAGCTACAGAAAAAACTGATACATGAGGGACTGCCCCTAACCAAGTTCTACTACCCACAACCTTAGCCAAAGAGGCCAAATTATGAGCATCACAATTATGTGTTCTACTAACCAACAGTGCATAAGCATTTGCCAAACTATCCATTAACGCTCTGTTTGAGAAGACCAAAAAACTAGCTTATAGCTTTTAGCTTATAAGCTAAAAGCTCTGTTTGGTAACGGTCATTTTACTATGAGCTTATAGCTTATTTTACTAGCTTATAGCTTATTTTCAAATGTTATTTCAAGTAGCTTATAACTTTTAGCTTATAAGCTATAAGCTATAAGCTAGCTTATCAGCTAACCGCTATTTTTACCAAACAGAGCCTAAGTTTCTACAATCCTGAGAAATTAAATTAATTAATAGCAGCAAAATTTGATTTTTTGTTGATGCAATTGACCACATTTGCCGGTCCGAATAAATGGAAACATAGTTGATACCTTGATTAGTAGCTACTTGAAGAGTCCAACGCACCCCCAAAGCTTCTGCCAACAGAGGTTCAACAGTGATGTCCTCTCTTTTGCAAGCACTAAAGATCGTTTCACCAATTGAATTTCGTAGAACAAGACCCCAAACAGTATGGCCTGAGTTGCAGCACTCCGCATCAACAAACATAGAATTTATAGATGTGCTCCGGGAGGGTTCAGATATAGCTTGTGAAACAAGAGATCTTCTATTTCTTGAAGGATTAGCCTCATTAAACTCGTGGACAAAACTCAAAGCATCAAGGGCCAAACAGGTCGGGTCCATTGACCAACCATTAAAAATCACAGCATTCCTTCCGGCCCAAAATTTCCACAGCAAAGTACAAAATAATTGAACAGCAAAACGGTCCTGACACACTAATCATTTCAGCATCCAGTCATGCAAATCAATATCTAAAGGAATATGAGAGCCACGGTGAGATGCAAAAAGAGTAAGTTTGAACATATCACACTTCAAGAACAAGTGTTGAGAGGATTCCTCCTCACTATAGCAAAGAGGGAAAAGTAAGTCAAGATTGATACCTTTCTTATGGAGATTGGATCTTGTTGGAAGGATATTTTTAGCAAGTCTCCACATGAAATTTTTTATTTGAGACCGGAGCTCTCCAAATTTCCTTCCATAATTTACTTCTTTGAGGACAAGATGGACCGGGTTGAAATCTAGCTTTTTCATTACACAAGAGATGATATGCCGATTGAATAGAATACTCACCATTTCCCAATTCCAAAGCATTAAGTCATGAGGCAGTCTAAAGGAAAGTGGTATATTTAATTATGATTTGCTTCGCCACATGTCTATCAAAGCAAGAGAAAATTAAATCGGATGCAATGGTGTGCCAAGCAGTTTGTGGCTTACTTATTGTAACATCACGTTTTTATTTAATTAATTATTTGATTTAATTTATTTATTTAAATTCCATGTTGTGTGATTTATTTAAATATGTGGCTTTTAGTGTAGTGGTGTGAATAGAATAGTAGTGTTTTAGGAGGTGTAAATAGAGGATTTGAGTGGGCTTATGAGGAAGGGCAATTTGGTAAATTGAGAGGGAATTAACCTAAGTATAAGTTTGGAAACTTAGTGAGAGAAAGTCATTTGTCACACTTTTATGAAGAAATAGAGAGATGGAAAGCTAGAGAAGAAGAGGAAGAACTTAGAAGAAGGAGCTAAGAGGGGAAGATTGGGGAGCTAATTCTTGAAGAATTAGAGGTAAGAGAGTAGTTATTTATGATTGTGGGTGACCAAGAGGGGGGAGAAATTATATTTCTCTTTGCCCAAACCCTCTCACCCTTTTATACTCTAAAGTTCATAACTTTATGAGTTTTATGAATCAAAATGTTATCTTTCTTGTTGATTTGGTGTTATTCATGTATTATAATGCTAGAAATAGATGTTGATGATTTCAATTTCGAAAATCTATGGTTGTTGGTTTGAAATTGCATGTTCATGAGATTTTGATGAAAATATGATAAATCTCATATTAATGATGATTCTAATGGTTTTAAGTTATGAAACTTGTACTTCTATGTATGATAACATGTTTATAATCTAAAGGAAACACCTTTTAAAAACTGGAACGCGTTTTGGATGATTTGGGGGTGGAATCCGAACGGTCGCGAAAGCAGAGCATCAATTCTGGGCATGTGTCGCCAAGCGGGAACTAGCGAGAGCTAGCGAGGGAACTTGCTAGGCTCGCCAGAGCTCGCCAGCCAGCCTTGTGCTCTCTGACTTGCTTCGCTACGGCGAGAGCTAGCGAGAGATGGCGAGAGGTCGCCAGGTACTCGCTAGGGCTCGCCAGAGGGCGAGTGAGCCTCTGACTTGCCTCGCTATGGCGAGAGCTAGCGAAAGCTGGCGAAGGCAATCAGGTTTATTGATTATTAATTGATGAAGGGATAGTTGGTGTATAGTTTGCTAGTCTTATAGTAATACATAAATGATTGATGTTGGAATTATAATGAATTTTGATGAATGGTGATGTTTCTATATGATTGTTGAAATAAATGTACATAATAATATTGATGATGAATGTATATAAGTATGTTATGTATCGATGAATGATTGATGGTGGAATTATGTATACATGAGGTTGCATAATGGTGGTGAATAACATACGTTATATATATGTTCATGCATCATGATTGAGTCTATTGATGAAGCTTGGGCGTTTGACCCATAACGAATTGATGAAGCTTGGACGTTTGATCCATAACGCATAGGATTCTTGTATCCTTATTTTGGTGAATGGTACCGCATGCATGTAGTCGTGTCTAGGGGACATGGCATGAAGGTGAAATTAGATGCATTTAGGAAGGTGAACCGTAAATGTGCTATATGTGATAACGATGTAATATTTGTCTAATTATGTGCTAAGTGTCTTCTTGCATATAAGTTGTTAATCATTGGTGGTGTGAATTTGGATACGTATATTAGATGATTGAATGTACGTGTCTTATTGATGGCGTTGGATTGCTATTACATACATGCCCAATATATGTACAATAGATTTATATATGCATGGTATATGTTGGAATTAAATGTTAGTATTTTACTTGCATTTGTTATATGTTGATTATAAGTAACTAACTCTCTATTTTTTGTATGTAATGGATCGTTGGGCGATTCAGATTCTCAGGCGTGAGGATTTGCTTTACCTGCTTAGGAGGAGTACCCGGCATTTGTCGCTAGTATTCAGGGTGAGGAAATGAGTCGCTATTCTAGTATCGTGTCTTGTCCATTTGCTCTGGTGGTTGTAACACCGTGTTGGGGTTTAGTCTTATCGGACTTATGTCTAGTGTTGCTTTTAGATCTTGTCTTTGTATGGTGTTGTAAGGCTTTATGCCAAGTACTTAATTATCTATTTGTTGATGTTAAGACATGCGTAGGTGATTTACGTGGATGTGGATTTTATTATGTTGATGGATTATTTAACCGATGATTAGCGTTTATGATTTGAACTATATCCATGATGATAAATGAATGATGATATGTTATGTTGTTCCGCTGCAATGATCTCTTAATCATGTTTTGTATGATATGATATGCTATTTTTGTTTTCAATTTATACGTGTAACGCTCTACTTGATTTACTTGATTTCATTTGCTGTTTAGTCGCGAATTTTTGGGTAGAATTAAGTAGGGTGTTACACTTATTAACGTGAAAATAGAAGAAATCTCGTTGTAATTTGTAAATAACTCATTGTCATGACATAATCTATACTCCCTTCATGTTTAATTATAAGCAAAAGTTCACTTTTGATATTCATTAAATAACTTGTATATCTAGTCTATAATATAGTCCAAATACATCAATTATTCAATGAACCTGAAAAGTCGACTTTTGTTTATAGTTAAGATAGAGGGAGTACTTCTATAGTAATAGTAAAGGCAAAAATTATGTTTGGTGTACATTTTTTTGAAAATACCATAAATACCCTTAGTAGTTTTTTTTGTTTTTATTTTTTATTTTTTTTACCCTCTTCTATAACTTCTTTGATTAAAAAAACAAAATAAAATTGTAGATGTATATGAAAAAGCTAAAATATAATCTTTTACACAACTTAGACTAGAAAAAGCCGATGACACGGAACATGTTCGTCTTGCCACTAGTTATAATAATTTATATTTGATTTTAATGTAATAAATTACACGGTGCTAGGCCTAGATAAGTGTACAGTACAGTCAAAAACATCAAGAATATAGTGATAGTGCTATCTTCAAAGAACAAAATTATGAACAAAATTAACGATGTAATATTTGTCTAATTATGTGCTAAGTGTTTTCTTGCATATAAGTTGTTAATCATTGGTGGTGTGAATTTGGATACGTATATTAGATGATTAAATGTACATGTCTTATTGATGTCGTTGGATTACTATTATATACATGCCCAATATATGTACAATAGATTTATATATGCATGGTATATGTTGGAATTAAATGTTAGTATTTTACTTGCATTTGTTATATGTTGATTATAAGTGACTAACTCTCTATTTTTGTATGTAATGGATCGTTGGGCGATTCAGATTCTCAGGCGTGAGGGTTTGCTTTACCTGCTTAGGAGGAGTACCCGGCATTTGTCGCTAGTATTCAGGGTGAGGAAACGAGTCGTTATTCTAGTATCGTGTCTTGTCCATTTGCTCTGGTGGTTGTAACACCGTGTTGGGGTTTAGTCTTATCGGACTTATGTCTAGTGTTGCTTTTAGACCTTGTCTTTGTATGATGTTGTAAGGCTTTGTGCCAAGTACTTAATTATCTATTTGTTGATGTTAAGGCATGCGTAGGTGATTTACGTGGATGTGGATTTTATTATGTTGATGGATTATTTAGCCGAGGATTAGCGTTTAATTTGAACTATATCCATGATGATAAATGAATGATGATATGTTATGTTGTTCCGCTGCAATGATCTCTTAATCATGTTTTGTATGATATGATATGCTATTTTTGTTTTCAATTTATACGTGTAACGCTCTACTTGATTTACTTGATTTCATTTGTTGTTTAGTCGCGAATTTTTGGGTAGAATTAAGTGGGGTGTTACAGAGAAAACACAAGAAGGGGGGTTGAATTGTGTTTTGGATATTTTAAAAACTTTCCAAGATATTTAAAATCTTTTCAGAGTCTTTAAAGCACAGCGGATTATTCACACAATTAACTTATGGCGTTATGAATGATGAAGGAGTAAATGAGAGAGTGAGAGAGAGAGAAGAACACACAACAATTTATACTGGTTCCCCTCACAAATTGAGAGTACTCCAGTCCCCTTGTTTCCAAGAGAGTTTCACTATAATCACTAGGATTACAATAGTTGCTCAAGCACACAAGCTCAAGACTTCCTGCTCTTAGTCACACAAGACATAGAGACTTCCTTGCTTTGATCACACAAGATCAAAGACTTCCTTTCTCAAGCACACAAGCTTGAGACTTCCTGCTCAAAGTCACACAAGACAAAGAGACTTCCTTGCTCTGATCACACAAGATCAGAGGCTTCCTTGCTCAAGACCTCAGGCTCAAGACTTCACTGCTTTAATCACTAAGATTGAGACTTACGTGCTTCTACACTAAGCAGAAGACTTTCTTGCTTCTACACTAAGCAGAAGACTTACTTGCTTCTACTCTAAGCAGAAGACTTACTACTAACTTAAGAGCTTAAGACTTATTACATACATAATAACTTCAGAGGCTCTAAGCTAGTTTCTATGCTCAATTCATTTGAGAGATATTATCTATTACAATTCAAATTCTCACTTTCTTCTGAGAGATTTTATCTAATGGTGAGCGCTAGTCATCAATTCTTTCTTTGACATATTTATATGAGTTGAGAAAGACATTGAGACGTTGGAGAAATTCCCGTTGCAACTTGGGCAGCTGTAGACATTGAAGATCCGTTGAATAAAGCCACGTCTTCCTTTGCAGAGAAGCTTCACCTTTGCTGTCTGTCCAATGGTACAGTTATAAGGTACAACTAGCTCCTAGAGAGAGGGATCACATCCTTTGTGACCGTTGCATTTTAGTTGACCTTACAACAAGTCATCAGGCTTGATAAGTTGTAGTTGATGTAGCCCTCTGATGACTAGGAATTCCTTTGCTTCTGATGAACCTTTGATAACTTGGAGTCTGATTGGTCTTTGAATGGTTGACCTCTGATAGTCCTTCGTAATTCAGCTTCTGAACGTCTTCATCCTCTGAATGACTTATGACTAGCAGACAGCCTCTGAACTCTTGTAGGCATCTGAACATCCTTGAGCTTCTGAACTCCTCTGAGTCCCTGAACAGCTTCAGACGTTCTGATCTACTTTGAGCTTTTGAACTTTGTATAGCTTCTGACCACGTTGTAGCATCTGAACTCTTTCAGAGTCTAAATATTCAGACTTCCATTGGTTTCATCAGAGTTTAAATTAAGTGTGCTCTTGATTAAACGTTGAATTCTCCTGCACTTAATTTAAACATTAGTACCATCAATTGTCCATTTAATACTTTGTTATCATCAAAACTTAAGGGTATGTATTAACACATATTTTGTTCCAACAATGTTTACATGTGTACTTTTGTGGATAGTTTCATGACATGAAATAATTTTAGAATTGATGATAATTCTTGATTATGTGGACTACGTTGGAAAATGTAAGTTATTTTCTTTTGAGTAAGTGAAAAACTAATTCTTTTTCATGAAGTAAGAAGAGTGGAATTAGTAATTCTTTTTCATGAACTAAGTATATTCTAGTATGTATTTGATATATGTTTTGTTTATAACATGTAGTAGATTATTACTAGGAACTTGATTTGTTCTTTGTAAGTTATAGTAAATGACTATTCTATTTTTCTAAGAATAGAAAATTGATGGTATAAAGTAGATTCTAGAATATGTGTGACATATGTTTGTCTTATATACTATGTGCTAGATTATTGTTATCAGAAAATTGATTTGTCTACTTGTTATTTGTGAGTAGTAGTGGATAACTATATTATTTTCTTTAAGAATGAAGTGAGTAAATGCGGTATACGAGTTTGACTCGAATTAAATAATTTTCTTACATGAATATGCTTGCATGATTTTGTGTAGATGTTTGAGTATTGTGTTTTGGTGTTTTACCCTTTGTATGTGACATACGTGTAAACGATGTCGGTACTAGTTTCTTCTAGGGAAGAATGAGTTTAGAAACGATAGAACGACTAGATGTGAGCACTAGGAGTTCTGGTAGAAGAGTACGATGGGTTTGAGATAAGTGGGGGAGTATGTTATATTCTCTGGGATGTTTCGAACGTGAGAAGTTAGGATATGTGGAGATGTTCTTGAAGCAGAGTGTTCAGGATTTAGTGACGTTTGTTGGAGCAAAATGAACGCGAGCAATAATTATGGGAATTGCTAGAGGAAAATTTGTTAGACAAGTTTCGTCATGGGGACGTCAGTGAGATTGATTAAGTAGGAAGAAGAGTATTCGGAACGGTTGGAGTTTATACGTTGTATTGAAAGTATGGAAATATTGTTGTGTGGATTGAAGTTGAAGTGCTTGTTTGAGTAAAAGGAAATTGAATATGAAGTAGAGGAGGTGATTAGGATTCTTGAGAGAATGATGATTTCGAATTAAGTTATTGTTCGAGCGAGTCTAGTGTTGTAGCGGATGCTTGATTAAAGAAGGTTGTGGATATGTTAGTACTTATGGTAAGGAGTTGAATTTGATCGAACAATTCGGAGTTCTAATTTTAGTATACGAGGTAATTTCTAGAAGTATGAGGCTGAGAATGTTAGAACTGATTTGTTATTTCTTGAAGAGGTTTGAGAAGCTTAGAAAATAGATGTGGAGATTAGTGAACCGTTGGTGTTAATTAATCAAGGAAAAGAAGCGGATTTTAAAGTAGATGAGAATGGAATTAAGGGATACCGTGACAGGATTTGTATACTTGTTAAGTTGTCGGTAGTAGAGGATTGTACAAGATAGTTGAGTTTATTCAAAGATGGAAGTAGGATAATATTTCGATGAATTTTGTGAGAGACTTGTCGAGGAAAGAATAGTTAAATTTGAATAATGATCGGACAATTAGTGTTGAAGTTGAATGAGATTTTGGAGGTCGACATGAAGCTAAGATTGAAGTATCATTTTTGGATGATTAGAAATAAGAATGTTAGCCGTTGAAAAACATGTTGAGGACGAGTACTAGAAAGAGAAATGGAAAATGACTTATGTCAAGAGAGAGTTCACGAAAGAAGTTATTTCAAATGAAAGTGGATATTGTGTTTGTGAGTATATATTAAGAATTTGAAGGCGATGCCTAGAGTAAGTATCGGAGGGTGTTTTTGTAGCATTCGGAAGATAAGAGTGAGATTAGAAATTATGTATTGGAAAAGTTGATTATGGAATAGAAAAGTCGGTAGAGACTAGTAATGTTGGACGCATCGTGTATGTTGGTATAGTATGGTCATATAGTGTGATAAAGAAGTAAAGGATTTTAGATATTTTCATCACGGACGGTGGAACAATAGTGATTCGATGAATGACTTAAGATGCATTTTGGATGAGATTATGTCGACGGAAGGAGTAGTATTGGAAATGCTTGTGTTAAGAAATCAAGAGGTTGGCTAGAAACTAATTGGAAAAAGAGTAGTTATGTTGGAATTGGACGCAGTGATTTGAGATATGCGAGAAAAAGGAATTTAACCGTTAGAGATGGTTAATTTTGGTATGTGTCAAGAAAATTTGGGGAGTTGGTTATCAGATGGATGTTGAGATCATGTTATCGAATGAATTGTTGGAATAAGATTTATATATGAATGAACAATTTGGCGTAGTTAAGTGATAAGAGAGAATTAAAGACTTATGGATTCAAGGAGTTGTGAAGTATTCATCGGATGTATCTTTTCGGAATAAGAGGAATTGGTAGTCTAGTAGTGGTAGTATTGTGAGAACTATGAAATGATACTTGACGGAAGTTTTGGTGTTTAAGGAAACCATTATTGTAGTTTGGTAAGAATGGTTTGTGTCACCATCATGATTGTTGTCTATCTATTGACAAATTGAGGAACTGGACGTCCTTGATCTCTTGTTGATAGTAGATGATATTGTGTTGATTGGGATAGACTAATTTTGTCGAACTCGGTAATGTGTTGAGTTTTAAATGTTTTGTTGGGAAATCGGATGAACGAGTTTTATCCGGAGTTGTTTTAGTCGAGTAATTTTCGAGGGCGAAAATCTTTTAAGTGGGGGAGAGTTGTAACGACCCGATTTTCATTTATTCGTTATTTGTGTATATGTGTATATTTATATATTGATGTGGCTTATTATTATTATTTTATTTTGTGGCGATTAATTAATTGCTGGGAGTATTAGTTAATTTAGCGAATTTGTGAGAATTACACAATTGTGGGCTTATTGGGCTTTGGATGCTATTGGGCCTAAGTGAATCACAAAATGGGGAGAGCTATATAAGCCTAATGTGAGAGAGAAAGAAGAGAGAAGGAAGAGGAGAGCTAGGGCAAGGAGCTCTTGAGGAGATTTGAAGAGCAATCCCGTGGAATCGTCGATCTAAGGTAAGAGAGCTAGTATTCATAATCGTGAGTGACTAGAGAAAGGGGAGAATGTCGATTTCTCCGAACCCAAACTTTCTCCACTCATTTTCGTGGACTTTTTGGGATGATTTTTCTTAATGAAAGTGAAAACTCATGTTCATAGTATGTTTAATATACTCTTAACATGATGTATGAACAATTTTAATGGGTAAAAATGGGTATTTGTAGATGTTTGTTAAGATTTGTGAATGTTTATGAGTTTTTACAAATATGACAAGATCCATGTTCAATAAGTGATTATTTGTGTTAATAAGTTACTTTTAATGTGTTTTGAACATGTATGAACATAACTCATGCTTGGTATAATTTCTGCAACTGAAAATAAGTGATTTTGGGTCAAATAAGTGATTTTTCGCACACAAAACGCATTTTCTACAGGTCACTCTGATCCCTGCGCGGCGCGCAGACTGACTGTTGCGCGGCACGCAGACTGACCGCTGCGCGGCGCGCAGCTATTTCAACTTTCTCCTCCGATTGCTGCGCGGCTGCGCGGCGCGCAGGAGACTGACAGCTTGTTGACCAGAGTTGACTTTTGGTTGACTTTTTGACTTTTTATGCACCCGGAACCTATTTCACTCGATTTTTCGCGTAGATTCCGAATCCGAAGTTAGTTTTATAAGATGAGGCTTAGTTTATGAAGTTTCTTATATTTTTGTATACTTCCTATACTTTTAAAATTGTTGATAAATGTATTTCAATGAATGATGTTGAATGTATGATATGTATATATATGAATGAAGAATATTAGAATTGTGTTATTCTAATAAAGAAGTATATTAAGGTATTATGTTATCTTAATAAAGACGGATATCGAATTTTATTTGATAAAGACGAATATTAAGATTGTGAGATATCTTAATAAAGACGGATATGGATAGTGTTCCGTATCATAGAGTAAAACTTAATATTGTGTTATATTAAGTGTTTGTGGTTATACATGAATCATTCATGCATTCATGTATTGAGTAGGGATATTAGAATCTATGATTCTAATAAAGACGGATATCGAATTATATTTATTCGATAAAGACGGATATTAGAGGTGAGATACTCTAATATAGACAATGGTACCACATGCATTAGATATGTCTAGGGTGACATAGCATGAGTTGTGGCATTAGATTGCATTAGGATTATGTGCACATTACGTGGTAATTGTTATGTGACATTGTGTGTGTGACGTGGATTATATGAGTAAGTTATATGGTTTAACATTGATTATAATTGTTATTTCAATGTGATATATTGATAATCTTATGTATGATTTAAGATTGAGAGAATATGTATGATTATGTTTATGAGAGTTAGTTTATGCATGATAATATGATGAAGTGTTAAGGATATTTATTACACTTGTATTTTGTTGGTTATGATTTACTAACTCTCTGTTTTGTGTACTTCTGGACCGTTGGGTGGTCCATGTTTACAGGTTATGTGCTTATTTGATGCCCAAGTGTTTGGTGAAGCTCTGCTCTGAGTGTGACACGGGAAAAGGGTTGTATTTAGGATATAGGGTCCTTTATGACTTAATGTATTTAATTTGAAAAATGTATATTTTATAAGAATGATTTTGTAGACGATGTTTTAGACTAATTAATCAATCAATTAATTAAGTTTATTGAAGTTTGTAATACCTTAACCAAAAAATTTATAAATAAATTGTAATTTTCCGTTGCGTATTTTGAAAAGATTTTAATAAAGGTACAAATATTTAAATAACGGGTTTGGGTGCTACAGCACGCACATGATTTGCAAAAGCGAGTAATACCTCGGTTGAATATGGTTGCGGAGAGCATGTCATTCCGCCATTAAATTGAATTTAACATTCTTACCACATGCGTATATTTCATGCGCTTTTGCCAAAACGTCATTCTCCGACCAACCGCTTCCTTGCAAACGTTTATCGCCATCATAAGCGCCAATCCATTTACCCAGTAATTTGTTCATATAATTAAAGCGGTTTCGGCATGCAACGTTGTCACGAGGAGGATCGAATTTGCAATGCTCGGTACAATAGTCAGCAATATTATTCCAATACGTTTTACGTTTCTGGTTTCTCCCGACAACACTGCTTGTTGAAAATTTAATCCACCCACTAATTAACACCAAATTTTGTTCAGTGTTCCATGTTGGTTGCGGGTGTTTCTTGCTCTTAGGAGTTTGAATCCTCTAAATTTGGAGTGACTTCATTAGCAATTGTTATTTGTGTTGAAAATTCGGGAAATTCAGGTGCACCACCACTCGGCATATAACCATTAAACGGGGGTGTTTGAGATGAATTTCCCATCATAGATCCATAATATGGTGTTTCTTGCTCTTAGGAGTTTGAATCCTCTAAATTTGGAGTGACTTCATTAGCAATTGTTATTTGTGTTGAAAATTCGGGAAATTCAGGTGCACCACCACTCGGCATATAACCATTAAACGGGGGTGTTTGAGATGAATTTCCCATCATAGATCCATAATATGGGTGGAAGTTAGGTATGTTTTGAGGAAATTGGTTGACAAATGGATTTGGATTTTGATAATTGTTGGGATTTTGAAAATTGTTGGGGTTTTGATAATTGTTGGGATAATTAGAAGAATTATTGGGATCCATTTCACTAAAAAAAGATTAAAACTTAAAAAAAAAGACTAATTAGAAAGATAATAATAGATTAAGATAGTGAAAAACTTGGTTTTTTTTTCTGTGTCCAAATGAAATGAACCAAGTCTCTATTTATAGAGAAAAAAAAATCACGAATTTTGATAAAAAAAAAAAAAAATTTGCAATGAGATAATTGAGTTCAAAGGATAAAAATCATAAAAATCCACCGGCCCAATCAGCAACAGCCACGTGGCTGCCTTTTTATCTAACCGAATCTTCACTCTCCGCGTCCCCTGCTCTTCACGCGTGCTGTCCGCGCGTGTTTCACACGCGCCAGGCTGCGCGAACCACGAAGCGCCACGCGTCCCCCCCGGTTCAGGCTTCAACATGTTGAAGAAGTTCATCTTCTCTCTCCGCCAGAATGGATTCAACACATTGACCACAATGGATTCAACACCAAATTACACCTTCAACACACACAATTCACCACCATTGTAAGTAGTCTCACAACTGCAGTACGAGACAGAAATCGGAATCAAATTCATTTACTTCACCAACAAAATAAATTTAATTTAATCCATCGTTAGTTGGTTTAGTAGTGATTGACGCTGAATATAGTAGGAAGAATCACGGTTCGATTTCCCGTAACTATGAACAGGAGGAGAATGAAACCACTTAATGTCAGAACCGACCCTCGAACCAGATTCAACTAGTGGTGAAAGTAAAAATAAATAAATAAATAAACTTAATTTACCATGCAATTATAATGGCAACTTCCTAAATAAACCAAATACAGTACTCTGCGCGCTTTTTCCTTAAATAATTTAAATTGTCAATAAATAAGCTACATTGCCTTTTCTGATTAATTTCCTTCCTTTTTATGACCTCTCTACTTTAGGGTGTGATGCTGCGATCTACATCCACCCACCTATATTTTTTTTAAATGACAAATTGTTATGGTAGTTATTAGTATATTATATTATAGGTCAGTTTTTCTTCTTGCCAAGACTTGAGTTTTGGGCCTCCAACTCTTTTAAACCTAAAAATATTCATTGATTTCACCTTTCTAATAAATACAATAATTGCAACACTGTTACTTTTTTTTTTTTTACAATGTTGTCAATGAGAATCGAACCTAAAACCTCATGCAACTACCCAAACCTAGTGGCTTAATTGCAACACTATTACTATACAGCGATTATTTTCACAATCACTAATTTTTATTTCCCACATTTTAACACATAGTTATTCTAAAATAATAATAAAAGTTGTCCACGTTACATTTTATACGTCCAACAACGGTTTTCGCTAAATACAAGTTGCGCTTGTTGGTTTGAAACATACATAACAACAACATTTCGAACTGCATTCCACTCATGCAACATATTATTAGCGAGAGAAAACAAAACTTTGAGGATTAGTGATATTATTTCATATTTGATTACTTCATTGCTTTCATATACTCCAAAGAATACATGCAAACACTGATGCACACACTCCTTCGACAGTTGATGTAGCATTTGAGAAAATACTACTGAAATGTCATTTTCATTATTACTGGCAGAAGAAACAATCTAAAAAAAAAAGTCATACTCCAAACATTTTAACTACTAGGACAGTTGAATAAACATGTAAAATGACATTGTTCTCAACATTATAAATTAAGAACATACAAATTTGGACGATACACATCTTTATCTTGAAACCTTACTCTTGTTTAAACACATTGACGACAAATACGCCAAATAAGATTATTAACTTTTATAGGAGCTTTAATATTCCAAAGTAAATTCCAATCACCATTACTTTCACCACTCAATAGTCTCATCCTCCATATCTGATGGATAAAAAAGAGTGTCCGGAATTTTAGCAGCACTGGTCAGGTCAAATATCGACAAAGAGTGACTATCCAATTTCTTAATGTCATGTTTTATAATATCATAAACACAAAAATCAGCAAGAGGCAAATCATTAATGTTAATAGGCGCAAAATTATTGTAACATCAAAGAGTCAACTCTCATTCTAGAGCGAAAAATTATTGTCTTTCTAATTCGTCATTTGCACCCCACTCTAAGAATAAATTTAGAGTTGTAAATACTCATCCACATAAAATTGGGAGGCTAAATTATATTTTTAACCCCCCGACTTTCACAAACTTTGGATTCATAATAGCACTTTTGGCCCCAAACTTTAGCCTTTTTTGCAAAAAAATTGACCCCCCACTGATTTTGATCAAGTTAACGCACATGTGGACAGTGATTTACATGTCATGCAATTATAAAAATATTTATTTTTCCAATTTTTTTAGAAAAAATTTAAAAAAAATTAAATAAAAAATTATGAAAGTTAGGAGGCCAAATTAATCGCAAGTTTGTGAGAGTTAACGCGACAAGAGTGCAATGTAGCCAAATTGGAATTATGTCCAAGAACAGAGTTAAGAAAATCACAATTTGAAAAATATTTGGAGTCATATATTTGGCATATGTATTAGATATGATCAAAGTGTTTTTGTTCAAGCTAAAACTTAGTTGATTTCTCCAAAAAGTAAAGTGCATATTCGCGAAGCACTTTGACTTCTTGCAGTGTGTTTAACTGGGTTTATGAGCATAACTTTAGATCAAGTGAAATTCGAGTTGGATTTGAAAAGAGTGGTTGATAGTTTTCATTCGTCAAAATGTGACTTCACACGGAGTTTTGTGTGATCGTTAAACATTGTAAATCTATTTATTTCAACTATTATATAAACTCAAGTGTATAGTTTGTGCAGAGACAAACAAATGAGGTTGCCATAAACTTGTTAAGGTGGACACATTGTCAGCTAATTTTTAGATTTTGGTTGATATACCAAATTATATTAAACATGTTTTAATTAATGAAATGCTATAAGTATATTATCGAGAAAGTTTTTTTTTGTTGTTATTTTAACATCTAAATTTAGAAACCATGTTATGTGAGAAGTTATTCTGAACATATTTTAATTAATGAAATGGTCAATTTCTTTTTTGTTATTTTAGCATCTAAGTTTATACACCACATTATGTGAGAAGTTGTAGTGTGATGTGTATTTTGTTTTTTCGTCTTTGTGTTGTATTTATTTGTTTCAGGTTGAAGGATTAAGTTTGATCTAATGCAGATTCAATCAATGATTTTGGTGTCATTAACGCTACAGATCCAAAAATGTAGATGTTTCAGACACTTCAACATAGTCAAATATGTAGGCTTATATAATTTGTTGTTTTATATTATTAGCATGGATGTTGTAAATTTGTTGGCAGATTTATTCTTTATTTATTTAACGATTTTGAATTTATATTAGATCAATGTAATATCTGAATTTGATTGAATGAATATATTTGTCTATTTAGTAAAAAAAGTTGTTGGTTACAGTATGATTTGTTTTTTACTTCCTCCGTCCCAAAATAAGTGACCTATTTTTGACTTTAAATACTATTCATATGATCTACTTTGACTATATTTTTTGACTATTATATATATGCAAATATTAGCATATGAGATGTTTTATTTGTCTCGATGAATATTTTCAAAATATATAATTTTTAATAAAATATAATTTAAGATATTAACAATTAAAGTTGTATATTAGTAAACGTGACGGTGGTCATTAGGTCAATTATTTTGGGACGGAGGGAGTATTTGGTTTCACTAATAATTTATTTGGTTTATTCTTAAAAAAAACCACATGCATGAACTTGATCTTATGTGAGTCAGAAAAGAGAAAAAGAGAGGTCGTTTGAATGATGAAGAAAGCAGATTCAGTGAATGGAGTCAACCTTCATTTAATTTACTAACACTCAACATTTACTCAAACAGCCCTACTGGGCTAGGTCACGCATAGATTTTCTTAAATAATGAGTTAATAGTAATTAAGATAGGTGATTTGTGCTAGATATGGTAAGAAAAATCACAATTTCATTTTCCCCGATTATAACTGTAGGGTGCTGAAACCACTTGATGCAGTGAGAACTATTAATTTAGTATTCTCTCGTTTCATATTGTGTATATTTTTTCAATTAGTTTCGTGGTTAGAATGGTTAAGATTTTTTTCGATAAATAAGTAGGTGTATCAAATCTTACTCAGTCTCGATCTATATAATATATGTAATGTATCTATCAATTGAGGATAGATGGTGTAAACTACTCCTTTAACAAAAAAATTATCTCATTTTACATTTTGTTTTAAGCATCTCATTTTACATGTTTTACAAGGAAATAAAAAAAGTAAAACTTAAAAAACTTAAAGGACTTATATGATAATTAGAAAACTTAAAGAATATATCTATATCTTTGATACAAAAGTAAAATTTAAAAAACTTATGGATTCATTATGGCAAAACTATATTAAACTAGTTTTAAGAGTATTCTTTGAGATACTAGTTCCCTTTCAGAACCGGGCAAAAAAAAAAACTTTATAAAATAACAATAACATATAACTAGTTATTAATTTATATAAAACTATAAAGTGACTTATAATTTGGGACGAAAGTAATGGTTGTCAAGTAGTATAAATTAAAGTTTTCCTTGCAAATTAAAGGAACTTTTCTCTTCAAAGTCATTGAATTTAACCCATGAGAGATCTTCCATGAACCTTCCTCAACCATTTTTATTAATTACTTGCATATACAGTCAATGACTTAATATGCTTTGCATATATATCATAATATAATCAACATTCATACACCCGGGATTCTCTGTCTTGTGCAGATGCTTTCTGCAAAATTGTCTTTGAACAAGAGACATCTTAATAATATTGTTTCAATGGAATAGTCCTCTTGACTAAAATGCCAATGTAATTTGTTTTTTAGCTAAAGTTCTGTCTAAGTACATTTTGGGAAATATATATCATGTAGAATATATATGCAATCCTATGTTTATTAAATTAATATGAAATGTACAAGAAATAACTTCCACATTCATTTGAGTAAAAAATAAATAAAAACTTCTACGTACATTCACATAATAATATTAAAATCTTCAATGGAGTTGGATAGGTTGAGATAAAAGATCTCTCATGAGTAAAGAATGAAATTTGTGTGTAATATTTATATACCTCATTATTGGACAATTCATTCATGATAGTGTTATAAATATTAATCAATCAATTAAAACAGAATCTTTGTAAAGTAACAAGAGAATCTAATTACTGCTATGTATTATTGGTCTTAGGTTGAATCATGTTCGCTTCAAGTTAAATAAGCTCACAGTTTTACACAGTAATGAATTAGTAACTATTAATTTTAGATGGGTTTTTTTTTTTTTTTAAACATAGATGGGTTTGTTTATATCACTTCTACATAAATTAGTACAAAACAATCTAAATTCTCGTGAGCTTAGGTCAGTTGGTAAGGATATAACACTATATGTGCAGGAGCCTGGGTTCGAACGCGGGACACTCCACTTATTCACCTTTAAAGTGGATTTTCTAGCCACTAGACTATTTGACAAAAAAAAAAAAATCTAAATCTTTGATTCAAGATCGAACGGTTCTAATTCATTATAGTGGTATGCAATAACTGTGTGTAATCATATTCCGTCTTAAGTTGGGTATCACATGAAAAGAGAAAGAAGTTGTGAAGGAAAAAACAGAGGCCCAAGGCCTTACCCTTATGTACTTGTCTTGATTATGTGTTTAGGGAGATTTTTTTGTTTCCCATAATTCTCAAAAATCACTCTCAATTACTACAAGATGGTGAAAAACACAACTGTGTCCCAATTTATCCTTTCAAAGGCAAGATAAAAGAGAATTTTTTCCGTTAAAATTGATAAATAGAAAGGGTCTTGTTTTTATAAAAGAACAAAACTTATATGCGTTTTCTTATGTTTTTTATATTTTTCTCAAAGTTTGCAACAAAAAATGTTTTTATTTTGGATTATATATATTAGGGTTAAATATGTTTTTAGTTCCTACATTTTGTGAAATTGTTAAGAATGGTCCCTACATTTTAAAAATGGTAAAAAAAAATCCTATAAAATTTTCCGCTATCAAGATTAGTCCATGCGTTTATGCTTTAGGGACCATTCTTGACAATTTCGCAAAATGTAGGGACTAAAAACATTAAAAGGTAGGGACTATTTTTGACAATTTTCCAAAATGTAGGGACTAAAAATATTAAAAGGTAGGGACTATTCTTGACAATTTTGCAAAATGTAGGGACTAAAAACATATTTAACCCTATATATTAGGTTAACAACCATATTTTTTCTAAAAATAAAAAAGAAAGAACTATATAAAAAACACCTAAAGAAATGCACCTTAATTTTGTCCGTTGGAGGAAAAAAGCAAGTGCCACTCTGGGCCCTGTGTATTCCTTTTCCAACAGCCCACAAAAGTAAATGGTGTCCTTTTTTTTTCCTCCCTCCTTGTTTGTAAAATACCACACTTTTATATTTTTTTGAAGTGGTAGAAGATATTTTAAGGCTCTATTTTTCCGAGTATAGTTTTACATGTATATTTTAAGGCTTTATTTAATTTTTTTTATACTAGGCCCCTTTAGAGATAGGGGCGAGTACTACACGAGCTCGTAAGTCAAGTACGGAACGAGCGAAGGAGAGCGACCTCATCTTGCTTCTGGCGTGTCAACAAAAAAATACACTAATTTTTATTTTTTTAAGGCTCTATTTTTTTTTTACATGCCAAAATAGATAGATGAATAACAATTTCAAAGCATAAAGTGCACAATAAAAAAGAGGGTACAACAAGTTCATAAACAAACTCAAGCACAAGCTAAATTGAAGCATCCCACAAAGTGTTGAACAACAACCCCAAACAGATAAGTGATTGAGTCCACCAATCATTTAAGTTATAAATGAAACTTTTACCCTCATTTTTCAACCACCATCAAGACAATAATTTTATTTTATCGTTTAAAAGTTCTTCAAATCCCTCTTAAACATAAAATTTCATTTAGAACTTTTTAAATAGATTGCACTGATGCTAACTAAATGATACCGAACTTATCAGAAAAGTTTTTATCGCCACCGATCAAATTCAACCAGAAAAATAAGATTATTATTGTTGAAAATCAAGAGACTCTACAACGCAACTCAAGTTATATTTTATATTATATTTTAATTGTTATTTTAACATTTTTCTTCAATACAAATTATCTAAAATATTATTTTGTACTCGAAAAACATTTACTTTGTCCCTCGTCTCTTCTCTCTCCCATCAATCTCTCTCACTCTCACCTATATCCTCTCCCACCCCTCCTCTCCCACCCCCTCCTGTCCTCTCTATCTTGTCTCTCAATCTCTCCTTGCACCACCACCACCACCCCCCCCCCCCCCCCCCCCCCCCCATATTAATCTCAGTTTGTTATTTTGTTTGCTTTGTTCATTGTCCATTAAACATTGAAGAAAATAAAAAATTGTCTGATAAATTAAAATTTTGGCGTCTACGGTTATGTTTAGTAAGATTCTATTAAAAAAAACTTATAGAATCACTCATTTAGAGAATGTTTCGTAAAGGGCTTGATTGCTTAGAGACCTTAGCGTACGATCCGGACTGTTTCTCTCTCGACTTTGAATCTTGAGAGTTTTTTGTCGCCCTACCATTTTCTCAAACATATCCGCTACTTAAGTAACACGGACGGCATTTTTTCCTTAAATTTCTTATTTTTACTCAACCGTTACTTAAGTAGCGGATGAATAAAAATAAGACGCACGAAAAATTTGTAGGGCGTCAAAAGAAACTCTCTTGGATCTTAGCACCCTAAAAGTCTATCTCTACAAACAATCTAGACCTGTATTTAGAGTTTCCCGCATCCGAAAAATAAATTAAAAAAAACGTCATTATGATCATGACAAGCCCACAAACTACAATAATTTGCTTGTCAAAACAATGAGACAAAAAACGTTTCAAATCAAACATGTGAAGAAGAGTAAGAACCTCTTCGAAAAGAGGTTAAAGGTGGTAACTAAAGCTATCAGAGAAGAATTTGTTTCAAAGACAACATGAGGAAGATGCCATTTCCGTTGACATTGCATTGCCATGATAAAGCTGCCAGTTCTTGATACTCATTTGATCTTCAAACAAATCAGTAACAAATACAAAAGGAATAATATGTAAAACAACACAACCCCACGTAGATCACAAAGGAACATGTTCATTTTTCATTATAAACGAGAAGTTTTTTTTTTCTTTTATGAAAAATTAAGTGCAGCTTTACATAGATAATAGACATTTTTGCATCACGTATAAAACTGCAATTAGGAAATGAATCAGATGAAAGTAAAACTCATAAATATAACTGGGCCTGTCCATATACTGGAAAAGCAAAACATATAAAGTCTAGGAATAAAATCCCAGAACAACAATATAATCATCTTGCTTGAAGATTGATGAATGATAACTGTGTTCACCATGAGTATGGACATCCATATAAAAGTCTAGGAATAACATGTCTGAAAATTATACAATAAAAACCAAAAGACACTAAGGATCATATCTGGGTCAGACTTACAAAAGAGGAGTAAAAAGGGTGTATTTTTATCAAATTTTAATTTCCAAATTCTATTGCATAAACAGCCACACCATGTTGTGCATTGTCATCTACGATCCCACTTTTTTGTTTACCATCCTCGTTTGAACATTTCTGCTCTACAAGGTTTTGAAGCATCCTCTCTCCCTATATTCAAAATGTGTTCTTCAGTAGAACTGAACTGTAGGTTATGCGTCTTCTTCGGGCTTTCTAAACATTACCTGCTGCCACATTAGCTTCTGTTTCTATCTGAAGGAGATCTAAAGGAGTAGCTGCTGGATCCAACTCTCGACAACCTATTGGAGCATTATGAGCTTCTAGGCCACTGAGCAAGTGATTAGGAACCTGATGAGAGAATCGAAACATCTCCTCTTTAGGAATCCTCCTAACCTCATTATGGTCGTTGTGCCTTTGGAATACTGTCCTAAAGCCAGGAGACTTAACAAGGGGAGTAACTAATATACCTTGCTCTTCACTGAAATCATCAAGCACTTCCACCATGTCATACTTGTGTATCACATCATCCGGAGTTTGTTCATTCCAATCTGCAGACCAGTTTCTATAAAGTGCCCAGACTTCCCCCTTACCAGGAAAGATGCGGACAACTCCTCTGGTGCCTTTTGTCCACCTAACCTTGTGTGAAAATGAATTTAATGATTCAGTTACTTCATGCTTGCCAGTCCTGAAATCCCCACAAGTTTTATAAAAACCAGAACCTACCCAATCTATTGGGCCCAATTCACTGTTGCTTCGAGAGTTAAGCCAACTGATCCGCATTCTAAATGGCTTTAGGGAGATCACCTTGTGAATTCTAGCATAATATCTAGGCATGCCATCGTCGTCATCATAAGCAGCCCAGACCTGGTCCTCTGCAAAGGAACCTTCAGCTCTATCCAGGTCAAAATTGTGAAAATCAGGATCCGGAACATTGATTGTAACATAGGCTTGGCTTTTCTTAACCGTATCATCAGATGTGACAGGTAAAGAATCAACATCCAAATGCTTATTGCCATTAACATTGGACTCTCCACACTTCTCTGAACCAGTTGTTTTGCCATTAAATGTGCTTTTTTGTCTCTTACCCTCTTTGTTCTTGTTGGTCATCTTAGCTTCAGCCTTTAACCTCAATTCTTGAAGTTCCTTGCGAATTTCAGTTCTTGCCTTATCCACCAACATGTTTCGTAACTCAAACATTGACAACTCTCGCATGCTGTAATGCTGCTTGCCCGCAAGACCTGAAAAACCGTAAGTCCTTTCTTTCTCCAAGTTAGTCTTTCCTGGATCAGAGAAACTGCCCAAACCAGCTGCTCCATGTCCCATAGCCATATGATTTGGCATATATCCTGGAAAACCATTAACGCGACCATCATCTGTCTTCCTTTTCTTCATAGAGCCATCACCCCTCTTAGACATTTGAATCCTCTCCCATTCAGCAATTGATGGTGCTCCTTCTCTCTTTACTTTCTCACTTGCTTTCTGCACAACACTTGCAGCTTGAGCGGCAACAGATGAGGATCCATCTGTGCTACCAACACCAGCCATTCTGGATTGGGAACCCCACTGAAGGTTCGAATTATTACTTCCAGCATGGCGTCGAGAATTCTGGTGCTGTTGATGGGAGGACAAATTTGATGGCTTAAAAACATTGGGAGGAGGGCCCCTCTCTACAGCCACAAAAGCTTCATTACAGTTGGGACATAAAAGGGTGTGATTCAAATAAACTCTGAGATATTCATAATGTGTCCGGCACTTATTACAAAGAGTCCAAAAGGTTTCAGCTTTTTTCTGTGGAGGAGGGACAGAAGCCGAAGGAGCCCGAGGTTTATTATTCCCAGTCCTCGCGTTTGAAGTTGCATTCTTCTTAAAATGATAATAACCATTTGAAGTGGGTACATTGGATGGATGCCCAGCACGGTTGGGAGTAGTATGTTGGAAGTTTTTCAAACTCCTCTTCTGGTTATATTCTAGTCTTTTGGTCTTATCTGATAACAAACTCCATGCCTCTGAAACCAGCTTAAATGCACCCTCTGCACCTAGAGACTTGTTTTTGTCAGGGTGAAGGGTGAGAGCCAGCTTCCTGTATTGCTTTCTAACAGTCTCTTCATCAGCAAAGGGGCTCACTCCAAGTATACCATACCAATCCATTTCTCCACTTACTTTGTTCTCGGCAGATATGTAAATATCAATAGTAGTCAAAAACTGGGAAATATCCTCCAAATCAGGATACAAATTTTGAGCCTTGAGAGCAAACTTCTTTGAACCGATATATTCCCTTTCAGAAAATTTCCTCTCCGCTATTTCTTTGGCCCTAACTGCCTCATCTTTGTTGCACTCCATCATTTCCAACTTTTGATATCTTCGCCTCCACACTTAGCTAAAAGACAAAATGATTTAACCACAAATACTGGATTCTGTAGCAAGCCACCTTTGCTTGAGGAAACCCCTAGAACCTGAACCAACAGAGAAATAAGCTGAGATGTACCACTAACATTATTGAGATTTAGGTGTAGTTGGGCAACAATAATAAGCAAAACATCTTTTCAAAGTATGCATCATGTATCAATAGTCAAATCTATTACAGAAAAAGACTATGATTTCTGAAATTAAGAGAGCAAATTGTAAGAATATTCAGTTTTTAATAATTAAACTTGGGATTTCTTGCATCGAGTATCATATAAAATTTCTATGGGCAATTGTATGAAATAACATGTTTTATGTGTCAAAGAGAGACGTATTATTAATTTAACTGTCATTATTGTCAAATTACAAGATATGGACATGATCTCCCGCCAGGCCTGATTTTTCATGGAAAAAATATACAGTAATAACAATGCTAGCCTATCCTATCAATGCATAGAACAGATGTAGCACCGATTTATATAGTTATAATCCACGTAACCAAAAGTCCAAAACAAATTTCAAATATCTTCATACCAAGTTTATTACCATTTACCACCACCGCTAGAACTAGTAGCACCTTTTCTAGTCTCATAATCACAATGACTTTATAAATAAATTCCATTCAGTAATCAACTATTCATTCGTAAACTCCACCGAACACACACTTACACAACCCAGTTAAAAAAAAATAGCTTATTAGATAATCACAGTAGCTCGTATGTACTAATCACAAATCAAAAAGTACCAAATTTGTATCATCAAAACTAATAACAACAAATTTAAAAAATTGAAATTACTACACAAACCCAAAATCTCCCAAATGATCCAAATTATATGCAAAATTCACGCAACAAAAAATAAAATTATTACAAGAATCTTAACTGAGTACGAAATGTTCGGAAATTAACCTGTAAGATTTTCTGACACAAATTTCGAAGTTAACAGAATCCCGCCACGGATCTACAGTAGCTAAGCAATTTGAAACAAACAACAAAGGTTGAAATTCCCAAATTAACTGCAATTGAGCTTCTAAATCTTCAAAATGGAAACCCTAAAACCTGCGCACGTTTGAAATCATGAGTAAATCAAAGACATAAACACGAGCTTAGATGTAATAATAAAGTGGAAATGATGAGTAAATTGAAATATACCTAATTGAAGAGAAAAAAAAGCTGTAACGTTTGAGGAATTTGAATCTGAGAAGACGGTCACGATATACAGTGACCCATCTGTCAAAGCCCTCACAAAATGTGAAGAATCTATTTTGCCCCAATTTTACTACTACTTGCTTTGCTGGTTAATGATTTTCTTTTTCTTGTAATAAGTTTTTTTTTTCTCTTAACCCAAACATACCTTTTTATAATGGATTGGGACCCAAATAACCTAACTAGGGTTAAATTTTAACCATGGTTTTTATTTTTTGGTTTCATATTATAGGATACAATTCACTTTTTAGATATCAATCGTCAGCTAGTTCAGTATTAATTGACGCTGGACTTAGTAGAGAGACTACGGTTCGATTACCCGCAACTGCGATTGAAATAAGTTGTATCTCAGAACTGACGTTCATATTCAAGGATAAAATTCACTTTTTGTAGTTTTATTCAAAAACCGTTTTGGTTATAATATAAACTAAATACATTAATTATTTGATATACTTAAAAAATGATTCTTTTTGTCTTTCTTTTCTTATCTTATAATAATAGAATCGGAGAGAGAGTAGTGTGTAACATCATGTGTAATTTTATTCGTTTTAATAGTATTTTTAATACGATCATAATAATCACATAAAATCGATGAAGATCGAATTGTTTGATTTGATTAATTAAACATTTTCTTTTCTTTATTTGATAATAAAGTAAGCATTTTCATGAATTAAGAAATTTATTTAAAACTTTTGGAGAAAAAATATATATTTTTGAACATTTTGACTTTTGCACTACAATAATAAATGCATAAACTACAATAAAATTAATAAAATTTAGAGTGAATATTAATAAAATATAGGCTTTAATGCAGTTTTGATCCCCCTATTTTGAAAAACTTGAACTTTTGATCCCCCTATTTTAAAAGCCAACTTTTTGATCCCCTATTTTGAAAAACTTGAAGTTTTGATCCCCCAACTCATTTTGGTCAAATTTGTGATGATGTGTCAACCACATTGGCCAACACATGTCCCCAATAGAGTATCATATTATCCTTAGAGCATCTCCAATGGTGCACCCATCACAAAGGTATTTTGTGGGTCCCATTAGAGCCACATCACTTTGAAGCAATTCACTCTTTTTTTACTCCAATGGTGCAACTCTAAAGAACTCATATTGGGTCCCACAATTTTACCTCAGATTCATATTTAATTTTATTACATCTTAAAATATTAATTTTAGTATTCTTAATTAATATTAATATGAAAATATTCAAATAAAAATAAGTAAATTAAATAACATAATTTAAAAAAAAAACTCAAAATAAATTAAATAAAATAAATAACATTGCATAATTAAAAATATAAAACTCAAAATAAATTAGAATAAAATAGAGAAATAAATTTATTATGAATTAAAGTGGTTCTAATGACCATTTTACACTTGAGTTGATGCAACATAAGTACTATATAATATTTAATTTTAATAATACTAAATATTTCATCTTAACTAAAATCCATACTTTTCTTTGAGTTTATTACAATATTTTTCATGAATTTGACGTTGACTCTCATTCATCTTGGATGTGTCGGACATGATGAGTTCCATTGCCTTAAGCTCCATCTCTTCCTTCTTTAAAATGTTCTCTTCCTCTTTATGTTGTGCCAATTTTTCCATAGTTATCACCTTTTTACTTATAGTATCATGTATGGCCTTAGAAGATGGTTCAGATGCATTTGCATTTGTTTTACCCTTTCTTTTAGCTTCCTTTTGTCCCTTTGGACGTTCTATTGAAGATGTTGAGTTATATTCATAACTTGAAGGTGTCTCTGGGTTAGACGATGATGAGTATGCCCCACTAGCAGAAATCTTTGTTCTTTTTGAAGAAGTTTCAAGCGATGCTGCCATCCGTTTAGGTTCATCTTTTAACAATCGCCATGCATACTCAAGATTGAATGATTCACCTTCATCTTGAGCATAAAATGCATGTGCATTGATCAACATGTCTTTCTCCGAGGTCCCGCTTTTCTTTCCGTGAACAGCTTGTTTGTAACACCCAACAAATTTTTGAACACGACTATTTATTCGATGCCATCGAGATTTTAATTGACCATGTTGCTTCTCCCTTGATTGTCCACGATGCTCGTTATAATTGGCGGCGATTCTTAACCAAAAGCTAACTTCTTTTTGATCAACTCCTACAATTGGATCCTTTGAAACATTGAGCCATGATTGAATAAGAAGTATATCCTCATTCATCGTGAATATCTCTCGAGGTTTTTTTTTAACAGAACTTCTTTCTCCATCTTCAAGCCTAATATTTTCAAGACCAATTTGAGTTGAAAATTGTGGAACTTGACATTTTGACATAGACTCACTCAATGTTTCATGTTCACCACGAGTAAATTCTACACCTTGAGTATTCATTTGAGGTCTATAAAACATATTGGGGTTTGTTTGTGGCGACAAAAATATGTTGGGGTTTGTTGGTGGTGGTAGAAATTGAGAATTTTGAGAATTAGGATGTTGATAATTTTGCATGAAATTAAATAAAGACTCTTGAAAATGTTGATTAGGATCCATTTGATATGAACAAAAGATATTTTGAAACAATAATATGAAATTGAGAAGTTGAAATGTAAATTTTGTGAGTGAAATTGAGAGCAAATAGATGAAATTATGAGAATAAAATTGATCACAATTTATAGGTAAATAAAGTTTTGAAAAGTAATGGAAAATAATTTGCTGCAAATTAATTGTTCAGAACGGTAACAAGCTTGAATTTGGAAAATATAAAACGGTAACAAGGCATTGTTATTTAATATAGCTCAAAACAAAATATTATTATTTTAATGAAGCAACGTTCAAAACCGTGCATCAGGATGGAACTGTGTTTCCAGCATGACGGACTTCAAGGGTCCAACTTCTAAAATTCCATAGGATCAATTACTCCAGCTGGCGGACGAACTCAAAAGTAGTCCCGCTGGAGGTGCTCTTAGGTACCGCCTCATGATTCCATTATTTTCTATGGATGAAGTTTGCCCTATATTTCGTACAGCGTGCCTAGATACTTTTGCGGAGCACGCAACTCATTGTGGAGTGTTTCTAGAATTCAAATATAGGCATGACTTAGTCAAGGATATTCTTTTTAATATATTTAGGCATGCTGAAATTTTTGTGAAGACAGAGACACTGATGAACTTCTTGATTGACCTACAAGAATGGAGATTGACACTTTGTCCAACGGATATTCTAGTGTATGGATAAGCAAGCATTTCTCTCTTACTTGTGTAGATTTAACTGAAGTTTCCTCATTTGTGGGACTGAGAATTAGAGATTTTACTGTGCGCGGGGCAATGCTCAAAGTTGCATCAAGCAAAATAATCAAACATAAGAAAACGTGCTCTGACAATCAACATATTTTTATACCATTCCCATTTGTCACTTTTGTCTTCCTAGCGCTAGAGGTTGTGGATCTTCTGAAAAGAGTTCAAAGGGTCGTGCATAACAAATGTTGTGTCCCTTAAGTATGTGTATGTAGTTTTTCGAAAGATTGATTTTATACTATACATAAAGATTTATCAATGCAGCTTATTGTTCGTCCATATTTCATTTATGTGTAATTGTTTTTAATATATATCATATTAAGATTCATTAGTTGTGATACCATAGTGATATGCTGTGAAAACTTTTAACTTTTTGTTTCGAATATTTTCTTTTACATATAAAGGGAAGGTTGAGTTGCTCATATGCAAGCTTTGTGATGATGTGACATATCTCTAAAAAAAGCTTATTATTTCCTTTAATAATTATTTAAATCTAAAAAAAATGTTTGCTTATTTTTAAATATTTTGTTTCCTTCATATTCCATAACTTTACATCTTCCTCACTCAATATTATATTAATGCAAAATCTAAATTAATAACTTGTGTGTTACAATTTTTATCAATTACTCCTTATTTTTTTCTAAATCATATAAAGGAAAGGTTGAGTTGCTCATATGCAAGCTTTGTGATGATGTTGTATATCTCTAAAAAAAGCTTATCATTTCTTTTAATAATTATTTAAATCTAAAAAAAATGTTGTTTATTTTTAAATACTTTGTTTCCTTCATATTCCATAACTTTACCTCTTCCTCACTCAATATTATATTAATGCAAAATCTAAATTAATAACTTGGTGTGTTACAATTTTTATCAATTACTGCTTATTTTTTTCTAAATTATATTTAAATGTGTAGCACTTAAGAAAAAAGGAAATAGTGAAAGTTCACATTTTATATCTAAACACATACAATTGATGTGATAATTATGCATGTGAAAGTTCAAGTGACAACTAACTTAAATTAGTAGCAAGTGTAAATAAATAAACCAAATAAAAAAATTACCCCAAAATATATTTTTTCATGCTTGACCAAATAAATAAATAAATTTTATGAAAAAAAATACTTTAGTTATATTGTTTATTAATTATTATTGTGCTATTATTTTTTTTAAAAAACAACTTTGTCACACCAACTTTTAAACTACCATTCTTTCGTATTCCTTAACTCTTATTCCTTAACTCTATGACAAATAAATATATCATAAAATTCTTTGAACAATTATCTTTCTTCATCCCTAACAATTGTGTGTGCTGTAAATTTAAGCTTTCATCATCACTTTCCTCAAGCAACTATTGGATTGCAGCTTTTCAATTTCGTGTTATAAGTTCTTTCTCTTTTTCCTCTAGATCTCTTTATCTCTTCACAATTTATTAGTTTCTATATAGCAACTTATGTTACTCTTACGTTGTGTGAAAATTTTAGACATCTATTTTTTATTATATTGATATGATGTTTGTTAGCCTATTTTTCTAACTTTTTCGTACTTTTTTTTTATTTCTTAATGTAGATTTGACAAATTTTTCATGTAAGTTAGAAGAAGAGAATAAAAGAGAGACTTCTATTTTTGTCTTTGTTGCATCCTTGATGATTGAGAAGTCTATTAACAATGACAATTTATGTAAGTATATATCTTTGAGTGTATTTTCACTATGTTATTATTCATAATATATTTCATATTCATATGTACTGAAATTTATTTTTTTTGTTCTTCATCCGTAGTAAAGTATTAAACAATTTTTACCAAAAAAAAGTATTGAATAATTTTTTTTTTTTGGACAAGCTAAAATTTATTTTTAGTCTTCATATGTAGTAAAGTATATCAGTTTGAAGGCAATTTCACTTACTACCCTACAACATTATCACTTATTTTTTCAAAGAAAATATCACTAAAATTATTAACACAACAAACCCATCATTTTAATTTTGATATTATCTATACTTTGCAATCACAAAATCATTCATTTATATTATGTGCTCCTTCATCTTTTACACTATCAAACATAAAAAAATAAATCATGCTTCCATAAATATAATTTGTTAATTAGTATATATTATTAATATGTTGGTCACTTATATTTTTCAAACATATATATATACACACACACACACACACACACAACTTTGTAAACTCGATCAGTTATATATCTTTCATCTTCCATATGTTAGACAAATTTTTGTCCTTTGAATACATTTTAAAGGATTTAGATTTTTTTTTGTGTGTAGAGAATGATAAAAATATAAGGTATGAAATTTTATTTCTATAATTCTTTCACGGAAATTAAAATAATCATTGTTTGATTGATCTTATTATTTTACAAGACACAAGAGATCAACACTAACATATTTTTCTCTAATATCTATTTCAGGTTGAAAGTTGTCATTGGTACTTTGATCATTAGTTACAAGATCTCTGGGTAATTGTTAGAATATTGTATATATTTATATACCAATGTAGTTTTTTTTTTGTGTAGAAAATCATAAAGAAAGTTGAGTGCTATATATCAGTGTTTTAAAAACCGGACCGGACATTGAACCGGTAAAAGTATCAGTTTACTGGTTTATTGGTCGAACCGTTGGGTCAATGGTCGAACCGCATAATTAAACCGGTTAAAATAAAGAGTTAAAAATATATTTTTTTTGTTACAAAGAGTTAAAAATATTTAAAATAAAATAATTTTTTTATCAAAAAAATTGTTTTTTTGACGGTATCAATTTACCATGCATTATAATAATGCATAATAAAAACTGTGTACCCCACACACAACTGGCTACCATTTTATTAGGAGTTTATTATTAATTTTTTTCATCAAATATTTAACTTCCTTTTATACACCTTTTCTCTTTTGAAGTCCCAGTTTCAATCTCTCTGGTTTTCTTTCAAATGCAGCCGCCATGCTCTTTGTATTCTTATTCTCCTCTCAGCTGAACATTAATGCAAGACAAAGAACATGATTAAATTGATCTATCGGCTGCTTTCGTCCCGCTAGCTATTTCTTAATCTTCATCTTCTTTTTCTAAAAATCTCAATGTTAGATTTATTTCTTCATCTTTAGATGGACTTTGTTTGTTTGAAATTTTTATTCTGTAAATCTAGATTTGTTAGATCTAGATTGTTGATACTTGATCATTATTTTTTTTTATCTAAACAATTTTTTATTAATATTTGCATAATCCGCCGATGAAAAATAAAAGAAGAAGAAGAAGATGCAGTCAAACTGCTGGTTTTCAAAACCGTCGGTTCGCCGGTTTTTAACGGTTTTGACCGGTTCCCACCGGTTCGATTGCTTACCCGGTCCAGTAGTCAGACCAGACAGATACACCATCCGGTTCACGGTCTGACCGGTCCGACCGGCCGGTTCGGTTTTTAAAACACTGCTATATATAGGTATATATCACTCATAAAAATATCATGTATGAAATTTTATTTCTATGAAATAATTGTCATCATTAATGTAAATTGAAATAATCATTGTTTGATTGATCTTATTATCTTACAAGACACAAGACATCATCACTAACATATTTTCAATATTGTATATATTTATGTACCAATTTTAGACTTTTGGCAAATCATGTTTATTTTTAACAAGTAAGTCAAATACAATCTTATCTTTTCAACTATATAAATATTAGTCTATTTTCAATATTCAATTTTTAAAACCACAAGTAAACATTATTAATTAAAAAAAGACAAAAAGAAAAATTAAAATAGAGATAAAGATAAACCAAAAAAAAAGGAGAAGAATACTTTAGAAGAAATTCTGAACATATATTTTTATGTACCAAGTGAATATTTGAGAAGATATTCTAAAAGAAATAAAGTTAATATCAAAACATGAGTCGTCTTTTCAATAAATGTATATGAGATATCTTAAATAGTATAGAGGAGTAAAATCAATAGTTTTTTTTTTTTAAGAAACTAGAGAATTTATATTAAATCAAATGACAGCCCTGTTAGCACAAGTTGTGCCGGACAGAAACTGATAAATCATACAACAGAGTCGTTTCACAATTCAGGAGCGAACAAATAAATAATTAACAGACAATTACAGAATGGCTTGACAACAACTCAAAGGATAAAGCCGCCAAAAGGAGTAATCGAAATCGAATAGGACGTAATACGATTTCAACCACCAAAAGGAATAGCGCTTAACCTTCTCTGCCATTGCCTCAAGGGAGTCAGAACCAAATTTTAAAATACGAGAGTTCCGGTCCTTCCAAATCACAAATAGCACCGCTATCCATATAATAATCAACATATCATTAATGCCTCTAGAAAAACCACCAATTCCACAAAAATGAGTAGAGTGGAGAGTAGCCGAACCCGGGAAAGCAGTTGTAACACCTAACCAGTTGGAAATCCTAGACCAAAGTCGGCCATAAACATCACATTGAAAAAACAAATGATCCAGATCTTCAAATTTGCCACAAGAAGTCGCACATGAAAGTTGTTGCTCATCTAAAACGCCACGTCGATGAAGGTTTAACTTAGTAGGTAACCTGTTTAGAAATAGGCGCCAGACAAAAATATTCACCTTTAGTGGGACAGATTTAAGCCAAAGAAATCTGTCATGGACGGCGTTATAAGTAACATTGGGAGCCGTCAAAACCAAATATGCCGATTTAACATACTAACTTTGTGAAGGATGTAACTTCCACACCCACGCATCACGTGCATCAACCTGCAAAACAACGTTAGATAGACGGGCAATACACTCCAAAACCAAATCCTCCTCCCAAGCATATAACCTCCTCCGCCACTTCCACGCTTCACCCCCAACACCCCATCCCGCCTCATACATGTCATGCACCGTAATCAACTTGTTCTCCGCTAAATCAAATAAGCGCCCAAATGACCGCTCCAAAGAGCAATCACCAAGCCAAGGATCCTTCCAAAACAATGTCTCTCGGCCATTCCCTATATTCCTAATTAAATTATCCTTCAACCACCGACTATCTAACAACCCTGCCCCCGACCGAACCCGATTCAATGACCGCCACCAGACAGAACCAACTCCCTCCTCAAAACGAACGCGCCCTCCCTCCTCACCATATTTGGCTTTAAGAACCATGCTCCACAAATTATCATGTTCAACCATCAACCGCCACACCCATTACCTAACAGGGAAACATTAAACTCCTTCAATCGTCTCACACCCAACCCTCCAACCTCCTTCCTTAAACAAACAATGTCCCAATTTATCTAGGCTATTTTCCTATTGTCCTCACACCCACCCCAAAAGAAGTGACAAAAAATAGAATCAAGGGAAGAAATAATACCTGAGGGAGCGGAGAAGAAAGAATCATAATAGACCGGAATGGAAGACACACTACAAGAGATTTGCCATATACCTACGGAGACTATTAGTGACAGATTTTAAAACCGTAGGTATAGGGTTTATTTAGCGTGGGTATAGACACCATATTAGTTGAGAATTTTAAAAAGCCACTAAGTAAAATATATTTTATCGCTTTAAACACCCTCAAACATCCCTTTGAAGAAAACAAACACGCTCTCATCTTTTCGCCGCCTCAAACCTCCGCACCAACTATTTCCCGGCGTTGTTCTGATCGCCAGAAACATGGATCGAGGGTTAGTTTGACGTTTATAGGAATTTCGTCTATTTGTTTCCTTCTCTTCTCCTTCAGTTTTGGTTGTGAAAGCATCATTATGTCGGAGAGTTGAAGGTCCGCCGTCTTGTGGTTTTTCTTCAAGGGTTAGTCTTAATCTTGCTTTATTTGCTCTTTCTAAGTAAAAATTGAAAAGCCCCAATTTTTTTAAAACCCTAACCCTCTTCTCTCTCCCTAATCTGAATATCACATTATCCAGGATAGATTGAATAATCTATGTTATTTTAATTTTGGTTCTAATTTGATTTTGTTGTTGATGTTAATATGAGTACTATTGTGTTGAAATAGATTTTTGGTTTGGTTCTTCACCTGTTCCTTCAAGGGTTGTGAGACAGAATGTAGGTTCTTTCAAGGTTTCTTCATATTTTTTTTAACTGCACTTTTCCCAAACTAAGAGGAAAAGAAAAGGGCTACCGCAAATTTGGTGGATCATGAATGAGTTTGCTTTTTTTTGCTGGTTAGTTTGCTTTTCTCTGTGGTGCCTGCTTTTAGTAATGGAAGTTTCTTTTCCCTCTGACTTGCTTTTGTTTTGATTGGAGCTGTGTAACTTTGCCTTGTCTCTATCCTTAATTTTCTAATTCAAATTAGGGGAAACAAATTAAGAAAAGGGATCACTATGATTTGGAATCCGGTGGTTTGGGCTTTGTGGCGTCGACGGAACGCGGTTATTTTTTATAACAGTAGAAGGGATGATGCGGAAGTGATAGATGAAATTAAACTCTTAACGCGGTTATTTTTTATTATTTTGGCAGTGGTGGTTCTGTGTTGATATGTATAGAGGATTTGGGGTGGGCTTGTGCTATTGTTGTTGTTTAGGTTTTGGCCTCCCTGTTAGTTATGTTCCCTCTGTATATAGTTTTCTTTTCATTACTTGGTTTTGATCCTCTTGTATTCTGCGGTGTGCTAGCATTCCTTGTGTTTACTATTTAATTTCAATTCAATAAAATTAGCCATTTCAAAAAAAATGAACTATGAACTAGAGCATATTTATTTCTAGACATATACTAGTGTCGTGACACCATTTAAAGTACTGACCTAGAGTATGTTTTCTTGTGTGGTTCACTTTGAGACTTATCAATTAATTGGTGGTGATTTTTCAATTCTCCAAACAAAGTGATCATCTGGCATTTGTTAATACTAACTTGATACAATATACTATCATGTGCCATTTGTTTGCTTTTTCTAGATCTTCCATCTTTGACTTACTCCTGGCACAATTCATCTCAAAGAGTAAGCCTATACTGTTATTTAATATATTTGTTTGATGGTTCAATTTTTAAGCTCCGTGTTTTTCTACCATTTTGCTTGATACCATGTTAAACAGTAAAGGATGTATGTGGAAGATTTTGAATGAATTCCATTTATTTAAACTACATGGTGGAATTCGATACTATCACTGTGTGACATATATAGTGTTGCCCTATTTGCATTTTATCTAAGGAAATGTGGAAAACAATACAAGTCATCTTAATTATTTACTGAAAATACGCTGCCCCTTAACTACATGTAAGATACTTTGCAACGTTTCAACAACTCGCAAATGTCTTTCTGACTACATGTACCCAGTACATACCTTTGCTTAATGTATATACCTGTTCTTATGAAATTTGATGATGTGTATATGTCTCTCATTTTTTCTTCCAATCTCAGACATTTTGTCTCTGTCTACTTTATAGTGTGAAGATAGTTTGCATTTGAACGAGCTAGAGCATCTAGGCTGATCCATGAGGCTTCTCTCCTCTCATGAAAAGAAAAGGACTGGAAGTGCCACGACCATGACACAGTTTACTGCGTCCTCTCGTCTTCCATTCTTTGCTTCCTCTCGACATCAACATGTTTATGCTCTTCCTAATTTCAAATCTTTTACCTTTTTTTATATTAAATTGTTTATTGTATGTTGTTTGATTTGTTGAAGGTGGATTGAAGAAAATTAATGACAACTTCATTTGGGGAAAATACAAGACAGCGAGTGAGTTTAAACTTTTAGTGTTCTCTCTGGACTTTACAATTCCACTTGAAAACCATTTTTAGTAAGTTAATTACTACTTTCTTAAATGCTTTGCAATAACGTTGTAGTTTGACTCTGATCATAGTTTTGATTTTTCATTATTATTTTCAGTGCAATATTTTTGCATTTCTATCATGATCTCAGGTACAATATTGAATGTGGTTTGTTATGAAGGCTCAGATGTTTGATCACATTTCAGAAGTTCCTCTATAAATTTCCTACGAGAGTTTATTTTCTATAGGTTACAAATACTTCTAGTGCCCCGACCAAACGGATTCTCAAAGTTCATACATTTACGAAGATTGAAGAGAGAGTTTAGAAATAAACAGTGAAGCTATTGCAGTTTATTGCTTGGTAGGGATGTCATACATATGTATGTTTTTGTGGTTGATAGTTTTTTAGAGTTGTAATTTTGGGATCGATTAGAAGTAACCAGTACTTCCCTTAAGTTATTTGGTACAACTTCAATTTTGGAAGATTTAGCAAGATGATATTGTTTTGGTATTTTAATGTACTCCGTTAGTTTGTAAGACTTATTAGTTATTTTTATTAATATAATTGAAATTCTCTTTTATTAATTAGTTGACTTTTTCTTTTTTTTTTTATGTATAATTATAGTTGACTTGGTTTGTAAAAAATATGTATATTAGCAAATTATTATTTTTAAAAAATGTATAATCTGTAAAAAAAAATGCAAAAAAAAAAAAATTCAAACCTATACCAACGGACATATCCGTGGGTAAACCAATTTTCAATAGTTTGTAGTGTCCGTGGGTATAGCTCTCAGGCTAGTTCAACGCCAAACGCTGTTGCTATAAGCTATAGCGACGGCAAATTGCCGTGGGTACAGCGAGATAAAGTAGACGGAACAAAACGCCCGTGGGTTAGGTTTTATAGCCTATACCCACGGATTTTGGAGCTTTACCAACAGAATTTCGCCGTAGCTATATGTCAAGTTTCTTGTAGTGACAACACAGATTTTAACAAAATCAGCCGGCCACCAATGGACAGGTTTTTACACTTCCAACCAGAAAGTCTGTTACGAATTCTGACAACAAGCGGGTACCAATTCAACTTTCGAGGATCTCCACCGATGGGCAGCCCCAAATAAAGAAAAGGCAACTGACCGTACTTACAACACATAACTGAGGCCGCCTCTAATAACCATGATCTATTAATATTAATTCCACAAAGCAAACTTTTATGAAAATTAACACGAAGCCCCAAAATATTTTCAAACAAAAGAAGAACAGCCTTAAGAGCCCTAACATTGACCCAACTCTTTTCTCCAATCAAAAGAGTATCATCCGCAAACTGAAGATGAGAAATAAAAACTGAGTTTTGCAAACCGATACCATACGGGGTGAAAACACTGTTCGAAACCATCGCCTCCATTAGTACATGCAAACCTTCGGCTGCTAATAAAAAAAGGAACGGGGAAAGAGGATCCCCTTGGCAAAGTCCTCTCTCAAAATGAAATTCTTCCGTCGGACAACCGTTTACCAAAACCGACGCGGAAGCTGAAGTCACACATTCCATTATCCAACCCCTCCAAACACTCGGAAAATTCATTTTAATCATAACATCACTAAGATAATCCCAATCGACAGATTCATAGGCCTTTTCGAAATCTACCTTGAACAAAAGTAAATCCTTGTTGTTACACTTAGCATCATCAACAACTTCGTTCGCAATTAAAACTCCATCCAGAATTTGTCTACCCTTGATGAAAGCAGACTTAGATTTCGAAACAATATTACCGATAACATTACGGAGCCTGTTAGCCAATACTTTGGAAAGAATTTTATAGACACTACTAACCAAAGCAATAGGACGAAAATCAACCACCCTCTGTGGACTCTCAACCTTCGGTATCAAAGCAATAAAAGTAGAATTCAGGCCTTTTGAGAGAATACCTTGACGATGGAATTCCGAGAAAAAATTCAAAAGATCGATTTTCAGTACCTCCCAGAAGTCCTTGAAGAAACCTAGATTAACACCGTCCGGTCCGGGGCTTTTAAAACTATCGCAGTCCCAGATAGCCGATTTGATTTCCTCCAACAAAAAAGGTTTAATAAGCTCCTCGCTGTCCAATTCTGACACCGTGCTAAACGACAAACCGCTAATATCAGGCTGAGAAAATTGTACCTTCCGAAAATGGTTCTGAAAGTGATCAAAAACATGTTGGCGAACCTCCGCCACGCCTTCAATAGAACGCCCATCAACAGTAAAAGAGGCAATCGAGTTACCTTGCTTCCAAAATGACATAATACCGTGAAAGATTTTCGAGTTTGCATCTCCTTCTCGCAGCCAGTTAATTCGCGACTTTTGCCAATTCATACTAGCCTGTTGTTGGTGTTTTGTATGTTGGCCTCATTTTGCAAAAACATGTTCAAGCAAGATGTTGGACCAGATGCCGTAGCATGTGGGTACAACATCTGTCATGCCGGTATTTAATGCTCTATTTGCGCGCCATATCTTTGAAGATTATCTGAAGCACTATTTTCGCCTTACTTGCTTATCAAGACGCACGCCTTTAAACAAGGGTTTATTAGGCGGCTGGACCAAGAGATACTTTCCAGAAGTTGTTACGCCATTTATGGAAACAAGTGATTCTTTCCATTACATGTGTGCTGGACTTTGAAAAAGGACAGCTGAAGATTAAAGCCCAATATGAAGACCTAGCCCATGCTAACTCAGGTCATATAAATATGTGAAGACAAAAACCTAAAAGACGACTGAAGCCGTATTTCAAGAATATAGTTTTAGGGTTTGAGTCTTGTTTATTGTAAGCCTTTCTTGTGGATTCTATAACACAAGCTTAGGCTTGTTTGGTTTGTATTTTTGTGAAACTTCTCCCAAGCTTTTAAGCACGGAGATTGTTTGTTTGTTTGGTTAGTGAAACCTCATCGTTTGTTGAACTGTTATAATCACAAGGTTTGTGATAGAAAGGAAGTGAGACGGGGTCTCAAACTTAGGAGTTCCTAGGTTGAGTTAGCACGGGTAGAGTCTAGGAGATAAGTCGTAAACTTGGATGTTTGATGTGGGCTTAGAACTAGATCTATTATAGTGGATTCCTTCCTGGCTTGGTAGCCCCCAGAGTAGGTCGTTGTTTACGCCGAACTGGGTTAACAATTCTCTGTGTTACTTACTTCTTTGTCTGTTGCTTATACTTGTTGATTAATTCTACTGTGGACATACGCTAGAACATTTGTCTTAGCATTACAACTGATTACGTACCACAATTGCTATAGCTTCTGTCTTAACATCTGTCTCCAGTAGGTGCCAGAATTTCAATTGGCATCAGAGCAGGCACCCTGTTCTGCGTGGGTGAGGACCAGGGAAGTTACTTTCTGGCATAATGAACAAGGATGGTGGCTATGTCAACAGACCTCCACTTCTGGATGGATCAAACTATGATTACTGGAAAGCCAAAATGGTGGCATTTATTAAATCACTTGATAGCAAATCTTGGAAGGCTATCCTAACGGGATGAGAGCATCCAGTGATACGTGACAAAGATGGTAAAACTACAGGTGAACTAAAACCAGAAGCGGATTGGACCAAGGAAGAGGATGAGCTTGCACATGGTAACTCCAAGGCGCTAAATGCCTTATTCAATGCTGTGGACAACAACATTTTCAGGATGATCAAACAGTGCTCAGTGGCTAAGGAAGCATGGGAAATTCTAATGACTACACATGAAGGCACCGCTAAGGTGAAGAATTCAAGGCTACAGCTTCTGACCGTAAAGTTTGAGAATCTAATGATGGGTGAAGGTCAATCTGTTCATGACTTCCACATGACCATTCTAGATTTTGCAAACAACTTTGATGCTCTAGGAGAAAAGTTAAGCGAGGAAAGAATGGTAAGAAAAATGCTTAAATCTCTTTCTAAGATGTTTGATATGAAAGTCACTATCATAGAAGAAGTACATGATATAGGAGTGATGAAACTTGAAAATTTGGTGGGTTCATTGCTAACCTATGAGCTGGCTGCTAAAGAGAAAACCGAGAAGAGGAAGAAGAGTATAGCTCTTGTAACCAACACCACTGAAAGTGAGGAAGTAGAAAATGGTTTAGAAACTGATGAAAATTTGTCTGAAACTATGGCACATCTAGGCAGACAGTTCAACAGAATATTAAAGAAGATGGATGGAAAAGGCAGGACAAATGCTAAAGGCAATTTCTCTAATAATAACAGAAAGTTTAATGGTGTAAGAAAATACAGACCTGAGGAAAAGGCCAGTACCGGAAAAGGTGTTCAATGTCATGAATGTGAAGGCCATGGACATATTAGAGCTGAATGTCCAACATTCCTGAAGAAACAGAAGAAGGTTATGGCTGTCACTTGGTCTGATGAAGATGACTCTGAGGATGATGACTACTCTGAGTCTGCAAATCACATTACTGCACTTACTGGAATTATTGAATCTGAATCAGATGATGAAGAATTGACCTTTGATGAACTAGCTGCGTCCTATAAAGCACTGAGTCAGAAGAGTGAAAAGGTTTGTCAGCAGCAACAAAACGTTATAAGTAAATTGCAAGATGAGAAGGTGAAGCATCAGACTCAAATATCTCAACTCACAAAGCAGCTACAATCTGAGAAGGCAAAGCATCTGTCCGAGGCTTCTGCTCTTAGAGATGAGGTAACCCACATTGAACTATCAGCTGACTAGTTTAAATAAACAGCTTAGATTGCTAAATAATGGAACTGAAAGATTAGATATACTGGTTGAGGGTCAAGTTGCTGGGAAACCTAAGGGTATTGGAGTAGAATATAACTATCCTAAAAAGAAAAATGTTACTTCTACTAGTACATTTGTTCCTACTAAAGACACTTATGATCCCATTGAAACCAGACAGATGCCACAACATGTTCAACAACATCAGCCTGCCAAAATAATTCCTAAACCTAAGGGATGGATATGTCATTATTGTGGTAGAAAAGGTCACATCAGACCTTTTTGTTTTAGATTATATGGGTTTCCAAGATGGTATAGTAATCCCAGGTACGAATCTGATTCAAGCAATGCAAAGAAGGAATGGAAACCAAAGGCAAATGATGTTGCTTACATAGCTCATACATCTCTGAGAGTTTCGTCCAGAAATGATTGGTACTTTGATAGTGGTTGCTCAAGACATATGACTGGTGTTGAAAGTTATCTAACCAATGTTAAAGCTTACACTACCAGTTATGTTACTTTTGGTGATGGAGCCAAAGGTCAGATCAAAGGCATTGGAAGTCTCATTTCAAATGGTCTGCCTAAGCTTGAGAATGTTCTTTTAGTGGAAGGATTGACTGCAAATTTCATAAGCATCAGTCAATTGTGTGATCAAGGAATGAAGGTGAACTTCACGAAATCTGAATGCATCGTCTCAACTGAAGATGGTGAATCTGTTATGAAAGGAGTCAGGTCTAAAGATAACTGTTATTTGTGGATTTCTGAAGAAAGTGCTCAAATTTCCTCCTGTCTCATCACTAGAGAAGATGAAGTCAAGTTATGGCATCAAAAGATGGGTCATCTTAATCTAAGGAGTATGAAGAAAGTCATAGTTGAAGATGCAGTAAAAGGGGTACCTAAACTGAAGATAGAAGAAGGAAGCATATGTGGTGAATTCCAAATTGCGAAGCAGACAAAGATGCCACACCCGAAGCTGCAGCATCTGACTACATCAAAGGTGCTTGAATTACTTCATATGGACATGATGGCGCCTATGCAGGTTGAAAGTCTAGGAGGAAAGAGATATGCTTTTGTTGTTGTAGATGACTACTCAAGATTCACTTGGATCAACTTTCTCAGAGAAAAGTCAGACACTTTTAGTTCTTTCAAGGATTTATGTAAACAACTTCAAAGAGAAAAAGGTAGTGTTATTGTCAGAATAAGGAGTGACCACGGTAGAGAATTTGAAAACTCAAGATTCTCTGAGTTTTGCACTGCTGAAGGAATAGGACATGAATTCTCTTCACCTATTACACCTCAACAAAATGGTGTATTTGAAAGAAAGAACAGAACAATACAAGAATGTGCTCGTGTCATGCTACACTCAAAGAAACTGCCGCAACACTTTTGGGCTGAAGCTATGAATACAGCATGCTACATTCTCAACCGTGTCACTTTAAGAGCTGGAACCACTAAGACCTTATATGAATTGTGGAAAGGAAGAAAACCTACTATCAAGTACTTTCATGTATTTGGAAGTAAGTGTTACATTCTGATAGATAGAGAACAAAGGAGGAAGATGGATCCAAAGAGTGATGAAGGTATATTCTTGGGATACTCAACTAACAGCAGAGCCTACAGAGTGTATAACTCCAGAACTCAAGTAATGATGGAATCAATGAATGTTGAGATAGATGATGTACCATCTGACGCTAAGACAGATGAAAGTCCAGATGCTGAAGCATTTGAATTCCAGCCTGAAGAAACTGCTAGTATAGAGGAGTTTGAGGTAACGCCTGATAGTCCTACCACTGATGATACTACTGCTCCAGTTAGTAAAGGACCATCTATCAGAGTCCAGAAAAATCATCCCAAGGACCAGATCATAGGCAATCCAGATGAAGGTATCACCACAAGAAGAAATCAAGATATAATCTCTAACTCTTGCTTTGTGTCAAAAATAGAACCAAAGAATGTCAAAGAGGCTCTCACGGACAATTATTGGATCACTGCCATGCAAGAAGAGTTGAACCAGTTTGAAAGAAGTGAGGTTTGGGATCTAGTTCCTAGACCAAAAGGGTTGAATGTTATAGGCACTAAATGGGTTTATAAAAATAAATGATGAAAATGGAACTATTACAAGGAACAAGGCAAGGCTTGTGGCACAGGGATACACTCAAGTGGAAGGATTAGACTTTGATGAGACTTTTGCCCCAGTTGCTAGATTAGAGTCTATACGGCTGTTACTTGGTGTTGCATGCATTCTGAAATTTAAACTTTTCCAAATGGATGTTAAGAGTGCTTTCTCAATGGGTACTTAAATGAAGAGGTGTATGTGGAACAACCAAAAGGTTTTGTGAATCCAGATCTTCCTGATCATGTCTACAAGTTGAAGAAGGCTTTATATGGGTTGAAACAAGCTCCCAGGGCTTGGTATGAGAGATTGACTGAATTTCTTGTCAATCATGGTTATAGGAAAGGAGGACATGATAAAACTCTGTTTGTAAAAGAAGAACATGGTAAACTAATGATAGCACAAATTTATGTTGATGACATAGTGTTTGGTGGGATGTCAAGTCAGATGGTGGAGCATTTTATCAAACAGATGCAGTCAGAGTTTGAAATGAGTTTAGTTGGGGAATTAACATTTTTCCTTGGACTACAAGTAAAGCAAATGGATGAGACAATATTTATCTCTCAGAGTAAGTATGCAAAAAATATTGTCAAGAAGTTTGGAATGGATACCGCTACTCACAAAAGGACTCCAGCACCTACTCATTTTAAGTTGACAAAAGATGAGAAGGGTGTTAGTGTTGATCAAAGTCTCTATAGAAGTATGATAGGAAGTCTCCTGTATCTTACAGCTAGTAGACCTGATATTAGCTTTGCAGTGGGTGTGTGTGCAAGATATCAAGCTGATCCTAAGATTAGTCACTTAACTCAAGTGAAAAGAATCCTCAAGTATGTTAGCGGCACATGTGACTATGGCATGATGTACTCACACAGTGACAACTCTCAACTCATTGGATTTTGTGATGCAGATTGGGCTGGCAGTGCTGATGACAGAAAAAGCACTTCTGGTGGTTGTTTCTTCTTGGGAGAAAATTTGATATCATGGTTCAGTAAGAAACAGAATTGTGTGTCTCTCTCAACTGCTGAAGCTGAATACATTGCAGCTGGGAGTAGTTGTTCACAACTTGTCTGGATGTGACAGATGCTAAGGGAGTATAATGTTGAGCAAGATGCTATGGCATTGTACTGTGATAATCTGAGTGCAATCAATATCTCAAAAAATCCTATACAACACAGTAGGACAAAGCACATAGACATTCGTCATCACTTTATCAGAGATTTAGTAGAAGAGAATGTGGTGGTTTTAAAACATGTTGCTATTGAGGAACAACTCGCAGATATATTCACGAAAGCACTAGATGCTAACCAATTTGAGAAGCTAAGAGGCAAATTAGGAATTTGCCTTCATGAGGATTTGTAGCAGTTAATGTCTGAAAAGCGTGCAACAGTTATTCTCTCTCTACTCTTATGTTGCGCACGCTAATTTAGGGAAAGTCTTAAAAACTTCCCTTAACCACTTCATCACACGCTACATTAGTGTGATAAGTTCTGATACTGTTGTTAAGAATCACTCTAGTTCTGAGACTGAGAAGACTAGGCTTGTTGTTGAAGAAGTTGAAAAGAATGCTGAGTTGGAGAATTTAGGGAAATCTGATCAGGTTGAAACCCTAGATACTGTTGATGTGAATACTATTAAGGATCCTGAGGCTGCCCCTAGTACTGATGACATAGAAGTGGATATTGACCATGTAGCAAAGGTTACTGAAATTGGTGACACCATGGTTGACAATGGTCTGAATCTCATCAAGGACCCTGTTTCTCAATCTGACGTTGTGCCAGATGCTGACGCATCTTTGGACCGACAGGTTCCTCGTCCTAATACTGTAGTTGACGTATGTTCTGATACTGGTTTTAGTAGTGATGATACTGATAAGTCTCCACCCCTAGTGAAGACGTTTGGTGCTGGTGTTGGTCAGAGACTGAGGAGCAGTTCTGGTAAAGCTATACCATCTGTCCCACAACCTCCTGTTGTAGAATCAGTGAAGAAACCTGCCAAGAAACCCATGTATGGTCCCTCTCGACCTAAGAGTCGTTTTGATACTCCTGTTGTCCAGAAGAAACAGTTGAAGAGAAAGGCTGTAGAGAGTGACTCTGACCTTGAGGAAGAAGTGTCTAAAGGTGAAGCATCTGGTGAAGCTTATGTTGGCAGACAAAGTGTAGGTGGCAAGAAGGTACTTGCTAATGTACCTGATGTTGCTATTGATAATATTTTCTCCCATCTTGTTAGCAGTGTAGACAAATGGAAATATGTTCAGAGAAGGGTAGCTCTGGAAAGAGAGCTTGGAAAAGAAGCCCTGGAGTGCACTGATATAGTGAGCTTGATTGAAGAAGCTGGTGCTGGAAATAATGATGTCTTTGCTCCTGTGTTTTACTGCTCCTATTTCTTTTGTCTGTCTGAACCTTGAGGGCTACGCCCAGGATATCTTGTGCACTCCCATGTGCTGCTGGTCTGTCATTATGCTACTATGATGTGTTGCTACTTCTGTTTGTCAATGCATGACGTATTATGTTTGTCAAAATTATGGCTAAAAAGGGGGAGTAGTAGTAAAGATGCATGTTCTGTTCGTGATAATGCTGTGACACATGTTACACCATTTGTCTGTCTATATGTGTGCTATGATTGAGGGGGAGCAGGTATGCTATATCTGTATGTGTATGTTTGTTCATGTTTGTTCTGTTGAGGGGGAGTATTCTCTACTGTGATATATGCATGAACTCAGGGGGAGCAATCTACTTTTGTTGTGATGCATGTTGTGTGTGACAGATGTCATTCCAAATGCTAAGGCATCTTGTCTGTTTCAAAGGAATCCACTTTTACTTGATACCTGAGAATTTATTTTTCTCAGTGGTGTAGGAATTTATTTTTCCTATGGTGATTCATATTTGTGGGAATTTATTTTTCCCTGGTTTAACTGTATGGCGCTTATGTGTGAGAGTTTATTTCTCTCCTATCGTGTACCCTATGAGGCTAAGTTGTGTATTTCCGCTGTTGCATGCCTCTGATGCTGCTTGTTCATTATTTCTCACTTGAAGACCTCTTTTGAAAATAATGCGACTATGTATTATCTTCTTTCTTAGTTGTGTGTTTGTGTTGACTTGAACGAAGGTATGTACTGCATCTCTCCAGAACTGGTCTTAATTTGTTTTAGCCAAAATTTGCCAAAGGGGGAGATTTTTGGTGTTTTGTATGTTGGCCTCATTTTGCAAAAACATGTTCAAGCAAGATGTTGGACCAGATGCCGTAGCATGTGGGTACAACATCTGTCATGCCGGTATTTAATGCTCTATTTGCGCGCCATATCTTTGAAGATTATCTGAAGCACTATTTTCGCCTTACTTGCTTATCAAGACGCACGCCTTTAAACAAGGGTTTATTAGGCGGCTGGACCAAGAGATACTTTCCAGAAGTTGTTACGCCATTTATGGAAACAAGTGATTCTTTCCATTACATGTGTGCTGGACTTTGCAAAAGGACAGCTGAAGATTAAAGCCCAATATGAAGACCTAGCCCATGCTAACTCAGGTCATATAAATATGTGAAGACAAAAACCTAAAAGACGACTGAAGCCGTATTTCAAGAATATAGTTTTAGGGTTTGAGTCTTGTTTATTGTAAGCCTTTCTTGTGGATTCTATAACACAAGCTTAGGCTTGTTTGGTTTGTATTTTTGTGAAACTTCTCCCAAGCTTTTAAGCACGGAGATTGTTTGTTTGTTTGGTTAGTGAAACCTCATCGTTTGTTGAACTGTTATAATCACAAGGTTTGTGATAGAAAGGAAGTGAGACGGGGTCTCAAACTTAGGAGTTCCTAGGTTGAGTTAGCACGGGTAGAGTCTAGGAGATAAGTCGTAAACTTGGATGTTTGATGTGGGCTTAGAACTAGATCTATTATAGTGGATTCCTTCCTGGCTTGGTAGCCCCCAGAGTAGGTCGTTGTTTACGCCGAACTGGGTTAACAATTCTCTGTGTTACTTACTTCTTTGTCTGTTGCTTATACTTGTTGATTATATTCTACTGTGGACATACGCTAGAGCATTTGTCTTAGCATTACAACTGATTACGTACCACAATTGCTATAGCTTCTGTCTTAACATCTGTCTCCAGTAGGTGCCAGAATTTCACCTGTAATTTTGAGAAAGTCAAGATATCAACCGGTAATGTTTTGAATTCAGCCTCTTCGACTTCTGTCAACCGTCGATCTTCCGTAGTAATATCAAGATCTTCTAGACGCTTCTTAGCATCCTGAATTTTACTATCAATGTTGGAAGTGTGATTCAAATGCCAAAATCGAAGTTCTTTCTTTATCAGCTTCAACTTTTCTTTCAGAATATACCCACTCCAACCCCGAATGTGAAAGGAACCCCACTTGTCTTTAACAAAATCTGAGTACCCTGGAATATCTGACCAACACTTCAACATACGCAAAGGCCGAGGACCCCAATTCTGGATATCAATACATAATTGGAGAGGGCAATGATCAGATAAAGATCTCGGAAGCGCCGCTTGAATACAATTAGGAAAACTTAATAACCACTTTTCGGACAATAAAAAACGGTCAAGACGACTCATAGGTTTACCGTCACCACGATACCAGGTAAATTTGCGACCGCTTAAAGGTAAGTCAACAAGATTGTTGTTTTCAATAAAAAGATTAAAAGGTGTCAAGTCCTCCGAACTACCTGAAACCTGTCGACTCCTCCTCTCTTCCTGTGACCTCACAGTATTAAAGTCACCTAAAACACACCCAACCATCTGGCGATGTAGTTGTAAAAAACCGTCCAAACCATTCCATAAGTTGACACGACCAGTACTTTCACACGGGGCGTACACATTTGCCAAAAAGAAATCAACATTATCCTCAATAAACTGGACAGTAACAATCAAACAATGCATCTTGACTATAGACGACCAAACATTCAAAACACAAGGGTCCCAGATAGTAATAATACCACCTGAGGCACCAATAGAAGGAATAAAAGAAAAATTTACCGAATCCGAGCCCCATAAATATCGAATCAAACTTTCCTCCACAACCTCCATTTTAGACTCTTGAATACAAAGAACATCCACTCTCCTTTCCGCAATCAATCGCTGAAGCTCTATCCGCTTTTCCACCGCCCCCAGACCACGCACATTATAGGACAAAATCTTCATAATGACCACCCACCCCTGAAACAAAAAACTCACCACCCTCCCCCTTACACACCCTCACCGAATCACTCCCCCTTCACCCGCCCATGACTGCTCCCACTCCATCTCCCGCAAGTCAAGGCCTGGAAACTGTTGCTGCACTTCACTCCAATATTCTCACCCAACTCCACAACATCATCCTGAACTTGCTTCGAATCACCATGCAAAGATACCCAACTCTTCCAATCCTGTACCTTCAAAGACTTAGCCCCTGTGTCCGACCCTGCTGACAAAGATGTACCTTGCTTCCCTGAAGATTTCGATTTCAAGCTACCCTCCTTTTGTGGCTTCTTGCGTTTACCCTGTTTAAGAGCTCGGAGTAACGCATTTCGGTCGGTTGCGGAAAGTCTTGCAATCTTCTTAATACCAAAAACCGATGGAGTGAGTAATTTTTTCTTAACTGGACGACCGCATTGAGCAAATGAAGAACACTTATTTTCCATTGGCCTTTTGGAAGCTTTAGGCCGGTGGTGAACTTTCGTCTCTGTTTCTTGATTAACAGTAAACGTTGTTATCTTTTGATTCTTCTGCGACCTTCGTAACCCAATCCGCATGAAGCTGATCGACTAAAGCATCAACAATTGGTTCGTCGTCTTGCACACCTGTGTGAATCGAAAATTGATCAATGTCCTCGGCACAGTCAGACAAACACACATCTTCCTCCAACAAAGAACTCTGCTCTTCAACAATACGTAAACAAGCCACCTTATCCTCTATCTGAACAGGAATAGTAAAATTCAAATTTTGCAAGGACGGAGTTGCAATAAGAATGCGGGCGAAATCCATGTGGTCCTTGTTCAGAGTACATTCATCGACTTTGAGGAGCCTACCTTGTAATTCTGCTATCTCTGCAAAGAAAATAGGATTCCAAGCGTGCAAAGGAATCCGATAACAACGTACCCAAGCTCCACGCACATAGCTCCTCATATCATCGGAAGTCCAAGGTGTAATATCCTCCAAAAAATTATGTAACAAGTCATTCATCTCAAGGAGTCGATTCTCAATACTCCCCTGTCCTGTTGGTTGCATCAAAACAGCGTCACCTTCCAAAGTAATTAACTTATAATCCACAAAGCCCGCATCTAACAAAGACTGTCTGACTATAGTTAAGCAAAATCCCTGTTTCAGATTAGCAATATAACACCGGGATGCCCAAGTAACATCCTCTTGTAGCGGGAAATAACGCCACTTATCCTTCTCCTCCGATACACAGCCCTTCCCCTCCCTCGTCACCACTACATCACCCCTAGCCCGAACATTACCCTCCGCACCCTCAACCTCCATCACCGTCTCTTCCTTCTTCTCTAAGATTACACTCCCAAATTGAATAGTCAACCCCTTCGCCCTTTCTTCTTCACTACACAAAGCCACCTCCTTCACCCTCTCCAACTCCGCCTTGCGAATTACCTCCACTACTTCATTCTTTTTCTCTCCCTCCCTCGGCTGACTCAAGTTCCCTTCCACTCCCGCAATCACCGGCTCCTCCGTCACAAACCTATCGTATTTGGCCACATTCGCAAACAGACGGTGATCCCAGAAGAACACATTATTCAGAGCTTTTTTAAGCTTCATAATATCCTTAACCTTCAGAAATTTAACGAAACCAAACCGTTTACCAAGCTTGTTCCTGTAACGAGACACATAGATGTCTTCCAATATACCACACACTTCCAAACCTTGCTTTAGATCAACAAATAAGAGATTATCAGGAAAATTAGAAACATAGAAAACTGCAGAAATTAGAGAGTTAACCCCTGTATTTGCAAGAAATCATGAAACATAGTAAAATCAATAGTTACATATCATGTGATCATGATTTTTCAAGAAAAGATCAAAGGATTGAAAATACAAAACCACCAAAGATGAATCATGAATCATAAACCAATAATAAAGATTTACTTTAATTTTAGTCACTCTTTTTACATGTTGTTATTCATGATTTTTTATTTCATTATCTCATTTCTATTTTTAAGTGTTTTGACCATATTATAACTCTCTATATTCGCATATGTTAATTGTCTTATTAACTTTCGTAACTCCTAATTAATATTATCAATTACTTTTGTAACTTCAAAAAATATAAGTATATTATTTATGAAACAACTATATTGTATTAAAGAAAATACAAAATTAGGGCATGATATTGTTTTACATTTGTACTCAAGCTATAAAAAAAGATACAATTATCAGTCATCCCAACTAAGTTAACAACCAAACTAAAAAACTACAAGTAAATATTATCATTAAATAATTAAAAGAGACAAAAATGTAAGTTTAAAGTGTGCAACCTAAGATGGTAGTGAATTAAGTTTTTAGACTTTTTCGGTTATTTTAGAGGTTGTGGTTATTTTATTTGAATACAATCCTCTCTTTTTCACTCTCTTGCTTCCAACAATCCTGGACAGCAGGGTGTTCACACTGATATAAATTTTATACAAGAGTTTGGATACAAATTTGAGTAGGGAAGAATTTTGATACAACAAAATTCTAACAGAATGTTTCTCTTTCAATATATAACAATTCAAAATAATAAATTCTAAGTGCTCAGGAAACTTTTATCTGATACGAAAGTACGCAAGAAAGTTTCTCAAAAGACTAATAATTAGGCATAGTAAAAAGAGATAAACAAAATCGCTCGCTAAAAATATTATAACCAATAAAATATGAGATATAATTCTACCGGATGAATATTTGAAAAGACACTTTAAAAGAAATCAATTTATTATCAGAACAAGAATCGTCTTTTTTTTATATACAGTATATATTAGAGATCTTATATCATATGAAGGAGTAATGTAAATAGTAATATCATATGCTGCATAAGACGAAAGGAAGAAAAGAAAAAAATCATCAATTGTAAAAATTGTTGATGCTCATACATCAAAATAAAGTTTAAAAATTGTTGAAACTGTAGATATTAAAACATATTTACATATATTTATAAAATATATTCACACATATATTTAAACATACTTACATGCAAAAAATTGGGATGAAATAATCTTATTATTTACAAAAAAAATAGTATGTATATGTGTTTTGAAATTCACTAAAAATTCCAAAATTATTACAATATTAATTACATATAATTCACTATTAAAAGAATGTTTAAGTAATGACTCAAAATAAAATAGTGAGATATTTGCTAAAATAAGATGACATGTTAAATATTTAATATTCTTCTAAAATAATAAACTTTCTTTGCTCGAGCCAAATAACTAAACCCAAATTCAAATATATGAAATAATCGTCCAAACTATATATTTGCAAAAAAATAATTCAAGTTTGTATTATAACAAAAATAAACTAAACTCACAAGCAAAGATAATTAAATCAGAGAGACAAAAACAACAATAAATTTGCAGGACACAAACCTCGCCAAGAAAAAAGAAAAGCAAACAAAAAAAAGGACCAAGCAAACAAAAATAATGTAAATAAAACAATAGACTAAAAAAATTGAGATAAAATATCACCAGGTGAATATGTTAGAAGAAACTTCGAAAGAATGAGAGGGGAATAAGTAGATAAATTATTTGATACTTAAATTTGAATGAAGTAAACAATTATGCTATTTGATATGTAATTTTTTCAAAAAAAAAAATCATTTGAAAAAAAAAATCAAAGCTACTATATATGAATCATATTCCCAAACTTATTTCAATATTACTCATGAGCAATATTGTCGGAAAGTATAAGTATGTATGCATCCAACAATCTAATTGGAAAAAATAAAGAATACATAAAAATAAAAAACAAAGTGACTTGTGACTATGTAATTGTAACTCATAAAAAAAATTAAGATCTTATCCAATTACACTATTAAAATAAAATGTGATAAATCTCTTCAATCTTATAAAATATTATAAGAGATCTATATATTATGTTAAATATAATCATATTTTAAAATAGGGTTTGTCTAACATGTGCAATATTGCACACGTTAAATAAATAAAATAGTAACTATTTAATGAAAAACAATAATTACTTATTAAAAAATTATACATTTAACACAAAATACACAAGTTTCAATGTAAACTTACTATTTAAAACTTCTTAACATACGCAAGTTTGCACATGATAGAAAAATCCTTTTAAAATAATATCTATCATTTAACTATATGTGAATATACTTATCACCATTATATATGTTATCACACATATTTTAATGACGGGTTTATTCCTAGTTTTACATAAAAGGATATGTCAAGTCATTTGCTTATACTAGAAATAAAATAGAACAAAAGAAAAAGGATATGTTTTACTTATAGAATCTCGTTTGGTGGCAGAACAACCATGCCATATGTAATTTGCATATATTAGTAGCATACAGAATTTGATAAGACGTAACGTATCTCTTAAATTTTACTTAACTATTAGTCGAATTTTAAATTACTAGAAATCTCTTTGCTCCTTTAAAAAAAAAAAATATCCACTTGCTAGAAACATGGAGACGGTTAAGACTTAAGATTAAAAAATATTGCTTTTCTTATAGTACCCCCTCTCTAAAAAACCTTTCTACTTTCATTTTTTTTTTTGGTACATTTTCTACTTTGATTTGATCCAACTTAAAACGAAGTTTTCTTTTTCTCCCGATGAAATAAAGTGAAAGGTTTTCAAAGGCGGGCCTTGGACTTTTGATAACTTTACATTGATTATTGATAGGTTGAAGATAGGGGTTGCTCAAAGGTGGAAGAATCTCCTCCACATCCAGTGGGTGGAAGAATCTGGATGTGGAGGAGGTTCTCAAAGGTGGACCTTGGACTTTTGATAACTTTACATTGATTATTGATAGGTTGAAGATAGGTGTTGCTCTACAGGATATCCCTCTGTTCCATGTCAATTTTTGGGTGCAAATCCATGATGTACCAATTGGCATGATGCTTGAGACGGTGGGGAAAGGTCTTGCGAATTATGTTGGGGAATTTGTGGAGTATGATAAGAATAACAACACAAGTTTCTGGAGGAAGTATATGAGGGTAAAAGTTAGGGTGGATGTCAGGAGCCCGTTGAAGATCGAGAAGAAGATCAAATTGAATGGTGGAAAAGGGGGTGTTGTGAAGTTTAAGTTTGAAAACTCGGTTTGTTTTGCTTTGTATTTGGACGACTTGGTCATGCAGAAAATAAGTGTGAGGTTAAGTATGCTATGGAAAGAGATGACCGTCGGAGGAGCTGGTCAAATGAGATAAAGGCGGAAGTAAGACGTCCTGGTGGTAGGGTGGGGTCGCGATGGCTGCATGAGGAAGGGCGAAATATGGCTGACGTGGATGCGAGTAACACTTCAGGAGAGAGGGGGTCACAATAGTCTGGACCCGCCCAAACTAGTGTGGCATCCCCACGTGAGAGTAGAGGTCCTGAGAATGGAGGGATATTGTCTACGGTTAGGGGTCATAGCCCTCCATTAAGGCCAGCAGCAGTTAGACAATCAAGTTCAATCCAGGGTTCATTTATTGAAGCACCTGTTGTATCTTTGATCTCCAATCGGCCTATACTAGCCGTAACCAATGTTCATACCACAACAGCACAATTGACCACAAGACCAGCTCTAAATGAAGGAAATCAGCTTGATTCTGATGATATGGATACTCAGGTGGAGAGAAAGAGAAGAAGGGCTGCAAGTTTAGTAGCGGAAGGTTCAGAAGTTCGAACTAATCAGCATTTTTTATCGGCAGGTCCTGGCAGGTCCCAGGGCTGCCGGGACTCATGATTATTCTTAGTTGGAATTGTCGGGATTTGGGCGGCCCGAGTGCAATTCCTAATCTAAAAAAGCTTGCCCGGGGACACAAGCCAGATATTTTATTCCTGTCCGAGACTTTATCGCATAGTAGACATATTGAATTCATTCGTGTTCTGTTGGGATTTGATTCCTGTTTAGCTATTGATGTGGAGGGCAGAAGTGGAGGTTTGGCTGTGTTCTGGAAGGATAGTAGTAAGTGCCGAGTGCTGAATTACACGCGTAATTTTATTAATATGTTAGTGGAAGATGAGCAGTGGGGCGAGTGGAGGCTAACATGTTATTATGGGTATCCTGAACGGAGTAGGCGTCGTGCTGCTTGGGATCTCTTACGAGCTTTAGGTAATATGTCTTTTATTCCTTGGTGTATTATCGATGATTTCAACGACTTACTCTCTCAGGCTGATAAAAAAGGTATTCATCCTCACCCGAATGGTTTGTGTATGGGGTTTCGACAGGCAGTTAGTGATTGTGATTTAACAGATATTCCAATTGAGGGTCACCAGTTTACTTGGATAAAGAGTCGAGGTACCCTTCATGTGATTGAAGAAAGGTTAGATAGGGCTATGGCCAGCACTAGTTGGCTTCAGTTATTTCCCCAGGTGAGGTTAACTAATCTTCTGGCTTCACATTCAGACCATAGTCCAATATTGCTACAGTGTAAGCCTATTATTAGGACACATATCAATCATTCTTTTCGGTTTGAGAATAGTTGGCTAAAGGAGCCTGATTTAGAGGATGTGGTGGTGGAGGGTTGGGGGGGAGAGAGAATCTGGAGGTGGTTGACCGAGTGACTAGATGTGCTAATAAGCTTCAAAGGTGGGGAAAAAAGAAAAGGATAAGGTTTAAAGAGGAGATTGATGAATATGTTAGGCGGATGAATGAGCTACGAGGTAACCAGGATGAAGAGGGCAGTATACAATATCAAGAGTTATCGGAGAGGCATGCCACTTTATTGATACAAGAGGAGGGGTACTGGAAACAAAGGGCTAAAATGCATTGGCTCCAAGAGGGGGATATGAACACTAGATTTTTCCATATGTCAGCAACTGTGCATAGCAAAAAGAAGAAGGTCACAAAGTTGATTGCTGATAATGGTACAGAGACACATACTCAGGAAGAACTTTGTGAGGTGGCCAAGAGTTACTTTGATACTCTCTTCAAGCCAAGAGATGGAGATCATGACCCCGTACTTAATCTTATTCAGCCAAGAGTGACCGACGATGATAATCTCGTTCTGACGGCGCCTATTACTAAAGTTGAAATTCAGCAAGCGTTGTTTCAGATGCATCCAGACAAATCTCCTGGACCAGATGGGTTTAATCCAGCTTTCTATCAGAGATTTTGGGAGCAGTGTAGTGATGATATATTTAGTGCCGCCTCTACTTGGCTAGCGAGGGGATATTTCCCTACCAGTCTCAATGACACAAATATTTGTCTTATTCCTAAATGTGACAATCCTACATCAATGAAGGATTTGCGCCCTATTTCGCTTTGTAATGTCTTGTATAAAATGATCTCTAAAGTGTTAGCCAACAGACTGAAGTGTTGTCTAGATAAATGTGTGTCTCAAGAGCAGACAGCTTTTGTGGAAGGTAGATCGATCCTTGATAATGCTCTTATTGCCACAGAAGTTATCCATGCTTTGAAGCGGAAGACAAAGGGTAGAAGGGGTGAGTTGGCACTAAAGATTGATATTAGTAAGGCCTATGATAAGGTGGATTGGGGTTTTCTCCGCGGAGTTATGACTAGGATGGGGTTCACTGATGTCTGGATTCAGTGCGTTATGATGTGTGTTAGTTCAGTCAATTACTCGGTGATGATGAATTCTGACCGAGTTGGCCCTATTTCGCCAGGTCGAGGATTGCGACAGGGTGATCCATTATCTCCTTATTTATTTATTTATTTTGGTAACAAAATGTTTAACTGCTCTCATTCACCAGGCTGTTGGTAGGGGTGACCTTCATGGAGTGAGGATTTGTCGTGGTGCTCCAGAGGTATCTCATCTTTTGTTTGCAGATGATTTTTTCTTATTCTGTAGGGCTAATGTAGCTGAGGTGAATGAACTCATGAGGATTTTACATACTTATGAAACAGCGTCAGGTCAGGAAGTTAACCTAGTTAAATCAGAAGTTTTTATTAGTCGGAATATGTCTCAGGCAGCTAAAGAAGATCTCTCTCGTATCCTTGGTGTCAAACTTGTATTGGGTACGGGTATATATCTTGGATTACCGTCCATGGTTGGCAGAAGTAAAAAAGCAATATTTTCCTATATCAAGGATCGTATTTGGAAAAGAATTAATTCCTGGAGAGGGCGTGCGCTGTCTAAGGCAGGCAAGGAAATCATGATAAAGTCGGTTCTGCAGGCAATACCCTCCTATATAATGAGTATGTTTATTCTTCCAGCTTCACTTATTGATGATATTGAAAAAATGATAAATGCTTTTTGGTGGAGGAGCGGTAGTACTAATAATAATAATACTAAAGGTATTCATTGGTTAGCTTGGGAGAGACTTGCTTGCCCGAAGGCTTATGGGGGTTTAGGCTTTCGTAATTTTGAAGCTTTTAATAAGGCTATGGTTGCAAAACAAGCTTGGAATATCGTCCAGAATCCGAACTCATTGGTAGCAAAGTTAATTAAAGCCAAATATTTTCCTCGTTCCTCTTTATTTGAGGCACCATTGGGATGCAACCCCAGCTTTGCATAGCGTAGTATGTGTCAAGCTAGACAAATTCTTTCTCTTGGATGTAGGTGGCGGATTGGGAGTGGGGATAATATTCGTGTTATGCATGATCCTTGGTTGCGTGGGAGTGCTAATAGATGGGTGCCCTCGCCTCAACCAGCAGGTGTATATCAGTTATCTGCCAGAGATTTGTTACACGAAAACTATAAAGCGTGGAATATAGTTAAGGTTCGAAACTTGTTTTCAAGGGATGTAGCGGAGAAGATTCTGGAAACACCACTTGTTAGCTCAGTCCATGAGGATAAAGTGGTCTGGGAGGAGGAAAGAAATGGGTGCTATTCAGTGAAATCCGGGTATAAGTTAGCTATGCGTTACTTAATAGGTAGCGACAAATATCATGTTTTGGGCAATTGGAATGGTATTTGGAAAGCTCAAGCTCCGCACAAGGAACGTCATTTACTTTGGCGCTTATGTAGAGGATGTCTCCCGACTCGTTCTCGATTGTTGGAAAGACGAGTGGAATGTACTCTCAATTGTCCTGTGTGTGATGCGGAGATTGAGGATGAGCTTCACATATTCTTTAGGTGTGCAGTAGCCCGGGATAGTTGGAGTGCAGCTGGTCTGTCTTCTGTCTTACATAATGCCACGTACCAACAAACTAATGCTATGGACCGTATTTTCGCTGTTTGTGGCAATGAAAGTAGTGATACTGTTGGTAGAGTGGCTATGTTACTCTGGTGCATTTGGAAAAATCGTAATGATAAGCTTTGGAATGATAATGTACAGATGTCGCGTCAAATTGGAAGACATGCTTTTGATGCCTGGCATGATTGGTGCTCAGTACATAAGTTACAGAGTAATAATGTGAGCGGGACTACAGAAGCAGATTTAGTACGGTGGGAGAAACCAGCTCTAGACTGGGTAAAATTTAACGTTGATGTTGCCATTGTATCTGGATCTGGAAGGACCTCGATGGGATTGTGTTTTCGCGATAATAGTGGTCACTTCATGGCTGGTATGACACAATGGCAGCAAACCGTGATTTCATCTGTAGAAGGAGAAGCATGGGCTTTACTTTTAGCAATGGAAGAAGCCAGAAATAGAGGACTGGATCGAGTTCAATTTGAAAGTGATTCGAAAGTTTTGATAGAGACCATTCATATGAAGCGTAGAGGCAACTCTGAGTTTTTGTCAATTGTTCATGATATCCTTAGTCTTATGTCATCTTTTATAAACTTTGAGGTTAAGTTTGTTAGGAGGCAAGCGAATTTGGTTGCTCATGAAGGTGCGTGGAGAAAAAACACAAGAAGGGGGGGTTGAATTGTGTTTTGGATATTTAAAAACTTTCCAAGACATTTAAACCTTTTCAGAGTCTTTAAAGCACATCGGATTATTCACACAATTAACTTATGGCGTTATGAATGATGAAGGAGTAAATGAGAGAGTGAGAGAGAGAAGAACACACAACAATTTATACTGGTTCCCCTCACAAATTGAGAGTACTCCAGTCCCCTTGTTTCCAAGAGAGTTTCACTATAATCACACGGATTACAATAGATGCTCAAGCACACAAGCTCAAGACTTCCTGCTCTTAGTCACACAACACATAGAGACTTCCTTGATGTGATCACACAAGATCAAAGACTTCCTTGCTCAAGCACACAAGCTTAAGACTTCCTGCTCTAAGTCACACAAGACAGAGAGACTTCCTTGCTCTGATCACACAAGATCAGAGGCTTCCTTGCTCAAGCACTCGGGCTCAAGACTTCATGCTCTAATCACTAAGATTGAGACTTATGTGCTTCTACACTAGGCAGAAGACTTTCTTGCTTCTACACTAAGCAGAAGACTTTGTTGCTTCTACACTAAGCAGAAGACTTACTACTAACTTATAAGCTTAAACTTATTACAAACATAATAACTTCAAAGGCTTAAGTTAGTTTCTATGCTCACTTCATTTGAGAGATATTATCTATTACAATGCAGATTCTCACTTTCTTCTGAGAGATGTTTTCTAATGAAGAGCGCTAGTCATCAATTCTTTCTTTAGCATATTTATATGAGTTGAGAAAGACATTGAGACGTTGGAGAAATTCCCGTTGTAAAATGGACAGCTGTAGTCTATGAAGATCCGTTGAGTAAAGCCACGTCTTCCTTTGCAGAGAAGCTTCACCTTTACTGTTTTCCAATAGTACAGTTATAAGGTACAACTATCTCCTAGAGAGAGGGATCACATCCTTTGTGACCGTTGCAATTTAGTTGACCTTATAACAAATCATCAGGCTTGATAAGTTGTAGTTGATGTAGCCCTCTGATGACTGGGGAATTCCTTTGCTTCTGATGAACATTTGATAACTTGGAGTCTGATTGGTCTTGTATGGTTGGCCTCTGATAATCCTTCGCAATTCAGCTTCTGAACGTCTTCATCCTCTGAATGACTCATGACTAGCAGACAGCTTCTGAACTCTTGTAGGCCTCTGAACATCCTTGAGCTTCTAAACTCCTCTGAGCTTTTGAACACCTTCAGACGTTCTGATCTACTTTGAGCTTCTGAACTTTGTTTAGCTTCTGACCACGTTGTAGCTTCTGAACTCTTTCAGAGTGTAATTATTCGGGCTTCCATAGGTTTCATCAGAGTCTAAATTAAGTGTGCTCTTGATTTAACGTTGAATTCTCCTGCACTTAATTTAAACATTAGTACCATCAATTGTCCATTTAATACTTTGTTATCATCAAAACCTAAGGGTGTGTATTAACACATATTTTGTTCCAACAGCTCATACTCTTGCTAGGGCGGCCAATTCTTGGGCTAGCTTCCATAGGTTTGAGAATATTCCCTTTTGTATTGAACGTTTAGTTTTTAATGAAATGCAGTAAGTTTGTTTGATTCAAAAAATAACTAGGAATAAACCCGTGCGTTGCACGGGTTCGATTAAAATGTTTGTGATAATTGTGATAACTATATTCACATATAATTTATTATTTTAAAATATGATTATATTTAACAAAATATATGTATAAAAATAAAATGAAAAGTTGTTTAGAAAATACGATTTTTTTTATTGATTTATATCATAATTTTGTTTATATATAACATAATATATAGATCTCTTATAATATTTTATAAGGTTGAAGAGATTTATCACATTTTATTTTAATAGTATAATTGGATAAGATCTTAATTTTTTTTATATGAGTTACAATTGAAGATGATAACAACTCAGTGTGGTGGAGTGATTGTTCAGGCTATGACACTGACTACACCTAAAACCAAGAGCTTCAAAATCAGGTAAGTAATTCTCATCTCCTGAATGACATTTCAGAGGAGTAACATTCAAAGGTTGAAAATGTCTTCTTAGGACACAAAATGTTCAGAACTAAAAACCTTGAAAAATCATGTCTGAACACATTTTTCTTTAAAAGGTCCTGAAAGACACTTTTTCAGACTCTGAAGTATTTTGGATCTCAACATCTGAAGTAGCCCAGACTCTGAGAAACTTTTCAACCTCTGAAGGACAAGCCTCTGAATAGGAAATGAATTGGAAACGTTTAAGTACTTTTACTGAAATGTTTTGGCGCTAAAAGAACAATTGAATTTATTAAGTGGTCCAATCTATCCTACTTTGGTAAAAGATTTCTGGATCAGAAGCAAGGTAAAGACAGTTGAAGATTATGACAAGGAGCTAGATGCAAGGAGAGAAGAAAAGGCTGGAAATAAGGTCAAGACTCCTCAAGAGTTAGGTTTGAGAATCGTTGAGGAAACGGAGGTGCATTCTGTTGTGTGCGGTTTTGAAGTAATTCTTACTGAATCAAACTTGGCTAAGGTGTTGTCCATTCCAAATGAAGGCTTCTACTACACCTGTAGTCACAATGAAGCAAGGAAATCTGTGTTTCTGAAGACTATAACAAGGCAATGCTATGAAAAAGGAAAAAGCTGTGAGAGTAACACGATAGGTGATCTGAAGCCCACTCAGAGGGTATTAGCCAAAATTATATTAAATTCTATATTTCCAGGAAGTGAAAATTTTGATCAATTGTCATGGGATCATAGACACTTTGTCTATTTTCTCACAAGGAAATATGATATAAATTGGGCAAAATACATCTTCGATCACCTATGCAAAGCTGTGCTTAACACTCAAAATCAGGCCAAAACCAATATACATGTCATCTACCCAAGGATACTCAGTGAGATCTTCTATCAATGTGGAGTGATAGACATAATCAAAGCTGCGGGTCATGACTGCTTGTTAAGGGAAATCAGAGCCTCCACAATATCTGTTTATACACTCTCTCACATGAACTTGTTGTCAGAACATGAGGTAAAATCTTCAGATCCTTTGGTACCTCAGTCTCACTCAGAACCCTCAATGGTGAAGAAATGGAACATTGACATACCTACAGTTTCTAGTGGTATTGTCAATCAGTATATTCAACTACTGGATAACCTAGGAGAAGGGTTTGAGATTGAGAAGGAAGAATTGAAGAAAAAGAGAAGAAGGCCAGATGAAGCTGCAAATGAAGGAAGACACTCAGACTCAAGAGGACACAGAGAGGGATCATCCTGAATCCTCTGCTGCAAGAGAAAAATATTGGACAAAGCCTTAGGGAAAGGTTAGCTTCAAGAGTGGACATTCTGAATGTACTTCTTCAAGAAAATCCGAGAGGTAATCAAGGTAATCAACAGCATCTGAAGAATCCTGTCTAGGAGAGTGATATCAGAAGGTTTGAAGACAAAGTGGAGAAAGTTTATGGGATGGGTGGAAAAAGTAGATGCTAATCAGAAAAATATCATGATAACCCTAGCTTCTATCTATAGTCAACCTCAACATTAGGATTATCTTGATTTCTTATATGATTTCATAACTAATTGATATTTTGTTAGGCACATTAGTAGGATAGAGTTCATATGGATATATAAATTCTATCTTTGTGTTAAGTCCAACCTATTTTAGTCACTATGCTTATATGTATATTTTGATTCTGATTAACATATCTGATTGCTTGTATTATGTGTTGAACTAAATTTCATTTTCTATAAACAAACAATCTTGCAAAATGATTTTTCTTAAGAACCTTGGAGTTTCATTCATATAATTTGATGTTCAATGAGTACAATATGTAGGTATTCTTAAAGAATCAAATTACATAACAAGAGAAGAAATATATTTAAGAAATCAAAAATAAACAAGCCAAAGTAATGAACTTTGTTTCATTGAGAACATAAGTTCTGAATTACATATAAAGTTTTCCCAAGGATTATCTTTTGGTTGCTTCAAAGGCCATATTTAAAGGTTGCACGCCTAAATATGACCTTTGTAGAGGGGGGAAGGTTGAGATTTTGGCTAAAGCCATCCAACCAACTAGTAGTCCTTCTTGAAGAAACCGAATCAGATGCATCAGTTTGGTTTTCCTCAGGAAAAGACTCTAGCCCCTCTAGAGCCTTGGATATCAGTTTGCTTTTCTTCAGGAACATATGTCTTCAGAACTTAAAACAGTCAGAGTCCAAAGATGTTTCTTCAGACTCTGAACTGAGTTCTTCTGTAACGGACACTAGCTTTGTTTCCATTGGTTTCCTCTTATGTTTTCTCCTATCTTGACTAATTCTCACTGAAACTGCTTTCTTCTTCTCTGAGCGTTTCATTTTTTCTCTCAAGAGATCTATCAATAACCTAAGATTATTCTGTGTGAATAAAATGACTAGGTATCTCTTTCCTTTTATAAGCATAATTCAATGGCCGAGTCTTAAATGCGTTCAACCACTCCTGATTTGACGGCATTGAAAGTTGAAATTCTTATTAATTGCTTATACTACCTTTTTGATAATGACAAAATGGGGAGAAAGAATATTGGTAAATCAATTGTTGGAAGAAGCGAAATTACTTGGCTTTTTAGGGCCTTGTAGTGCTTCAGAGAGAGAACGTAGGAGAGTGGTCAAAAAGATTTTTTTTAAGCTCTGAACTGTTTGAAAATATTTTGAACTCTGAAGCTATTAATGATAACCATCAGAACCAAGTGTGTGTGTAGATGTCTCTAAGTGCCTCTGATCCTATTTTGTCATTCAATTTAAATATTGCTTCATCTTGCATCTGCATTAAGGGCTTAATTTCAAGGAGAATACTTTTATTAATTGAAGTTTATTATTCAAAGTTAGTTCTTGAGTAAGGGTGCAACTTTATTCAAAGATTATCACACTATGAAAAGAAGAAGCTTGCAAACCTTGTTCTTTATATAGTGAAATATGAATAATTTAAGTCATATAATAAAGTAATTCTGAAACTGATTAAAATTAACTATGGATACAAAATAGAGGGAGCTTACAAACCTAACCCTATGGGTTATCAGACTTAGGGGGAGCTTGCGAAACTCAGAAGCCTAATGTCAACATAGCTGATTTTTATCAACAACAATTGTATTTAATACTTATGTTTGTCATCATCAAAAAGGGGGAGTTTGTTGGAACAAAATATGTGTTAATACACACCCTTAGGTTTTGATGATAACAAAGTATTAAATGGACAATTGATGGTACTAATGTTAAAATTAAGTGCAGGAGAATTCAACGTTATATCAAGAGCACACTTAATTTAGACTCTGATGAAACCTATGGAAGTCTGAATATTTACACTCTGAAGGAGTTCAGAAGCTACAACGTGGTCATAAGCTAAACAAAGTTCAGAAGCTCAAAGAGGATCAGAATTTCTGAAGGAGTTCAGAAGCTCAGAGAAGTTCAGAAGCTCAAGGATGTTCAGATGCCTACAAGAGTTCAGAAGCTATCTGCTAGTAATGAGTCATTCAGAGGATGAAGACGTTCAGAAGCTGAATTACGAAGGACTATCAGAGGCCAACCATTTCAAGACCAATCAAACTCCAAGTTATCAAAGGTTCATCAGAAGCAAAGGAAATCCCCACATCATCAGAAGGGCTACATCAACTACACTTATCAAGCCTGATGATTTGTTCTAAGGTCAACTAATTACAACGGTCACAAAGGATGTGATCCATCTCTCTCTAGGAGCTAGTTGTACCTTATTACTGTACTATTGGACAAACAGTAAAGGTGAAGCCTCTCTGCAAAAGAAGACGTGGCTTTACTCAACGGATCTTCAAAGACTACAGATGTCCATTTTACAACGGGAATTTCTCCAACGTCTCAATGTCTTTCTCAACTCATATAAATATGCCAAAGAAAGAATTGATGACTAGCGATCTTCATTAGAAAACATCTCTCAGAAGAAAGTGAGAATCTGAATTGTAATAGAAAATATGTCTCAAATGAAGTGGGCATAGAAACTAGCTTAAGCCTCTGAAGTTATTATGTTTGTAATAAGTTTAAGTTTATAAGTTAGTAGTAAGTCTTCTGCTTAGTGTAGAAGCTCTTCTGCTTAGTGTAGAAGCAACAAAGTCTTCTGCTTAGTGTAGAAGCACATAAGTCTCAATCTTAGTGATTAGAGCAAAGAAGTCTTCTGCTGAGTGTAGGAGCAAGGAAGTCTCTCTGTCTTGTGTGACTTAGAGCAGAAAGTCTTGAGCTTGTGTGCTTGTGTGCTTGAGCAAGGAAGTCTCTGATCTTGTGTGATCAGAGCAAGGAAGTCTCTCTGTCTTGTGTGACTTAGAGCAGGAAGTCTTAAGTCTTGTGTGACTTGAGCAAGGAAGTCTTGAGCTTGTGTGCATGAGCATCTTATTGTAATCTTAGTGATTATAGTGAACTCTCTTGGAAACAAGGGGACTGGAGTACTCTCAATTTGTGAGGGGAACCAGTATAAATTGTTGTGTGTTCTTCTCTCTCTCACTCTCTCATTTACTCCTTCATCATTCACTTAGTCATTAGTTAATTGTGTGAATAATTCCGTTGTGCTTAAAGACTCTGATAGATTTAAATATCTTGAAAAGTTTTTAAATATCCAAAACACAATTCAACCCCCCTTCTTGTGTTTTCTCCACGCACCTTCACATATAATTTAAGGTATCCTATATTTAACTAAAATGCAATTCTTGTATTGATATATATATATATATATATATATATATATATATATTGACTTCTTTTAAAAATAAAATTCTTTTTACTCTATTATTTGATTTATATGCTTTATCTTTCTTTCTTTTTTGGTTTGTTATTCTTCTTCTTGATGAGGTTTACGTCCCTTCAAATTTTTGGTTTATTTTTGTCTCTATTATTTAATAACATTTCTTTTGTAGCGTGAGCCATTAAACTGAACCTCTGACCACCTGCTTAATGGGACTAAGACCCTCACCGCTTGGACTAATTTATTGTTGATGTTTCATATGTTACTTATAATTTAAATAGAGGATAATTATTTTTTATTTTTTAACATTTTTTATTAGAGGTCCATTTTTAATATTTAAATCGGGACCGACTCTATAAAGAATAGTTTGAATAGGGTCAAAGTACTAAAAAATAGAAATGAGAGAATGAAACAAAAACAACCTTGATTATTGGATATATAAAAGAGTGAGTGCAATTTAAATAAATCTTCATTTATTTACAATTTATGACTAATCTTTGGTGATTCTCTCTTTCATCATTTAATCTTTGTTGAAATTTATGCATCATATGACGAAACTATTTACTTTACTTCTCTATGCAATTTAAAGTCTCTCATATTAAAAGACAATCTTTGTTTTGATATTAGTTTTATTTCTTTTGGGATTTCCTCCTTAAACATTCCCTTGGCATGTAGAATTATATTGTGTCTTTTTATTTGTTAGGATTTTTTAGTTAACAGTATGATTTATATTCTTTTCACTATATAAATGCTAAAATAGTTTTCTTTTTTTCCTAGATTTTATTTCTTAGAGAGGTTTATGTCCCCTCTTCTTTTTTCCTTTATTTTGTCTTCTTTATTTAATAGGATTTACTTGGAGTTTTCAATTTGGTTATAAAATTGAATGTAGTGAACTTTTAGGATTTACTTGGAGTTTTCAATTTTGTCTTCTTTATGTCATTTTTTATAAACTTTGAGGTTAAGTTTGTTAGGAGGCAAGCGAATTTGGTTGCTCATACTCTTGCTAGGGTAGCTAATTCTTGGGCTAGCTCCCATAGATTTGAGAATATTCCCTTTTGTATTGAACATTTAGATTTTAATGAATTGCAGTAAGTTTGTTTGAGTCAAAAAAAAAAGTCTTAATGATTATGTGTCTTTTAGCCTTTGTACATACATGTTGGTGCAGAATTGCAAAAGAAATTTAGATTCCTTATGCACTACTTGTGCATTTTTTTGCAGTTTCAAAAAAAATTCTTAATGAATATTCGCATTGATTTGTCCACTATATGCGTATGTTACGAATATGAACAACCACAACATGCATAATATACTGCTGGAAAATGATAATGATGATGGCCTGGTGATAAATTTAATTTTACGGTTGGAAAATGTTATAATATCCATTGTAAAAGTTAAGAATTGTAAAAATTAATACCACACGGTAATTATTACTTATTTAATTTTGTTGAATTATTATCATTATTATTTACATTGATTTGTATGAATTTTTTTTAGGGAAGTCACGTCATCGCAAAGCTTGCCTAGGAGCTACTCAAACTTTCTTTTATAAGTAAAAGATGACTGATAATAAATTGATTTCTTTTGAAATTTCTTCTCATGCTCTTTTTCTTATTTTTCTTTATCTTTCTCCTCTTCTTTTTTTATGAGTTTTTCGTCCCCTCATTTTTTTGTCTTTTTTTACTTAATAATTTTTATTCAGGTTTTCAGTTTAGATATAGCTCAAGAATGACTTGAAAGTTTCTTTTACAAAAAAATTATTTTACATAAGGGTAATAGAATTCTGCTTCAAAAGGCAAATACGGCTACTCAAAATTATTTTAAAATTATCTTAATTATCTTAATTGCAATTTAAAATTATTATTGTGAGAGACATTTGATCCACTGTTTCTTTATTTTCCTCGAACATCAGAATGAAATTTCTATTGACATATTATTAGTTTAGGTGATGTATGGATTTCGATTATTGACTTGGTATTAGAGACCGACAACATAAAGTATTAAAAAATACAATTGTTGAGCAAGGTATCAAGTATAAAACAATTTGAAAATACAAACAATATTTCACAATGACTAAAAACATGCAACTCTTGAACAAAACAATAATTTATATTAAAAAATAGATTTTAGCCTAAAAAGTTATGCACCAAAAATTATTAGATCGAATTGTATTCTTGTAAGATCATGAGAGCAATCTAATGATTACAATTTACAAATCCAGTGACCTAAAAAAGATGCATGAAAAATATTAGAGTTGATGTCTCGAAAGATCATAAGAACGTATAAAAAGATTAGAATTTATAAACAATCAAAAGACAAATATGTCTACAAATATAGTAGTAATTTTTTAATCCTTGAGTAACATACCTGATATTCAAGATTGACTCACAAACCACCACAAAAACCAATGCTTTATGCTTGGAATGTAATTATCATCAACCTATATATATACACTTATATTTGGAGGCACTCTCACAACTCATAAATAGGGTATTCAATGCAAAAAATTATTTCATTCCAATGGAAGGTAAATAACATGTAACCTTTGAATAATGAATAGAAATTAAGAATAGTAAAAGTCATTTCTAATATATTGAAACTGACAATTAATAAAAAAATTATAAATGATCATATATTTAATAATAATACTAAAACTCACCAAATAAATAAATAAATAAATAATACTAAAAAATTATATATTTATTTTTTATGTTTATCTAAGCATACATATAATTTATATATACATATTTTAGTGACATATGAATCTTTTATTGAACCATACGAATCAAGTTTTTTATTTGGGCAAGTATATTGATATTTTATGTTACTCTTCATTATTTGGGCATTTCAGTTTTTTATTGATCCATATTTATCATTTTACATATGCCAAAATATAGTATTTTGAAATTATGGTGGTTTCTTTTTCTATTCATGTATTAATCATTAGACATCAAATTTAATTTGTGGAGGATAAATTTTATTTTAGATATATTTAATAATTAAGTGAAGTTGATAATTTCAATAGGAATATGAAGTTTTCTTAGAGGTGCCACATCATCACAATGCTTGAATATAAGCAACTCAGGCTTCTTTTTATAAGTAAAATAAAATAAAATAAAAGATAAATATATATATGCCTTAAATATTGGCTTGTATTGGGAGGTTAGATTTCTTAATCTTTTGGCTTCTAAAGGAAGGGAGTCATTGTATGTACGTAATTATTAAGAGTGAGGAGTGGTAAAAAAAACAATATAGAGTCAGAGTTTTCACATAAATAATACTCAAAATTAGAAAGAATCGTTATTGTTGCAATTAATTTTCTAACAACTTTTTCCAACATCGGTTTTAAAAACATTTCATCAAAGATAATATATAATATTCTCACGAGACAATTTCACTACTTGTGCATCCGAATGCAGTTTCGAATGGCTTTTTTAGTTTAGGGGGATGGTGATTGTGGTTGTATAAATAGTAATCGAGAGAAATAATATAAAGTATCCAAAAAAATTATTTTTTAATAGAAAAATATTAAATAAAATAAACTATTCAATGAGTGCAATTTGGAAATATATATATATAATATTCTAACAACTACTTGAAGCTTGCAACTATTGAACAGAACACTAAATGACAATTTTCAACCTGAAAAAGACAGAGAGAAAAAAAGTTATTAGATATAATGTCTTGTAAGATCATAAAAAGAAATCAAACAATTATAATTTACAAACTCAAATGAAAGACAATTATCTCATACATACATGTATCAACTTCATAAACTTTGAGTCACATACATGATATTTTAAGAGAATGATTACATGTTACCTACTACCACACACGCAAAAATAAAAATTCTTGGAATGTAACTATATACACACATACCGATGAATTTTTGTAATCTTTAAAATATATTGAAAGCACAAAAAATGAGAGCTTGAAGCGATCTACTTAGCTTGTCGATGTTTCTTTGAGCATTAAAGAGGTTGGTAGATTAGAGAATGAACACAAAAAATAAGTAGTGCAATTGCATAATGCGAGGAAGTGCATGTTATTGCACATTTATATAGGGTACTACTCAACTACAACTATGTTTAATTTTGCAAATGTTTTTTATATATGAAAAGTTGTGCTCTTTCAAGTCCTAGAGGATTAACACAATTACAAATCATATGAAAAATTTATGTTATGTTTTAGGAGTATTTATGTCCAAATTAATTTAGGGAGAATGAAGAGAAAATATGAGAAAATAACAATTGTTTAATTTTTACCCACTTCCATACGTTTTTTTCTTATATATAAACATAGACTTGGACAGTTTTTTTTAATATATTAATGCATTATTACATATTAAATTAATTTAGTGGAGCAAGGTTAATGTAGTGAATTAAATTAAATCAATTTAGTGGAGCAATGTTTCAAATTTCAATAGAGAATGGAAAGTTGAAGCTTATATAACTTTATTATTATTATATATATTATCATCATTATCATTATTATTTATTTACATTTATTTATTTAGTTGCAGGAAATTTTTTGGAGGTGCCACATCATCACGATGCTTGAATATCAACAACTTAACCTTCCCTTTATTATATAATAATAATAATAATAATAATAATAATAATATATATATATATATATATATATATATAAAAGAAAAGATAATAATAGTATGAGTGAAATGACTTATCAAAAAAAAAAAATAGTACGAGTGAAATGCCAAAACTATATGTAAAAGAAAAGATAATAATAGTATGAGTGAAATGCCTTATCAAAAAAAAAAAATAGTATGAGTGAAATGCCAAAATTAAGAATTTTTTGCATTAAATCTAGTACACTAAGGTAAGGCGTTAGTGTACTAGACCACTCATTCCAAACATTTTTTCAGGTTTTACTTTTTTTGTTGATAATAATATTAGTAGATTCTACTCTATTTCTTATATTTTCTATCATTTTTAAATGTTTTGACTGATTTTTTATTTAAGAATCTCTCCTATTAGTTTTATTATTCAATCTTTATAATATATATATTTTACGTCATTTCTTGACCATAAGATTTTTTTCCAAATGCTTTTTGATCAAATTTACAACTTCAACATGTAATGTCTTCTTTTTTTCTTTTGTTTAATAAGCTACATGCATTGTCATTGAATACTCAGTTGTGGATTATATTCGACCTTTTTTTGGACCATAAAACTCAAAAAAGCTTGCTGTACCATTCCTTGCAAGCGTTACAGCTTATTTTTGTGTAGTTTGCTGGCCTTGAAAGATTCTGGCATCTGTATTTTCATATTGCCATGGTTGGTTTCCACCAAATCTGTAAGAGGGAGAAGCCGCAGGTCCATAGGGAGACAGCGGTGGAGATATGAGAGATCGATATTCTTAATTTTGAACCTACTACAATTGTAATTGTAACACATCACTTTTTCCACTGAGATAAACTATTCATTCATTTTAATAGAAGTAAATCTGTAATGATGTAATCCAAATAATTAGATTCTTTGAGAGATTTTCAGTCCAAAATATGCTTAGGTTGTAACCAATTTGTGCACGAAAATCTTGTTACACGGTTTCTAACTAGGAGATAGACAATGCTTCTTTTAATACCAAAAAGGAATTTCCAACTTTAATTCAAACGATCAATTATATTATAAATAAATACTTCAATTTTTCTTTGTATTTTCCGTCTTCTTTCTCTTTTCGTTCCATTATTAGTTAAAGTTTTGCCAAATTCAATTGCGTAAATAATACGAAGAAAAGATGATTGTGGTCCTATCAGTTTGGAACTCATAACACAAAAAGATGTACGTTGCATTTATTAGACAAAAACAAAAATACCAAACTCGAGCCTCTACAAGCCGCAAACTTATTTATAGCAAACACCATAATCAGTTATAGAAAGAGCATGAATCCATCAATGATCACAATACTAGAGTGACTTACATTCCAAAACGGATGAATAAACAAATCATCAGTTGTTTGACATGCACAAGTCAGCCATCGTGCATGTGCAGACTTTAGTGTGTTCCCTTCTCTCAATAAATCAAACACATGTTTGTCTGCTTTTCATTGTCTACTTCTGCTGACTGCTAGCTGGACCGGCTTTATCAGGATTAGCTGGGGGTCTTTTTTCATGATTGAATCGTACCACAATGCAAGTAATGTTATCTGCACTGCCACGATTAAAAGCGGCTTCTGTTAACTTACGAGCAGCTACCTCGGCTGCATCTTCCGCACGTGCAAGAGAAACAGCATCCTGATCAAAGATGGTAGATTGAAGAAAATAAATACCCAAGTACCAAAGAGAAAAATAAACACAGCACAGCAATTTAAAAATAACAACAATCCCACTCAAGCAGAAAAGAAAACAAAACCACAATTTATTTGGTATATAAATAAACCATGCCAGTTTGCCAACACAATAAATTGAGGTTATCAGTCCATGAATGTTGAGTACTTATCTTCATCTTCATTTACGGCATTGATAACTTCCAACCCATGTCCCATATCAGTAAAATTGAACAAGTTTAGACGACAGAATCCTAATTTCAAGTTAACTAGACGAGAGCAGTGCCAGTGATTCACCTCCTGCTACTTTCAAAGGATCACAGCACGTAAGTTAGAAGTAGCCGAAATAACTAGTAAAATGTTCCTTGTCAGATTCCCCATACCCAAGTGTACCCATCTTTTTCTTTCCTCTCCCATCTTATTCGCTAAAAATTTGAGTTAACTCGTAAAATCATATGACTCCACCTGCTAGGAAACGGACTACAATACTGCCTCTATCAGCATAAAATTCGCCAAAACCAATTTTACCGGTAAAGGGGACTGTGCTTTTATTTTACAGCTGTAAAAATAATGGGTCCCTACTGGCGCATTGAACATTATCATACAGACTCTTTAATAGGCAAATCTTGATGCCTATTCTTTACAAAGTTTCGATGTGGGACTTCAGAAAGTAGAAACAAAGTAGCGCTGCTTTGCTATGTATAGGCAGGGTGCTCCTTTGCTCTAAACTAACACCTTTGCTATCTTTTTGTGGGACGATTGTTTTACTATTACTATAATTACTATACTAGTTAAATATTATATCCTAGGCTATTATTAAATTAAGTAGTAATAATAAATATAATTTATATGGTGATTGGGTGCATTTTTGCTTTATAAATTAAGTTAAAATTTTGATTCATTGATGCATAATTTTAATATTATTTTATGAGGTAAACTCGCACGAGTACGAGTTTACGAGTCGATTCCCCCTAGGAAAAAATGAGTTGACGTAAAAATTTGAATCTAACAACCTTGGTTATTGTTGTTGAATACTATAGAAAAATTATATCTTGACACAGTTTTGACAACAAATTAGATAATTAATGCAATTCAAATATGTGGTTAACGCAATTAAGTTGATAGTTAATGAATATAACAAAGTGTCACATCTCATTAACCATCCACTGAACACAATTAACTACGACTTTGAACGTCATTAACCATGACTGGATGGGTTGCAACACCTTATTATATTCATTAATGATCTACATATTTGAAATGCGTTGACCATTTAATTTGTTGTCAAAATTTGATGTCAAAATAACACAACTCATACTATATGGAGGATTTGATAACATGGCATAGGATTAGGTTCAAAATACACATCTTCATGCTCATTATCTTTTCTTGTTTAATTTAACAATTGTATTTAGTTACTGGTGACAATCAACTCCTGCCTGATCGGAAACCATATATAGCATATGCGAAAGCAACAAGCAGTGCAGGGCTAAGAATGAAGACCAATCTTACCTCATTCTGTACTACATCCCAGACTCCATCACTTGCAAGAACAAGCACCTCAGTGTTTTCATCTATCACCTGGTCCTGAAAATAAACGAGGAAATAAAGCAGAATGTCAACATAATATAATCCTTCACTCCAACACGCACTTGTTCATAACACACAGGTTATCCAAATCATGGAAAATTAAGTTGAGGTCTCCTGCATCATCAAAGGAAAATAGATAATCTAATTGTTTTCTGGCTACAGTGGGGAGGGAACACAACAGAAGTAACTGCAAATAAAAATCTAATCTCATTGGGCATGCTATACTAAGGGACATGGCTTCCAAAAAGTATTAAAAACTCTTACTTACATGGCAAAATGCTTTATACTTCCCACAAAATATGGACAAAATCCACATGGAACTTACAAAATAATAGTTAACTGCCAATTTAATACCTAATATAATATGGACCAGTTAGTTTGGATCACTGAAATTGAACTTTTTTTTTAATCACATTAGTCCATCTGGGATAATTTCAAGGAATAAATTGAGTAATAAAAAAAATGAGACAACAACAGATTTTAAATTACATGAATCATTTTGAAATTTCGTTAATTTTTCACTTTATTTCCTATTTTTAAAGATTTTGTTGTAATAATCGGTGAAAACTCATTTTCACTATTTTCTATGACAAGTCATTAAAACAAAATAAAGCAAAAACAGAGTGAAATTTTATTCTTTTCACTGTTTTTTAAATCTTTGAGAATAGGAAATAGAACAAAAAACAGAAACATTTTATCAAATCAAACAGGCCATAACAGTTTCTGCTAGAGATATTTCTGAGACATTATCAACATTCACTGTTAGGATTTGGCATCCATGCCGCGAAAATGATCACCGGCTTGAACCATCCAATCAAATTATAAATGACATAACTGAGGTACAAAAGTTAATCAATGATCACCTGGATTTCAGGTTCTGCTACAACAAATGGCTTCAGCATACGGTTGCCAAATGCACGAGACATTGCTAGCACCCCTCCAACCCTCCAAGTACCTGACCAGCCGAAAAACATAAGTGAATATCTCTTCCCTGAGCTACTTAATCAATTTCTTAATCAAACTACATCCCTTGGATGGACCAAAAAAAATGTAAGCCAAATATATGGAGTTTATTATTCCAATCTTGTATAAGTTGAGAACACAAATGTATACATCAATCAAATGTCAATATGTTGTACATCCACTCTCAATGTTACTTTGTAGTTTGTATCACAAAACATTGAACATGTAATCAGCATATATGCTGGAAACACATTTACAAATTACAATTTAGTTTACACTTTTTTGGTTCAAAATTCACACATGGTTAAAATGTATCAATCAGCCTGAAGGTAATACTCCATGCTTGTTATTATGTCAACAAAAACCTGCACAAACTTCCGATGTCAGCATCAAACAACTTAAACCTCAACTTTGGCCAATGATGAATTGACGGGAATCCCATCAGATTCCAAACCTACCCCACTGTATCTTGCACAAAATGCACCAAAAGCATATTATCAATAATAGAACCATCTAAAAGTAACAAGTTTGCTACTTAAAAACCATAGGTTACCTGCCCACATGACAACACCCCCAGCATTCTCAATTCTCTTCCGCTCGTCACTTCTATTAGGTTTATGATCCTCAGAGAGAGCAATTGCTGTCAAACATGAAATCTCGAGTTTAAGAAGTCCATAATACTATAGTTCTCAAAATTCATTAAAATGAAAGTAGGAAAATTAAGCATACAATAACCCAATGAGCAGGCGAGGAAACCCTTGCTTTGTTAGAAATACTTTAATTTCCATGTGGCCTCTTATATTTATATTTTATACTATTAGCATATTTAATGGTATAAGGTTTCTCCTGTAATCATATCACTATACGAATTGGTTTTTGAGAAAGGAAGAAATATGATACAAGAACTTCAACACTACCAAAATTATTATTTGATTAGACAAGAAATGTAATGCAAAGAAATCATAATAAAGTAGGTAATCTAAATATTACCTTTTCCAGCTGTTGATATTACAGTTCTAGAATCTCCAACATTGGCAACAAAAAGATGGTTATCAACCAAAACAGCGGTTGAAGCAGTAGAACCGTCGTCCCGGAAATTATCTTTTTCAGAGTCCAGAAACGCAGCATCAGTCTGCTGATATGTTTCGCCTGCAAGGTTACTAAAGTTACTATGCGTGCACATCAAGATGGTAAAAAATGAAAAGCACTCCATGCAGAAACCAATCCCAGACCCCTTGGTGAAATAGAACCAACATAATAAATACATGCTCAAATGTTTCCAATGATATTAGATTTGACAAGGTAAATGGTAAAAAGTGACATGTCTTCAATATTAAAAGAAATCACAAGTAAAATTGGAACATGAGAGCCTGCAAACACACTTATAGCCAATTTGGTATCCGTCAAAAACTTTGGATGCTTCATGAGATTCTCAAATAAATGATCCTTCAAATACTCAGCAGCACGAGAACCGCCATGACCTGTATGGAATATTAAAAATTCATTTAGACATTCTCAAGGCAACAAAACAGATGACCATCATCAACATCTGCAAACAGATAAATAAACATGCACCCCAAATAGCAGCTAATGTCATATTTTCTCCTTTATTTTCATTAAGCTAAAAAGATAATCCAATTCACTATAGGCAAAAAAACAGGGTTTGCTTCAGCATTCAATGTCAAAAATCAAACTACGTAAGCTTCAAATATTTGCATTTTTAGTCCTTTCCATCCACTAAAAAATGGAAAATAAGTATAAGGAGAGAGCTGCATTTGTAATGGTGTCATTTTGTGTTCATGATAAAGCTTCAATTTTCACATGTAATGCATATGCAATATGGATAGTCAATATTATAATTAAATGAATCCTATGTCCAACACTTTTTCTTTGAGTTGCCCGGAGAACTAGAAGGATTTATCATTCTAGGAAGCGAGCAATGAGGCTGGAAATTTTTACCATCAAATATTCCAAATAAGCACACTGAACGACCATCAATAATTGATGTCTTAATATCATAGAAATCCTCCATGGTCACTCTCTTCCCCCTAAAGCTTGAAAACCCGCAGCTAAGTTTTTCATCTTCACTGCCAATTAAAAATTCAGCGAAATAAGCACAACTTGATCACAAGATAGATAGAGATATATAGGAAAAAAGTATAAAGTACAACACAGATCCAACTGTTCAAGAATAAAATCATTAATGAAAAATATAGGGATAGAGTCGATAGTTAACAATAAATGAGATGAGAGAAATGTTTAGGAAACCATCAGAGAGATTTAGCATTAAAAAGTCTATCATTATGGCACCATTTGATTCATGTATCCAACTCCATCTAGTAGTTGGAAAAGGCTATGGTTGTTGTATTCACATCGACTGTCAAATCACCTCATTAAGCTATAACCGTTTTCATTTGTTCAAATCATTCGGTAAGTGGATAATACAGATCATTTTGGTATGACCCATACGGGGAAAGTAAAAAACAGTGCATAGATGAGTTTTATACGCAAATTTACAAATAAAACTAACCCACGACTTATCCCTCCATTTTAACCCCAAATGGTAAAAAGAATTTTTTCCCCGCACAATTAACCAAATTTCCTAAATAATACCAACACCTAGAAGAAAACAAATATCTCCAAAACCAATCATTGCAAAATTGATTCTCTCTGGAAAAACAAGCTCAAACAACCGAAACACCCACAACATTAAAGACCGCAACCTCGACCTCCAACAGCTAATAGTTTGGTTCTAACCTTACAACAAAAAAATAAAAATAAAAACCGAGTTCGACGAAAGAGATAATGCCTGAAAAAAGTTTATAAAGAGTAAGCCAGTTTTGTAAGGATCAGCTAGACACGATATAAAAAGCTAATATAAAAGCATTATATCACTATCAATGCAAATAAAATGAGAGAATCATGCCATTGTTCTCAATAATCACATCGAGCACATACATACATACATTTTCGGCATTTAAACATTAAATCACATCGAACACACACATTTTTGGGTATTAAAATTAGGAATGAAAAAGGAAATGGTGAAAATAATGATAATAACCTTTTCCATCCACCAGTAACAAAACCAGAACGAGCAGCATCATCATCTTTCTGCGAAACCATATCGACAGAGGGACCAGCCCTTGTTGACATAGAACCTGTATCAACCATCATCCCTATGTATCTATTAGAAACGCGATTATGAAAATAAGCTAGAAATTGTGGATTTGTATGAACTCTTGTTGTTAAACAATTTCTTCCAACAACAACGTGATTGAATTGCAATCTCTTTGTAGCTCGAAGAAAAATAGAACTGATACACCTGCCGCATACCATCTACCCTAGAATCACAAAAAAACAATTACTATTCATGATTGAAATAAATCGAGAAAATTGATAAGATCGGTGATGAATCGTTGATTACTTACATTCGATTCAAAAGACGTAACGATGCATTCGAAAGAAGAGAGAGATTAAGGCGTGTTAATTGTTAATTAATATGTATGATGATCTAATTGGGAAAATTGAAAGGAGGGGAGGAAAAAAGAAACAAGTGTGAAGGTGATGTTAAAGCCACGTATTGAGGTGCATCTAAACAGATTTTGATTTTGTAGAATCAAAAAACGGTTTGAATCTCTAAAATCTAAAATGGATGATAGATGAGATGAGATGAGGGTTTTCAGTATAGGCTTCCCGGAGGACGGACACTTGTGACAACAGGAGACTTTTGTTGTTTTTGTATTTTTTCTTTTTTACTACAACAAAAAGATATTAATTCATTTATTCCATTCGGTAAGAGTAAGTCAAATTCAAATACAAATTCAAGCGTGTCGTAGTGTCCGTCACTCGTATGACACTCGTAGGACACATATCGGATAATTTAAATAAATATTGAAAAAAAATTATTTTTTTCTTTACTTTGACATTATTTGGATTGATGTCTAACACCTATAAAACATTCATGCAACACGTGTTGGACAAGTGTTTCAAGAGATTTTTTTTTTCCTTTGCTTCTACTTTCCTTAGACACATATCAGACATGTTCACAAAGGTTAAAAATGTGTCAAAAAAATAATGTTGATCAATGAGGGATTAAAGACTTGCATTTTTATTACAATATTTTTGGTTTTTTCGATAGTATATAGATAAATAAAAATCAAATACTATCGTATATTGTTTTAAAACTTTTTTTAATGAAATAATTTGCTCAACTTAGATGCACATGTGTGTATTTTGATTCTCAATTTAGATCTTTTTTTGTTAAGTAGCCTAGTAGCCAGAAACTCTACCCATAAGGTGGATAAATGAGATAACCGGGGTTCAAACCCCCGGCCCCCTGCATATATAATGTAATGTCCTGCCAATTGAGATAAGTTCATGGGAGCGATGTCGTATGTTTTTTTTATATTAGTAGTGTTGATGTGTTCGTGTCTGCGATTTGTCAGGTGCTGTGTCGGAGCCCGTGTTTCATAGCATAAAGCGGTTTATGCATGTCTAAATAATGTGATAAAATCAAAGTAACTGAGATACATATGCTCCTGGTAAATCAATAGTTGATCGAAGTTGATATATTAATCCGAATTAGACGAACACCATAACAATGCGAGAAAGCAAACAAATATTGTACGAGGACGGGAAATGAAATGAACATTATACAATGACGGAAAATCAAACAACGTCGCATTTAGACAACAAAATAATAATCAAAAAAGACTTAATCTATGTGAAACTCACTTATTTAAATTAAAACATATGAAAAAGAAGCACATGATTGATTTCGGGAAAAAAGAACCCAAAACATTTATTTTTTATGAAAGAAGATGAAGAAAAACTTAGAGAGAATGAAAAGTTTCTCTCTAAAAAATTAGGCCGCCTTTTTTTATGGTATTTATATAGTTATTTTTGCATATAGTTTAATATTTTCTTTAATAAGTATATGTAGAGTTTTTTTTGTTAACAATTTGAGCTCTTATTTTTTTTTTTTTTGAAATAATTCGTCTTTAGAAAAATTCATTAATTATTCGTGTTAAATGATTAATGAATTTATTAACACAACTAGACCATATATGTAGGATTTAATTTATATACAGTTGTGTTGTAAAAAAAAAAAAATTGTTTACACGTTAAAAAGTGATAATACAAATTCATCAATAGAGGACAATATTACTAAATTACATTAATTTGTTTAATGTTAACGTTTGGAAATATGTTTTTAGCAACATAACTTGTGTATTTTTTTTTTTTAAAGAAATAAGTTTATCTCATATCATTATAAAAAACATCAGCAATATAATTTGGCATCAACTCTAACACTTGAGGATTAGCTGTATACATAGTCACTCTTGCTAATTCATGAGCAACTACATTAGCTTGCCTCCTAGAAAACTCAACCAACGAGTTTGGACAAAAATTATTTAAACTACTAATACAATCTTTAATAATAAAACCAAAGTAAGAAAGGTCATTGAAAGGCTTATTGAAACTATCAACGACAACTTTCGCGTCCAATTCAAAAATGACATTGTCCATTCCCATATTGTCAATCCACCGGATAGCTTGTAACAACCAAAGCGTTTCACCTTCTTTTACGCTAAGCAAGGGAGAGTAGCACACAGTTTTTGCCCTTACGAAGTTACCATTATGATCATGTATACACATACCTATCCCCACTTTGTTATCACCAAAAGCCGCATCAACATTACACTTAACTTTACCAAATGGTGGTCTCTCCCACTTGACATGAGTTGGCCGAGTTGCTTGGTCTGCCCCTTGGGCATCGTTCAAATGTGCCCACTACCATTGGTTCAAGAATGTTGTTGCACGTTGGTAGATTGTTGTTACAACCTCATCCCAAAGCTTCAAATTTCGACTTTTCCAGAGGCTCCACATAGTTGTACACCGCATGCCTCGCCTAACATGGGACATTTGAGGTGCAATAGTAAAGAATAAATCAATTATATCACTCGCAGTTAACACATGTTGTTCTAACAAATCTCACAACCCCAAACTTTTCCATGTATCTATGGCTATCGGACAAGTTACAAAAAGGTGCCAAGAATTTTCATTATATCCATCACATCTAGTGCAAGTTTGAGGGCATTGTACCTTTTTAGTTATGAGCTTTGATCTAGTTGGGAGACAATCTCTAAGCATCCGCCAGATAAAAAAATTTACCACTGGAGGAACCTCCAAGCTCCAAACTAGAGACCAATCACCATGTGCATGTAAGTGTGAAGTATCAATCAAATTATTAACTGCTTGGGCATCGTTCAAATGTGCCCACTGCCATTGGTTCAAGAATGTTGTTGCACGTTGGTAGATTGTTGTTACAACCTCATCAACCTCATCCCAAAGCTTCAAATTTCGACTTTTCCAGAGGCTCCACATAGTTGTACACCACATGCCTCGCCTAACCTGAGACATTTGAGGTGCAATATTAAAGAATAAATCAACTATATAACTCGCAGTTAACACATGTTGTTCTAACAAATCCCACAACCCCAAACTTTTCCATGTATCTATGACCACTAGACAAGTTACAAAAAGGTGCCAAGAATTTTCATTATATCCATCACATCTAGTGCAAGTTTGAAGGCATTGTACCTTTTTACTTATGAGCTTTGATCTAGTTGGGAGACAATCTCTAAGCATCCGCCAGATAAATTTTTTGACCACTGGAGTCTGGAGGAACCTCCAAGCTCCAAACTAGAGACCAATCACCATGTGCATGTAAGTGTCAAGTATCAATCAAATTATTAACTGCAAGATTATAGGCTGATTTTACAGTAAACATACCTCTCGCATCCGACCACCAACACCTAGTATCATCCACCACTGACTCAAGAAGAGGTGTGTTTAATACACTATCCACCTCCTCTTCACAAACAAGGCTATAACTTGTGTATTAAAAATGGTCACCATGTTCATTTTTTTTAAGGATTTTGTATTTGGAAATTGTGGCTCCTTGTTAATTTTTTTTTTCTTGGTGTTCTCTTTGGTCAGATGAAATTTTCGGTTTCTCAACTGCGAATGGTCCTAGAATTGGGAACTATTCGATCAACTTCTTCCTTAAGATATTTGTGAAAAACTCGAAGTAATTAAACTTTCATCTAATAGCAAATATGAATTTCCCTATCGAAAGTGGGATATTTTCCCACCATAGTCCATGAATAAGAATCATTGGATTATATAACACATTAGATCTTATAATGTACCTCTTCACATTTAATTTTTTTTCTAACTTCCTTCTTCAATGAACATATCCCAAAAAAGAGAAAAGCTACCAGGGACAGAGCTAGTAGGGAGACCGACAAAGACCACGGTCCCCCTAAATTTTTTATACTAGTATATTGTTATACCATTGGTTCAATTTCATATTTAATCTCCCTTATTTTATTAAATTTATGCAAATGACCCTTCTTTATTTATTTTTTTGTTTTTTAATGACCCTTATTTATTAATCCATATTTTAAGTACTGTTATAATGTTATATATTTGTTGTAAATTTGATCTTAGTGGTTGTTTTTCCCTAAAAATTAATTTTTTTTACTACAAAAAAATGCCTTATTGTCTCAATATTGAATTTAATGACAAAATATCTCTTTTGATACTAAAATTCACATTTTTTTTACACAAAAAATCACAATTTTTATGGCAAAACACATGAGTTGAGACTAAAATTATAATAAATGTGAAAATGGAAGGGCCTAAAAGTTCGACTTAAAAAAATTGCCTATAAATTGAAGATTCACTATATTAACTTTTGATTTATTTTACAATTTCTTGTATATATTATGCTTTTAAATTTCAAATTTTTCTTTACTGAATTGTGCTTTAAAATTCGGTCCCCCTAAACTGAATTTCTAGCTTCGTCCCTTAACGTGACAATTACAATTGTTTTAAAACTTAATGATTTAAGTGTCTAAAATTTACAAATCATGACATACTTATAATTTATATCCACTATAATATTTCTATGTTCATCATTCTCACTAATAACACCCCTGTTCTCAAAATATAAAATAGAAAAGCAAACACATCTAAATTAAATTACTTTTGCCATAAAATATTTTCAATTCCAAAACATTTCCAGCTTCAAATCATGACAATATTTTCTTCAACCTAGCATTGTTTGGTATTATTGAAGACACTAGCAAAAAAGACAAATTTAAAGTCGGCGCTCACAATCGAGAGTGGTTGCAGAACAAGGTTTCCAAAATCTTTGTGATTTGCTTATGTTCTTTTTGTGCGTTTTTGTTTTTCCTATTCCTGAAGCATGTGTTTATTGAAGCCCATTAATTTGAATTAATGTCTCATTTACAATATATGGCTTGTTTATGTTCTTATTATAGGTCCTTGTAATTGAAATTGAGGCTCATGTGTAGATGTGTGAAGTTTGAGTTTGTTCTACGGTCCGGTCATGTAGTTTGTTTTGCAATAATTTACATGCGGTCTTAATTGCAATTCTAAATTGTAGTTCTAATGGTGCCCGTCTTAATATATGTATTTGGTCTAAGTTTTTTTTTTTGAAATTGAAACACTTTCATTGAAGAGCTGAAACACAGCTATTGAAATTACAAACAAGAGCAGGCATGGCTGCAACAACAGAAAAAACTGATACATGAGGGACTTCCCCTAACCAAGTTCTACTACCCACAACCTTAGCCAAAGAGGCCAAATTATGAGCATCACAATTATGTGTTCTACTAACCAACAGTGCATAAGCATTTGCCAAACTATCCATTAACGCTCTGTTTGAGAAGACCAAAAAACTAGCTTATAGCTTTTAGCTTATAAGCTAAAAGCTCTGTTTGGTAACGGTCATTTTACTATGAGCTTATAGCTTATTTTACTAGCTTATAGCTTATTTTCAAATGCTATTTCAAGTAGCTTATAACTTTTAGCTTATAAGCTATAAGCTATAAGCTAGCTTATCAGCTAACCGCTATTTTTACCAAATAGAGCCTAAGTTTCTACAATCCTGAGAAATTAAATTAATTAATAGCACCAAAATTTGATTTTTTGTTGATGCAATTGACCACATAGTTGAAGAGAGAGAGTCCAACGCACCCCCAAAGCTTCTGCCAACAGAGGTTCAACAGTGATGTCCTCTCTTTTGCAAGCACTAAAGATCGTTTCACCAATTGAATTTCGTAGAACAAGACCTCAAACAGTATGGCCTGAGTTGCAGCACTCCGCATCAACAAACATAGAATTTATAGATGTGCTCCGGGAGGGTTCAGATATAACTTGTGAAACAAGAGATCTTCTATTTCTTGAAGGATTAGCCTCATTAAACTCATGGACAAAACTCAAAGCATCAAGGGCCAAACAGGTCGGGTCTATTGACCAACCATTAAAAATCACAGCATTCCTTCCGGCCCAAAATTTCCACAGCAAAGTACAAAATAATTGAACAGCAAAACGGTCCTGACACACTAATCATTTCAGCATCCAGTCATGCAAATCAATATCTAAAGGAATATGAGAGCCACGGTGAGATGCAAAAAGAGTAAGTTTGAACATATCACACTTCAAGAACAAGTGTTGAGAGGATTCCTCCTCACTATAGCAAAGAGGGCAAAGTAAGTCAAGATTGATACCTTTCTTATGGAGATTGGATCTTGTTGGAAGGATATTTTTAGCAAGTCTCCACATGAAATTTTTTATTTGGGACCGGAGCTCTCCAAATTTCCTTCCATAATTTACTTCTTTGAGGACAAGATGGACCGGGTTGAAATCTAGCTTTTTCATTACACAAGAGATGATATGCCGACTGAATAGAATATCACCATTTCCCAATTCCAAAGCATTAAGTCATGAGGCAGTCTAAAGGAAAGTGGTATATTTAATTATGATTTGCTTCGCCACATATCTATCAAAGCAAGAGAAAATTAAATCGGATGCAATGGTGTGCCAAGCAGTTTGTGGCTTACTTATTGTAACATCACGTTTTTATTTAATTAATTATTTGATTTAATTTATTTATTTAAATTCCATGTTGTGTGATTTATTTAAATATGTGGCTTTTAGTGTAGTGGTGTGAATAGAATAGTAGTGTTTTAGGAGGTGTAAATAGAGGATTTGAGTGGGCTTATGAGGAAGGGCAATTTGGTAAATTAAGAGGGAATTAACCTAAGTATAAGTTTGGAAACTTAGTGAGAGAAAGTCATTTGTCACACTTTTATGAAGAAATAGAGAGAGGGAAAGCTAGAGAAGAAGAGGAAGAACTTAGAAGAAGGAGCTAAGAGGGGAAGATTGGGGAGCTAATTCTTGAAGAATTAGAGGTAAGAGAGTAGTTATTTATGATTGTGGATGACCAAGAGGGGGGAGAAATTATATTTCTCTTTGCCCAAACCCTCTCACCCTTTTATACTCTAAAGTTCATAACTTTATGAGTTTTATGAATCAAAATGTTATCTTTCTTGTTGATTTGGTGTTATTCATGTATTATAATGCTAGAAATAGATGTTGATGATTTCAATTTCGAAAATCTATGGTTGTTGGTTTGAAATTGCATGTTCATGAGCTTTTGATGAAAATATGATAAATCTCATATTAATGATGATTTTAATGGTTTTAAGTTATGAAACTTGTACTTCTATGTATGATAACATGTTTATAATCTAAAGGAAACACCTTTTAAAAACTGGAACGCGTTTTGGATGATTTGGGGGTGGAATCCGAACGGTCGCGAAAGCAGAGCATCAATTCTGGGCATGTGTCGCCAGGCGGGAACTAGCGAGAGCTAGCGAGGGAACTTGCTAGGCTCGCCAGAGCTCGCCAGCCAGCCATGTGCTCTCTGACTTGCTTCGCTACGGCGAGAGCTAGCGAGAGATGGCGAGAGGTCGCCAGGTACTCGCTAGGGCTCGCCAGAGGGCGAGTGAGCCTCTGACTTGCCTCGCTATGGCGAGAGCTAGCGAAAGCTGGTGAAGGCAATCAGGTTTATTTAATTATTAATTGATGAAGGGATAGTTGGTGTATAGTTTGCTAGTCTTATAGTAATACATAAATGATTGATGTTGGGATTATAATGAATTTGACGGATGGTGATATTTTTATATGACTGTTGAAATAAATGTACATAATAATATTGATGATGAATGTATATAAGTATGTTATGTATCGATGAATGATTGATGGTGGAATTATGTATACATGAGGTTGCATAATGGTGGTGAATAACATACTTTTATATATGTTCATACATCATGATTGAGTCTATTGATGAAGCTTGGGCGTTTGACCCATAACGAATTGATGAAGCTTGGACGTTTGATCCATAACGCATACGATTCTTGTATCCTTATTTTGGTGAATGGTACCGCATGCATGTAGTCGTGTCTAGGGGACATGGCATGAAGGTGACATTAGATGCATTTAGGAAGGTGAACCGTAAATGTGCTATATGTGATAACGATGTGATATTTGTCTAATTATGTGCTAAGTGTCTTCTTGCATATAAGTTGTTAATCATTGGTGGTGTGAATTTGGATACGTATATTAGATGATTGAATGTACGTGTCTTATTGATGGCGTTGGATTGCTATTATATACATGCCCAATATATGTACAATAGATTTATATATGCATGGTATATGTTGGAATTAAATGTTAGTATTTTACTTGCATTTGTTATATGTTGATTATAAGTAACTAACTCTCTATTTTTTGTATGTAATGGATCGTTGGGCGATTCAGATTCTCAGGCGTGAGGATTTGCTTTACCTGCTTAGGAGGAGTACCCGGCATTTGTCGCTAGTATTCAGGGTGAGGAAACGAGTCGCTATTCTAGTATCGTGTCTTGTCCATTTGCTCTGGTGGTTATAACACCGTGTTGGGGTTTAGTCTTATCGGACTTATGTCTAGTGTTGCTTTTAGACCTTGTCTTTGTATGGTGTTGTAAGGCTTTATGCCAAGTACTTAATTATCTATTTGTTGATGTTAAGACATGCGTAGGTGATTTACGTGGATGTGGATTTTATTATGTTGATGGATTATTTAACCGATGATTAGCGTTTATGATTTGAACTATATCCATGATGATAAATGAATGATGATATGTTATGTTGTTCCGCTGCAATGATCTCTTAATCATGTTTTGTATGATATGATATGCTATTTTTGTTTTCAATTTATACGTGTAACGCTCTACTTGATTTACTTGATTTCATTTGCTGTTTAGTCGCGAATTTTTGGGTAGAATTAAGTAGGGTGTTACACTTATTAACGTGAAAATAGAAGAAATCTCGTTGTAATTTGTAAATAACTCATTGTCATGACATAATCTATACTCCCTTCATGTTTAATTATAAGCAAAAGTTCACTTTTCATATTCATTAAATAACTTGTATATCTAGTCTATAATATAGTCCAAATACATCAATTATTCAATGAACCTGAAAAGTCGACTTTTGTTTATAGTTAAGATAGAGGGAGTACTTCTATAGTAATAGTAAAGGCAAAAATTATGTTTGGTGTACATGTATCATTTTTTTTAAAATACCATAAATACCCTTAGTAGTTTTTTTTGTTTTTATTTTTTATTTTTTATTTTTTTTTACCCTCTTCTATAACTTCTTTGATTAAGAAAACAAAATAAAATTGTAGATGTATATGAAAAAGCTAAAATATAATCTTTTACACAACTTAGACTAGAAAAAGCCGATCACACGGAACATGTTCGTCTTGCCACTAGTTATAATAATTTATATTTGATTTTAATGTAATAAATTACACGGTGCTAGGCCTAGATAAGTGTACAGTACAGTCAAAAACATCAAGAATATAGTGATAGTGCTATCTTCAAAGAACAAAATTATGAACAAACAATATATCTCCAATCCAAATTAAACTATATACGGATGATAATATACTTTGCTAACATCTCTTACACACATGTTTAATTGGATTAATTTATTTTAGAAATGAAAATTACTTTCTTTGCCAGTTTCCAGAGATAATTTTTATTTTACTTTTCAAAAATGTTTCTAGAAAGCAGCTAAACTAAAGCACAACATGCATTTGAAAGCTCAAAACTTCATATCACTTTGGTTTTTTTTTATATAAACAAGAAGTTGGTACATACAATTTGTCTAAATCTTTACCAAAATATACATGTACTTTATGCTTATATTAAAAATCAGAGGGAGTTCAATTTACATCGAGTAAGTGCTACTAATTCTTTTTGTTTACACCACATGACATACAATCCAATGCCAAAATTTGTTTCTCTCATTACCAAAAGGGGTCACCGAAAGCATATTACTATTACATATAGTTTCCCAAAGCTCATGTGTCAGTTTGGCATTTCATGAAAGTGCAGAAGAGTTTATCATTCTACTTGATTATAAGCCTAGGAGAGAGACCATTATGGTAAAACATGAACATGCAATAAATAAAAATGAAGACATGTGGCTTCTGAGGCTCAACTTGAGTATAAGCTTAGGAAGTCAAATGCAAATATTAAAGCAAAAATGAGTCACTGTCAAAATTCTATTACAAGAACGACAAGAAGACTTACTAGCAAGTGGTCCTTGTCTGAAATCTAAATAAGATCAATAAGGAGATTCACATGCAACTAAGCAATTATAGTGTTCCTTATTAGAAGTCTTTAAAAAGACAAACAAGGAATATCACAAGCACAACTAAGGAGCAATAATGGTCCCCGTCAAAAGTCTTCAACAAGACTAACAAAGAGACCGCTAAATATTTTGGTAAGAGGTGTGATAAAATTGAATCATGGAGGAGGTAATACTTTTCAAAATCAATTATGATACATATCAAATCAACACAAGAGAAGATAATTTCACAAATCCATATTTGGGCAACTACGGACCATGCTTGGGAGTTTCTGAAATATGTAGCAAGAAAGAGTGTTGAAATATGATGCATGTTTCTAGATATTTCTAAAATACATTAGTAATTTATAGAATAACTCAATAATGTTCATGTCTAGAATTTTCTAGAATACTTTAGTAATGCATCGAATAAATCAATGTCACACGTGTAATAAAAATCCAATGTTAATAACTATGTACAATGTTGTTTAACCTTTGAAATATTATTTACCTCTATAAATAGGTAAACTTATGCACAATGTTATTTAACCATATGCACCAAGTTGTTGCCAACCAAATAATGACCCCGTTTGTTTTGGATTTTTTTGAAAATAGATTTTATAGTGTTATAAAATTTTGTATAAAATTTTTTTACAAAGAAACTTTTTATAAAAGCTTCAAATGAAAATTTTGTTTGAATAACTATTCTTAAAATGTTATTTTAGGTATTTCATCATTTTATTGAAAAAAAATTTGGATATCAAAATTTCAAAAAATCACTTAATTTTGAAGCTATTTCAAATAGATTTTCACAAAAATCATTTTTGAAATACAACTTGTTGGTGTTTTGTATGTTGGCCTCATTTTGCAAAAACAAGTTCTAGCAAGATGTTGGACCAGATGTCGTAGCATGTGGGTACAACATCTGTCATGCCGGTAATTAATGTTCTATCTGCGCGCCATATCTTTGAAGATTCGCTGAAGCAACATTTTCGCATTTCTTGTGTATCAAGACGCACGTTTTAAACAAGGGTTTATAAGGCGGCTGCACCAAGAAGTTTTTCCAAAAGATGCTACGCCATTTATGGAAACAAGTGATTCTTTCCATTTCTGTGTGCTGGACTTTGCAAAAGGACAGCTGGAGATTAAAGCTTAAGATGAAGACTTAGCCCATGCTAACTCAGGTCATATATATATATGTGAAGACTAAAAACCTAAAGATGACTGAAGCCGTATTTGAAGAATATAGTTTTAGGGTTTGAGTCTTGTTAATTGTGAGCCTTTCTTGTGTCTACTTGATGCAAGCTTAGGACTGTTTTGTGTTGTAATTTGTGTAACTTCTCCTAAGCTTTTAAGTACGGAGACTGTTTGTTTTTGGTGAGTGAAACCACGTTGTTTGTATAACTGTTATAATCACAGGGTGTGTGTGTGATTGATAGGAAGTGAGACGGGGTCTCAAACTTAGGAGTTCCTAGGTTGAGTTAGCACGGGTAGAGTCTAGTAGATAAGTCGTAAACTTGTATGTTTGCTGAGGGCTTAGATCTAGATCTATTATAGTGGATTCCTTCCTGGCTTGGTAGCCCCCAGAGTAGGTCGTTGTTTACGCCGAACTGGGTTAACAATACTCTGTGTTATTTACATTCATTGTCTGTTATTTTAAATTGTTCATTATATACTGTTGTGGACACACGCTAGAGCATTTGTCTTAGCTTTACAACTGGTTACATACGACAAGTGCTATAGCTTCTGTCTTAACATCTGTTCCTAATAGGTGCCAGAATTTCACAACTTTTTGAAAAAATTGCGATTTTGACTATGTTTTGAATATCAATAATGTACATTTATGTTATATGATGTCAAAATTAGTGTTTCAATTTAGAAAAAACGAATACAAAAAAACTTGTAGTATTTTGAAAAACGGCTTTACAAAATCTATTTTCAAAAATACAAAGAAAAAAATCTATTTTTTTAAATCTGAAACAAACAGGCCCAATATTTTGGCATTTCTTACTATTGTTGTCTTGAACCAGTTCACCAAAAAGACAGAAATTGCTGGGAATATCAACAAAAGGAAAATATTGAATTCGATCCCATCCATTTGAATATAGCATGCCAAATCTGTTGAAACATGATGAGAATTTAGAGGGAACTTGGTATTGAGATAAACACAAAGTGTTAGAACCATGTAAAGTGTGAATTGAAAAAAGACTCTTTGAGTCCCACATTGCTAAGATCACACTTCTTGGTAGTGTTTATATACTACAAAGTGACAACTAAGGGTATGCCCTTGGGGTACCCACTTTTATAAGAAAGGGAGACCGCACACCGTGTTGAATATCTCACACACACGCGCGCGCCGCTGCCGTTCGGCCGGCCTAGATCAGGTCGGGCTTGGGCTTGGGTGATATATTAATTTTTTAATGCTAAGTGTTTGGGCTTGGGCTTCGCGGTCGATATACTACAGTGCACTATTCGAGTAGTTCCGCGCGAAACGTCTTAAAGAAAGCGACCTAGTTCGCGACTCAGCCAATAATTGATTTCGTTGCCATTTTTGAAAAAATTGTTTTCTGTTTTTTTTACAAATTCAATAAACCATTTTCTAACAATCTGATCCGCAACAGAACAAGAGAAAAATATGTGATTGGTGTCTCTCACCCGATTATAACAAATTACATAACTGCTCTCATGGATGTTTGTAATGACTTCTTTCCTATAGAGGGATTCTCTTGTTGGTAGTCTTCCAAGTAACAATCTCCAACCAAAAATATAAACTTTGGATGGGACATCATTTAACCAAAGGCTCTTTAACGCTATTGCCGTATTTGTATCTAATTCTATAGCGCCATGCCTGCACAACAACTCCATATAAGCAGATTTCACCGTAAATATACTAGCTGCATGGGGTTTCCATCTGCGCTTGTCATTAACATCCCGTCGTGGCCGAACCTGTTCTAATAATAACATAAGATCATGTTCATCTGCTGCTTCATTTTCTTCTAACAACTGTACCCATTCAAGCTTCCACTTCATTTTCTTCGTTTTTTTATAAGATGATGATGTATTTATTTTTGGATAAATTATACTCACTACAAGAAAATTGTCATTTATCAACGGAGGTTTCTAGTGACAGTCGCATATGCCGTAGGTATAGCAGCCCTATACCTACGGAAAAAATTATTAAATGTGGGTATAGATATGTTTCATTAAAAAAAATTGAAAATTAAAAACTAGAAAATGATAAGTTTATACTTTTGTAGTTTATACGATTCATATTTTTTTAATTGTGGGTATAGATTTGTTTTAAAGTACAAAAGTAAATATGATTATATCGTCTCCACAGGGACTGGTGCGATATCGATGTCGTTCAACAATTAATATAATTTTAAGTAGGGTGATTGAAAGATATTTGTTTGTGAAAATTCAGGAAACTATAATAACGATAACAGATGAGTAAATTAACAAAGAGTTGAGATTGCTGGGATTAGATTTCATTAACTCATTCATACATATTTCCCTGACCATTAATACAAATTCTAGCTATCAATCAATATTTTCACATATCGCTCGACGAACATTTCCGTGTCCAGATAACGCCGAGATATCTATTGTACCTATTAACCTCCGTTGTCTCGGATGATCAATAAATACTATAGCGTTAAGATTCGATACTCTAAGTGAATATTAAATCTAAATCTATGTCTAGAGTTTAGAGTTTAATCGATATTATCCTAGTTCTTAGATTCAAAAGGTATATGTCTATAACAATTCAAATCTCAAGATTAAAACATAAAAATCAAGGATAACACCAATATTAATGGATAAACTAGAATCATATATAACAATCAAAACAAATACATACTAACAGAGTTAGTTACATCTAACCCCAACAATGGTGTCTTTAGCTACTCATTCTCATAGTAGCTTTACACAAGTGAGAAGAAAAGAGATGAAATAACAACACCGGTTGATTTCTCGAACAATTGGTGCGCATTCACTCTCGTTTTCCTCCGCTTCTATGGCTCTTTTTCTCTCCTACTTTGTTCTGCGTTTCAGCTCTCTATCTCTGTTTCTCGTCTCCCCCTCTGTTAGAATGAATGGCCACTGCCTTTTATAGGCTTGGAAGCTTTAGCATTAAGCAATGGAATTCTTTGGTAGTAAGAAACATATGAGGTAGTGAGGCGGTGAATATGTCTTCGCCAGTTGTTTTCTTTCAAAGCCCCCCACTTGTTTCTTCTTTTGCTTTTTCCTTAATGTGCTAGTTTCTTTAGTTTTCCTTTTTCTTTTAATAACCTGTAATATATAAATATATCAACTCACTAATAAAAGTATCTATTAACTAATATATAGTATAGTATCTATTATAAACTAGGTGATATATTAACATTTTATAACAAAATAAAATTAATAAGTGTCTTTAGTGTAAATCATTTATAAGTAAAATTGACACTTATCATTAATTTATAAAAACCTACAAAAGTGAAGTGAAATAAGTGAAAATAGTTAAAATATTAATTTGCTAGTAAAGACTAATATTTACAAATAGTTGAGTTTTTACTTTAATTAACTTCATAAAACAAGTCGATAAGTGCTTAAAATGTATACGTAAAATCACTGCCTTTTGGCACTTATCAATTTGTTCCTACTTTTATGTATAGATTCAGTTTTTTTTCTTCTATTTTTAGGTATAGATTCATTATATTCTTTCTATATTTTTTTTTGTTTTTTATCTTATATTTTTTTAGTAATAAATTCGATGGTAATCATTTTTTTTGTTTACAATGTTGCCAATGAGGATTTAACCTAAGACCTCATACATATCCCTGTTGGAACAAAATATGTCTTAATACACACCCTTAAGTTTTGATGATAACAAAGTATTAAATGGACAATTGATGGTACTAATGTTTAAATTAAGTGCAGGAGAATTCAACGTTTAATCAATAGCACACTTAATTTAAACTCTGATGAAACCAATGGAAGTCTGAATATTTAAGACTCTAAAAGATTTCAGATGCTACAACGTGGTAAGAAGCTATACAAAGTTCAGAAGCTCAAAGTAGATCAGAACGTCTGAAAGCTGTTCAGGGACTCAGAGGAGTTCAGAAGCTCAAGGATGTTCAGAGGCCTACAAGAGTTCAGAGGCTGTCTGATAGTCATAAGTCATTTAGAGGATGAAGGCGTTCAGAATCTGAATTACTAAAGACTATCAGAGGCCAACCATTCAAAGACCAATCGGACTCTAAGTTATCAAAGGTTCATCAGAAGCAAAGGGAATTCCCAGTCATCAGAGGGCCACATCAACTACAACTTATCAAGCCTGATGACTTGTTCTAAGGTCAACTAAAATGCAACGGTCACAAAGGATGTGATCCCTCTCTCTAGGAGCTAGTTGTACCTTATAACTGTACCATTGGACAGACAACAAAGGTGAAGCTTCTCTGCAAAGGAAGACGTGGCTTTACTCAACGGATCCTTCATGTCTACAGCTGTCCAAGTTGCAACGGGAATTTCTCCAACGTCTCAATGTCTTTCTCAACTCATATAAATATGCCAAAGAAAGAATTGAAGACTAGCGCTCAACATTAGATAAAATCTCTCAGAAGAAAGTGAGAATTTGAATTGTAATAGATAATATCTCTCAAATGAAGTGAACATAGAAACTAGCTTAGAGCCTCTGAAGTTATTATGATTGTAAAAAGTTTTAAGCTCTTAAGTTAGTAGTAAGTCTTCTGCTTAGTGTAGAAGCAAGTAAGTCTTCTGCTTAGTGTAGAAGCAAGAAAGTCTTCTGCTTAGTGTAGAAGCACGTAAGTCTCAGTCTTAGTGATTAGAGCAGTGAAGTCTTGAGCCTGAGTGCTTGAGCAAGGAAGCCTCTGATCTTGTGTGATCAGAGCAAGGAAGTCTCTCTGTCTTGTGTGACTTAGAGCAGGAAGTCTCAAGCTTGTGTGCTTGAGCAAGGAAGTCTTTGATCTTGTGTGATCAAAGCAAGGAAGTCTCTATGTCTTGTGTGACTAAGAGCAGGAAGTCTTGAGCTTGTGTGCTTGAGCAACTATTGTAATCCGTGTGATTATAGTAAAACTCTCTTGAAAACAAGGGGACTGGAGTATTCTCAATTTGTGAGGGGAACCAGTATAAATTGTTGTGTGTTCTTCTCTCTCTCACTCTCTCATTTACTCCTTCATCATTCATAGCGCCATAAGTTAATTATGTGAATAATCCGCTGTGCTTTAAAGACTCTGAAAAGTTTTTAAATATCTTGGAAAATTTTTAAATATCCAAAACACAATTCAACCCCCCTTCTTGTGTTTTCTCCATGCACCTTTAATTGGTATCAAAGCTCCGGTTCTGTTGGTAAATCACTTAACCGTGAGACAGTCAAGATCCAAAGGAGAAAACCTCCATGGCTCAAAACATGGATAAGTGGAAGCAGAAGCTACATCAACAAGTTGCTGATCTTAGTAAGAAATTTGAAGATGAACTGAGCTTAAATGAAGATCTGAGCAACAATCAAAATCCTTCTACTTCAGGGGATAATCAAACTTCTGGTATTGGTTCTACAGCTACTACTATGTGCCTCATTAGTGATGATAATGAAAGCATTCAGTGGGCAACAGTAAATGGCTTGTTAGATCAATATGAGGAGTTTAGGATGGAGGAAAATGAGAGCATTGAGAAAATGAACATAAGGTTTCAAGCTATTACAAGCAAGCTTGAAGAGCACAACAACAAACTCAGCAACAAAGAACTTGTAAGTAAGTTGCTGAGAAGTTTGCCTCTGAACTGGAATGAAATTCCAAATTCTATAGAGGAAACTGAAGACATTAATTCAATGAGTCCTGAATCATTGATTGATTTTCTCAGAATCCATGAATTGGCTCTGAAGGATATGCAAGAGCTGAACGTTGAAGAAGCAGAAGCAGCAAGGAAAGGAAAGCAAGCATTGGAGCATGAAGATCTTGTTGAAGAACCTGATGAAGAGTATCTTGAAAGGTTTTCAAGAAAAATTCAAAAATGGTACAACTTCAAGAAGAATGGAGGAAGACTGGCTAAAGGAATGACAACATGGGATGTACTAGACAACTTCTCTGAAGATGAGTCTGAAAGAGCACCAAGAGCTAAAGGATCAAGTTCTGAAGATGGCTCAGACTCTGAGACTCAGGCTCTGATAAAAAGTCAGAACCTGAGAGCAAAGAAAGCATCCAGAGAACAATAAATCAGGTATATTCTAGTCTTTCCAAAGCTAAATTGATCAAGCATCTTAATAAGACCTTACTTAAACTCTCTAAGAGTCAGCAGAAGTATAAAAAGCTTAAAGCAGACTATGAGAATTTAAGTAAGCAAGCAAATCACTCTGAAGGTCTTGAACAAAAAGATTTTATCAAAACCAAAAACCTTGAGAATGATTTTGCTATATGTTACAAACCCCTTGAGCACTCTCTAGCTCTCAAAGAGTTTTGTAACATTAATGCTGATCAAAATAAAATTGTTTCCATGCTTTGCAACCTTAAGACCAACAATACTAATGGGATTGGATACTCTAGTAGTAAAACACTAGAGGAACCAAGCTCATCAGTTATTGATGGAAGCTTCTCACTTCCAAATCTTTACACTACATTTGTATCTGATAGTTCTCAGATGAAACAAATGAAGGATGAAGATTTGGCAACTAACAGTCTAGGACCCTCAAGCAAGTGGGTACCAAGAGACAAAATTGTTTACTTGATTGCAGGTAAAACTAAGACTCTGAACCTTCCAATCACATGGATGCATGTGACTGTGAACGGAAGAAGAGCAATTGTGCATAGAAGGCACATTCTTGAAGAGTCAGATGGAGAAGAAGATGAAGAGGAGTACATAAGGAGCAGAAAGGAGTATGAAGACCTTGAAGCATGTATTGAAGATGACAACAACTCAGTGTGGTGGAGTGATTGCTCAGGCTATGACTCTGACTACACCTAATCAAGAAAGCTTCAATACAAGGTAAGTATGCTTAACTCATGAATGACATATTCAGAGAAATAACTCTCAAATGTTGAAAATGTCTTCTTAAGATACATAGTGTTCAGTACTAAAAACCTTGAAAAATCCTATCTGAACATATTTTCTTGTGTCTTGAAAGACTTGTTTTTCAGCCTCTGAAGTTCTTCAGGTTTCAGCATCTGAAGAATCTCAGACTCTGAGAAACATTTCAACCTCTGACGGTTAAGCCTCTGAATACAAAATGAATTGGAAATGTTTAAGTATTTTTACTAAAACGTTTTGGCGCTAAAGAGACAACTCGCATACACGTTCTGATTGGTTTAAAATAGCTAATGATGGTTTATATTCTCGATTTATTTAATGTATTGTGTGCCTTAATATGTTTTAAACAAAATGATTTAAATACTTGCATACTTTACTCTGTTTTCATTCTATTCTGTTGTCTTCAAACATCTCCTTAACAAAACTCTCTCTAGTTTTTAAGCAAACTCTTCACCCTAACTTTCTGTAATTGCATCTACTTCTACATCAGTCTCAGACTCTTCGTTCACTTTTCCTAAAGATTTTCCAATCAACACCATCGCCTGCAAAGAAATGTTTTCTACAGATTTGTCTCTTAAGATGGAGGGAAAATCTTTGAACCTGGTTATGGAACAACCAGTGGACTTTGATAGTTTGGAAAAGAATCAGTTTGATGTTCTAAAGTTCTTCTCTCATCATAAAGGGAGCTTTAGATACATGAATCTTTTAAATGGTCCAATCTATCCTGCTCTGGTAAAAGACTTCTGGATCAGAAGCAAGCTGAAGACAGTTGAAGATTATGATATGGAGCTGGCCGCAAGAAGAAAAGAAAGGGCTGAAAATAGATACAAAACTCCTGAAGAGTTAGGTTTAAGAATCATTGAGGAAGATGAAGTGCATTCTGTTGTGTGTGGTTTTGAATTAATTCTCACTGCTTCAAACTTAGCCAAAGTGCTATCCATTCCAAATGAAGGATTTCACTACTCCTGTGGTCACAATAAAGTAAGGAAGACTGAGTTTCTAAAGATCATAACAAGACTAAGTTACATCAAAGGAAAAAGCTGTGAGAGCGACAAGCTAGAAGATCTGAAGCCCACTCAGAGAATTTTAGCCAAAATAATGTTAAGTTCTATACTTCCTAGCAATAATGACTCTGACAAATTGTCATGGGATCATAGGCATTTTGCTTATTTTCTCTCTAGGAAATATAACTTAAATTAGGCTGAATACATCTTCAAACATCTTTGCAAAGCAGTCTTAAGCACTCAGAATCAGGACAAGCCTATTGTGAATGTCATCTACCCTAGGATACTTAGTGAGATCTTCTATCAATGTGGGGTGATTGACATAATCAAGGCTGCGGGTCATGACTGCTTGTTAAGAGAAATCAGAGCCTCCACAGTATCTGTTCATACCTTTTCTCACATGAACTTACTGTCAGGACATGAAGTTCAACCCTCAGATCCCTTGGTGCCTCAGTCTCACTTAGGACCTTCCTTGATGAAGAAAAACAACATGGATATACCTACTATCTCTAGTAGTATTGTCAATCAGTACATTCAACTACTAGAAAGCTTAGGAGAAGGGTTTGAAGTTGAAGAAGAAAAAGTGAAGAGAAAGAGAAAAAGGACAGATGAAGCTGCAAATGAAGAAAGACATTCAGACTCAAAAGGACACAGTGAGGGATCATTCTGAATCCTCTACTGCAAGATAAAATATTGGGCAAAAACCTTAGGGAAAGGTTAGCCTCAATAATGAATTATCTGAATGTACCTCTTAAGACAGTCTAAAAGGCGATCAAGGCAATCAACAAGCTCTTGAAGAATTCTGTCTATGGAAGTGTTATTAGAAGGTCTGAAGGCAAAGTGAACAAGCTTATGAGAATGGTGAAAAAGTAGATGCTAATCTGAAAAATATCTTAATAACCCTAACAACTTCAACATTAGGATTATCTTGATTTCTTCCATGATTTCTTTAACTGACTAAGCTTTTAAAACACATTAATAGGATAGAGTGTTTATGATCATGAATTTTTCGATTCTATGCTAAGTCTACTCTGATTATTCACTGTGCTTATATGAATGTTTTGATTAACAATATCTGATTGATTGTTTTATTTACTTAATGAAACTAAAATTTATCTTTTGTTTAAACAAACAAATGCATATTGCTTTAATTAATTGATTGTCAAACAAACATATCATGGACATTCAATACTTCAAACTCTTGAGCTCTTATAAATTTTGATTTTCAATAAGTACAATATAAGATGTTCCTAAAAGATTAGATTACATAACAAGAGAAGAATTCTTAACAAGAAATCAAAAATTAAACAAGCCTAAGTAATGAACTTTGTTTCATTAAGAACATAAGTTCTGGATTACATATAATGTTTTCCCAAGGATGATCTTCTGATTGCTTCAAAGGTCATATTTGAAGGTTGCACGCCTAAAAATATAACCTTTTGCAGAGGGGAAAAGTTGAGGCTTTTTGGCTTTTGGCTGAAAACCATCTAATCAACTAGCAGTCTTTCTTAAAGAAATCGAATCAGATGCATCATTTTGGTTTTCTTCAAGAAAAGACTCTAGCCCCTCTAGAGCCTTGGATATCAGTTTGATTTTCTTCAGGAAGATATGTCTTCAGAACTTAAAACAGTCAGAGTCCAAAGATTTCTCTTCAGACTCTGAACTGAGTTCTTCTGTAAAGGACACTGGCTTTGTTTCCATTGGTTTCTTCTTATGTTTTCTCCTATCTTGACTGGCTCTCACTGAAACTACTTTCTTCTTCTCTGAGCGTTTCATTTTTTCTCTCAAGAGATCTATCAATAACCTAAGATTACTCTGTGTGAGTAAAATGACTAGGTATCTCTCTCCTTTTATAAGCAAAATTCAATGGCCGAATATTAAATGTGTTCAACCACTTCTGATTTGACGGCATTGAAAGTTGAATTTCTATTAATTGCTTATATTACCTTTTTGATAATGACAAAAGGGGGAGAAAGAATATTGGTAAATCAATTGTTGGAAGAAGCGAAATTACTTGGCTTTTTAGGGCCTTGTAGTGCTTCAGAGAGAGAACGTAAGAGAGTGGTCAAAATAGTAGCATGAGGTACATGCTTTGTTATGACAATCTGATCTTTGAGGATTTCAAAATATTGTACTAAAGAGCTCTGAACTGTTTTCAAATTTTTTTGTTCAGACTCTGAGCTATTTTCTTTGAAAAGTTTTTTTTTAAAAGCTCTGAACTGTTTGAAAATATTTTGAACTCTGAATCTATTAATGATAACCATCAGAACCAAGTGTGTATGTAGAAGTCTTTAAGCGCCTCTGATTCTATTTTGTCATTCAATTTAAATATTGCTTCAATTTAAATATTGTTTCATCTTGCATCTGCATTAAGGGCTTAATTTTCAAGGAGAATGCATTTATTAATTGAAGTTTATTATTCATAGTTAGTTCTTGAGTAAGGGTGCAACTTTACTCAAAGATTATCACACTATCGAATGAAGAAGCTTGCAAACCTTGTTCTTTACATAGTGAAATATGAATAATTTAAGTCATATAATAAAGTATTTCTGAAACTGATTAAAATTAACTATGGATACAAAATAGGGGGAGCTTACAAACCTAACCCTATGGGTTATCAGACTTAGGGGGAGCATGCAAAACTCAGAAGCCTAATGTCAACATAGCTGATTTTTATCAACAACAATTGTATTTAATACTTGTGTTTGTCATCATCAAAAAGGGGGAGATTGTTGGAACAAAATATGTGATAATACACACCCTTAAGTTTTGATGATAACAAAGTATTAAATGGACAATTGATGGTACTAATGTTTAAATTAAGTGCAGGAGAATTCAACGTTTAATCAAGAGCACACTTAATTTAAACTCTGATGAAACCAATGGAAGTCTGAATATTTAAGACTCTGAAAGAGTTCAGATGCTACAACGTGGTCAGAAGCTATACATAGTTCAGAAGCTCAAAGTAGATCAGAACGTCTGAAAGCTGTTCAGGGACTCAGAGGAGTTCAGAAGCTCAAGGATGTTCAGAGGCCTACAAGAGTTCAGAGGCTGTCTGATAGTCATAAGTCATTTAGAGGATGAAGGCGTTCAGAATCTGAATTACTAAAGACTATCAGAGGCCAACCATTCAAAGACCAATCGGACTCCAAGTTATCAAAGGTTCATCAGAAGCAAAGGGAATTCCCAGTCATCAGAGGGCTACATCAACTACAACTTATCAAGCCTGATGACTTGTTCTAAGGTCAACTAAAATGCAACGGTCACAAAGGATGTGATCCCTCTCTCTAGGAGCTAGTTGTACCTTATAACTGCACCATTGGACAGACAGCAAAGGTGAAGCTTCTCTGCAAAGGAAGACGTGGCTTTACTCAACGGATCCTTCATGTCTACAGCTGTCCAAGTTGCAACGGGAATTTCTCCAACGTCTCAATGTCTTTCTCAACTCATATAAATATGCCAAAGAAAGAATTGAAGACTAGCGCTCAACATTAGATAAAATCTCTCAGAAGAAAGTGAGAATTTGAATTGTAATAGATAATATCTCTCAAATGAAGTGACCATAGAAACTAGCTTAGAGCCTCTGGAGTTATTATGATTGTAATAAGTTTTAAGCTCTTAAGTTAGTAGTAAGTCTTATGCTTAGTGTAGAAGCAAGTAAGTCTTCTGCTTAGTGTAGAAGCAAGAAAGTCTTCTGCTTAGTGTAGAAGCACGTAAGTCTCAGTCTTAGTGATTAGAGCAGTGAAGTCTTGAGCCTGAGTGCTTGAGCAAGGAAGCCTCTGATCTTCTGTGATCAGAGCAAGGAAGTCTCTCTGTCTTGTGTGACTTAGAGCAGGAAGTCTCAAGCTTGTGTGCTTGAGCAAGGAAGTCTTTGATCTTGTGTGATCAAAGCAAGGAAGTCTCTATGTCTTGTGTGACTAAGAGCAGGAAGTCTTGAGCTTGTGTGCTTGAGCAACTATTGTAATCCGTGTGATTATAGTAAAACTCTCTTGGAAACAAGGGGACTGGAGTACTCTCAATTTGTGAGGGGAACCAGTATAAATTGTTGTGTGCTCTTCTCTCTCTCACTCTCTCATTTACTCCTTCATCATTCATAACGCCATAAGTTAATTGTGTGAATAATCCGCTGTGCTTTAAAGACTCTGAAAAGATTTTAAATATCTTGGAAAGTTTTTAAATATCCAAAACACAATTCAACCCCCCTTCTTGTGTTTTCTCCACGCACCTTCAATCCCTCACTACTATATAAAATCTAATGGCTTTTGTGGTAAATCAATCTTATTACTTGTATTGTATAGTATTATATATTGCTTTTAAGAAGTAAAGTATTATATTAGGAAATATATATATATACATATATATATATATATATATATATATATATATATATATATATATATATATATATATATATATATATATATATCACCGAATTTATTAATAAAAAAATATTGAAAAATATATAAGATAAAAAACAAATAAAATATAGAAAGAATATAATCAATCTATACATAAAAATAGAAGAAAGAAAAAGAAAAAAAAACTAAATCTATACATAAAAGTAGGAACAAATCTATACCCACAATTAAAAAAAATATGAATCGCATAAACTATAAAAGTATAAACTTATCCTTTTTTAATTTTTAATTTTCAATATATATATATATATAAAACAAAAAATTAAGGAACTTATGGAGAAAGAAAACGACACTCACTTTATACAAAACAAAAAATACTTTATATAAAAAATAAAATAAAAAGAGAGAGAAATGAACACTCAAAGCAGGATACGTAACAAAAAAAAAGCAGAATATAACATGCGACTCATCAATCTCTCAATTTCTCTCTCGAACTCTCGCATGAATCCCTTTATTTAATTCTATTCTTTCGATTTCTATCCACGGCTAATGGTTTTTAATTTTTTATTTTGATTAGGTTTTGATTTCTCAGTGAAAAATGTTTTAGAGGATAAGATCAACACTCCCCTCTCTAAGCTCTACGTTTGATTTTGGGTAAGGTTTCTATTCCACACTTTTCTTCTTCAGTTTTGTCGGGGTTTTCTCTCTCTCATGTGTGTACTTTTGTTGTTCGATGCCTTCGATGCTAGTATTTGGAAGCCTCGTTGACCGTAAAAAATATTATGAACTCTTTACTCATAATGTATAAGTTTCTTAATGCCTTCGATGCAATATCGATATGAATTGAATTTTATTCATTCATAATATATGGTGATGGATTATTAGATGCCTCGATGACCCGAAAGGAATCAAATAATATTATTTGTTATATAAATTGTTGCTAGTATTTGGATGCTTCATTGACCGTAAAAGAAAACATTATGAACATTTTACTCATAATGTAAAAGTTGCTTGATGTCTTCGATATGATATTGATATGAATTGAATTTGATTCGTTCATAATATAAGCCATGAATTATTCGATGCCTCAATGACCCGAAAGGAATCAATGAATATTATTTGTTATATAAATTGTTGATAGTATTTGGATGCCTCATTGACTGTATAAAAACATTATGAACTCTACTCATAATGTAAAAGTTGCTTGATGACTTCGATGTGATATCGATATGAATTGAATTTGATTCTTTCATAATATAAGAGATGGATTATTGGATGCATCAATGACCCGGAAGAAATCAATTAATATTATTTATTATATAAATTATTGATAGTATTTGGATGCCTCATTGACCGTCAAAAAACATTATCATAGCTGCTAATCAAAAGTTGCACGATGTATTGGCAAGATTCCCAAACCCAAAAAATTGAAAGCTTCTTTCTCTTTGAAAATAAAGAGTTGCGCGATAAACTTAAGCAAATGGAAAATCAAGATAGTACAAATTCGGTGTTGGCAAATGTGTTGTCATTAATGATTTGTTGAGAAGATCTGAATGACATTTTACGAGCTGCAATACAGGTATATTTTATTTTACTCTTCGTGTTCATATTTCGAATATTATGAAAACATCAATTAACTTGAGTTTGTGTTTGATCTCTTTTATTTTCTATAGGTTACATATGCTTCTAGTGCCTCCGACCAAACGGATTCTCAAAGTCCATACACTGACGAAGATTGAAGAGAGAGATTAGAAGTAAACAATGTAAATTGTTGTTGTTTATTGCTTAGTAGGAATGTCATGTACTATGTTGTGGGCTGTAAGCCGTTGGAGTTTATTGTTTGGTAGGATGTCATACATATGTATGTTTTTAGAGTTGTAATTTTGGGATGGATTTGATTAGAAGTAACTAGTAGTTCTCTTAAGTTATTTGGTGCAATTTCAATTTTAGAAGATTTAGCTAGGTGCCATTGTTTTGGTGTTTTAATGTACTCTGTTAGTTTGTAAGACTTATTATTTATTTTAATCAATAAAATGGAAATTCTCTTTTATAATTATAGTTGACTTGGTGTGTAGAAAATATGCATGTTGGCAAATTATTATTATTATTTAAAAAAAATGTACAATCTGTCAAAAAAAAAAGATGCAAAAAAAAAATTCAAACCTATACCAACGGACAAATTCGTGGGTAAATCAATTTACAATAGTTTGTAATGTCCGTGGGTATAGCTCCTAGGCTAGTCCAATGCCAAAAAAAGTTGTTGCTATAGGCTATAGCAACGGCAAATGCCATGGGCACAACGATATAAAGTAGACGGAACAAAACGCCCGTGGGTATACGTTTTATGGCCTTTACCCACGGATTTTGGACCTTTAGCAACAACATTTCGCCGTAGCTATATGTCAAGTTTCTTGTAGTGACTATTGAACCATCTAATTTTTACAAACTTGTTATTTTGCCTCCAATTAATTTTGTGAAAGTTAGAAGGCTACAAGTGCAATTTAAAATTTATTTATTTTAATATAACACCAATAAGAAAAAGGCTTAAATGCAGTTTTACCCCCCTGTTTTCAAAAAATCGGAATTTTGCCCCCCTATTTCACTAAAAGGGTAATTAATCTTTGTCTGTAACTCCAAATTTAGTGGAGTTTGATTCCGTGGAAAGCTAACTCGATTACGGTCATTTTGGTACCCATTTGGTGAATTATTGATCAAAATTGAGTTTTGTGCGAAACTTTGAAGTTGAGGCTCATAAGCAAACTTCAAAGTTTCGCACAAAACTCAATTTTGATCAATAATTCACCAAGCTGGTACCAAAATGACCATGATTGAGTTAGCTTTCCACAGAATCAAACTCCACTAAATTTGGAGTTACATAGAGAGATTAATTACCGTTTTAGTGAAATTGGGGGGGCAAAATTCTGATTTTTTGAAAACAGGGGGTAAAACTGCATTTAAGCCAAAGAAAAATGAACCTACATATTTGCAATTGTTTTAGAGAAATGGAAGACAATTATAAACAAAAAAAAAAAATAGAAGACATGAATAAATTTGATTCAAGTAAAAATTATAACACTAATTTAAATATTAGTTGTGAGAGAATGTATACGTAGATAATAATTAGTTGATGTCAAAGTAAAATTTTAAACTATAAATATTGAAGGGAAATAACAAATAAGAAGAAGAGAAGAAAAATGATTTATGTTGCTCTATTGGGAGAAAATGTTGCATACCGAGTAAAGTTAGAGAAAGAGAAGGTGTGAAGAATTTGATTGGAGAATATGAGTATGTAAACACAAATAAAACTAGAAAAGAGAATTAAGGGTGCATTTGATTTGCTAAAAAATGAGGGACAACACAGGACAAAAATAATTGTCCATCGTTTGATGTTAAAAAACACAAAAGGACAGCACAAAATAATAGTTGATGGACATAACAAAGTAGCGCTTTTTTGTAACCCACTTTAGTGGGGGACAAGTTTTTGTTCGCTGGACAAACAATTTAAAAATACAATTTTGTCTTTGTAACTTAGGTTATTCTCGCTAGCATCTTCTTTCTCCTAATTGTCCACTGCTTGCTTCTGCTGTGATTCTGCTGGTAGCTACTTTCCTCATCACTCTATCAGGTAATTTTTTTTTTTTGCTTTTTTTTTCCGGTTATTTTGTTTAATTCCTTTTTAGCTCTTGTGTCTTAAAGTAGAAAATGTAATATTTTATTGAATTAATTTTTGTAGCACTTTTACTTGTTGATTTGTTTAAATTGTTTTTCCTTATGTAGTTATAATGGAAGATGAACAAATTTTTCATTTCCTTCTTGTTTGGAGGATGTATATCCATATTTTGGCCATGTATGCTGCTGGTTGTTTTTCCTTGAATTTTACTTTGACGGATGATTATGAGAGAAGGTCTTTGAATGAAAGAGCTTTATCTAGGTATGACTCACGAAGGGATGTTTTGGACTCTATCATTAGTGCAAGTGATTCTCATTGCATATGGGAATTAAGGATGTGTAGAAACACATTTGCACATGTTTGTGAGGTTTTAAGGGTGTGAGGAGGATTAGTGAAACTTGGACAAGTGACCGTTGAAGAGCAAGTTCCAGTATTTTTAAATATACTCGCACATCATACAAAGAATCGAAGTATTCAAGTTCGAATGTCTAGATCGGGACAAACAATTAGCAGTTCCAATTGGTATGACAATTTTAATTTTTAAAATTTTTGTAAAACATGATTGATTACAAACAATTAATTGTTGCTAATATTTTTAGGTTCATATTATCTTGTTGATGGTGGATACACTAATGGGGAAGGCTTTCTTGCCCCATATAGAGGGAAACGATATCACTTGCAAGAGTGGGGCGCCGGTCAACGTTCGCCTCAAGATCGTTAAGAGTTATTTAATTATAGGCATGCTCGGGCAAGGAATGTAATAGAGAGATATTTTGGCTTATTAAAGAAACGATGGGCTATATTAAGAAGTCCATCATTTTATCCCATTAGAACACAATGTCGAATGATCCTTGCTTGTTGTTTATTGCATAACTTCATCCGTATGAACATGGCATTAGATCCAGAAGAATTTGCTACATTTACAGACGATGAGGTACCTGTGGGCGAAGAAACCATGAATGTAGTAGGAACTATTGAACCTAGCAACCAATGGACTCAAAGGAGGGATGCACATGCACAAGAAATGTTTACATAATTTGGGAATAGACATAGACATCAGATAGAAGTAGTTTATTGGATATGGATATTTTTTAGGTTTTATTTTCTTTATGCTATGAATGAAGTGTGAACTTATTAAAATGTGATTGTCCACATCTTTACTGCATTTTATTTTATTTTATTTTATTTTATTGCACTTGTGAATGAAATATTTGTTGTTACAACCTTTTAATTTTTTGTTGTTTAGAAATGGAAAATGAAGTTGGCGTTAATAATGAACAATCCATGAGTAACATTAGAGTCCAACGTAATTGGAGTGCAATTGAAGAAGAAACTTTACTCACTATATTAGAAGAGATGGTGGTGGCTGGAAACAAAGGAGAGAATGGAACATTCAAAACTGGAACTCATGAAGAGGTTTGTAAGAGAATGAAAAATAAAATTCCTGGAATAGCTATCAATGTTAAACAAATTGTTAACAAGATGAAAAGATGGGCAATGAAGCTTAATGATGTTGTTGATATGATGAACACTAGTGGATTTGGATGGGATGACACAAAAATGTGTGTCGTTTGTGATAGCAGTCAAGTCTTATCTCAATATTTGGAGGTATTTATTTAGTTTGTTGTTTGTCTAGTGTGTAGCTTTGTTATTCATTTGACGAATTATTTTTTCCTTGTAGAAACATCCAAAAGTTGGCAATCATGTCAATAAAGAGTTTGAGAGATTGCAAGGTATTTTTGGCAAAGACCGTGCAAATGGTAAGAGAGCTGATGAAGGAGTGGAAAATGAAACAACCGAGAATCAAGTTGGTGACAATGATGAATTGTTGAACGAACATGATAATTCACCTACTTCTGTTGGAAAAATTTATGTAGAACATCTCCTAAGCGACCTCGACTTGCTCAACTAGCCACTAAATTTTTGGAGAGTTTTGAAAGTAATATGGAAGTTGTGACTACTGATTTTGCAAAAGTTGTAGCCAAACTTCCAGATCCTTCAAAGCCGGATCCTTCAAAAGCTGACTTGGTTGATGAAATTAAGAAATTGGGATTAACTGGTGATGAGGAAATTGACTTGGTGATCAAATTTTCTCATAATCAACAGTATGAAAAGTTCTTTTGGGAGTTTGAAGGTTCACAAATAATGACTTTTGTGAGGAAGATCATGAGAATGACTTGACTTTTAGGAGTTTGACGATGATATTCAGACGTGTTATTAGACAAGTCGCATATTTTATGTTTTAATTAAGATTTATTTTGTAACCTATCAACATCAGACTTTGGTTAATAGGATTATTTGGTGTGTTTTGGATATTAATTTTATGTAGTTTTTGTGTTTTGGTTTTGATTATTACAAATTTCATTGATATACAAGTGTGTGTTTTTTTTAATTATTAGGAGTAATGGATATTAAATAATTGTTATTTTATTGAAATAATAAATAAAATATTTTTATATCTCTAAAATTTTGTTTTGTGTATTTATACAATGCAAAATCAATCATTGCACATTAGAAAGGGCATTACAGTAAATTTTGTAATATTTTGTCCGGTACTTAACATATCAAACAAGGTACAATACAAAATTGTTTGTCCTGTGTAGCGATCATCAAACAGAGTACAATACAAAAAGTTGTCTTGTAACTCTGTCACTTGTCCACTACTGTTCTGTCCCGTAACCATCATTTAGCATAGAAGTCTATACTCAACCACAAAAGCTAACTTGAGAGTTGAGGTTTGCACTACATTATAAAGGCTATCTTTGTTACATCTCTAGTCAATGTGGGACTTCTAACACACCCCCTCACGCCCAGCACTATTGGGCTTGGTGCGTGGAATCAACAACAATGGGTGGCCCAAAAATGGATCTAGGATAGGCTCTGATACCATATTAGAATTTGAGAGACTTATACTCAACCACAAAAGTTGGCTTGAGAGTTGAGGTTTGCACTACATTATAAAGGCTATCTTTGTCATATCTCTAGTCAATGTGAGACTTCTAACAAAGGGAAATGCTCAATGTAGCGAAAAACAATTTCACGAGAATATCACGAACCAGGTGGCACACAACAATTTGCCTATTCTCTCTCCCTTTTTTTTCTTTCAATTATTTATTTTTCTTTCTTCTTCAACACCGCTTCACTTTTATTTTCACAGCACTACTTCACTTTTCCATAGTTTCCGCAGATTCAACACTGCTTCAGTATAGTTCCACCGGTTTGGGTCTTAATAAGGGTCTTTACTTAAATTTGAAGGGACTTTTAAGAATTTTGAGGTATATGCTGAAATGAAGGGGATATTCAACTCTTTCTTTAATGGCTTAATTAATCTTGTTATTTTCACTTTGAAATCAGATTGAATACAATTGATTTGGCCATATTTTGTTTCTCTGTTTGCCCCAAAAACAATGTGATGTTATGTATCCATGGCTGTCGCGGTGATTTTTGGATATCGAGTTATTAATTAACTTCGAATCACAATTTAATATTCCACCACCGATCTTTAATTTATCCGAGGGAAAGGGAAAAAAGTTCGGAAAAAAACCCTATTTTTTAGAGAACAAGGTTCGGGGGTTTGTTATACGAAGGGAAGGTATTAGCACCCTAAGTATCTATAGTACTCTATAGGAACTTCTTGTTTTTATTTTATCTATGCGCTTTATTTTTAATTGCTTGTAAAAAATGTCTAGGATTTAAGACTAGAGTGAAAATTTAGAAAAAAAGTTTAAAGTGATGAAAAAAGAAGAAAAATGTTTTTGTTGATTTTATTGATTGGAGAGACAAGTCTCATGCCTACGTACCCGAGGGATCAAACCACCGTAGTTCGGGGTAAAAAGACGAGTAAATTTGTTTGTTTGATTTTAAAGTTTTGAAAATGGTTTTAAAGACCAAAAGCCAAAAATGGCAAAATGTGAGTTTGATTGATGTTAGTTTGTGAAAAAAAAGTCTATATAGTTAAATTGATTAAAGTTTGATTATGAAAATAAGACGCGGACACTTGGTTTAAAATCCAAGATTTGTTGAGAAAATGTTTGAAGTGATAAAAGACACTTGGTTTGAATTCCAAGGTTTTTGATAGAAATGTTTGATGAAACATTTTGTGTTTCCATGATATTTCGAAAAGAAAATAATTATGTATTTTTTGAAAGAGGTTTTGACCTCATTTTTTGAGAAGAAAATAGGTAATGGTTACGCGCGCAAAATGACACTAACCTAAAACGTCATAACAAATAAATTAAACGCGAAGACAATTCGCCATGATATTTTGATCAAAGCGACGCCTTTTCCCTCGGAATTTAATGTTACGCATATTGGCGGAAAGCGATAAAAAATAAATATGCATGAGATGCAATTTTTCATTTAGGGTACATTGGCCTAATCACACTCTAAAATCTTTGCGAGAAAATAAATATGAAATGATGCAAGAGAGGGGGGATGCTATGCACTTTTATTTAGAGTTTACATTTGGCCTATTTACATCCTAAATTCAAGAGCAAAAATAAATGACGATTAATAAAGCGATAAACAATCAATATTGTGATGATAATGATGTTACAAAAAAAAGGGTAAATATGATAAATAAATGGACGTAATGAAATAATATGAAATGCATGGATAAATAGCATGAATAAATAAATAAATACGAAACTAAAACTAAAAAAAAAATGAAAATGAGCCTCGACATCGTGCTTGATTGGCTAAAATAATAGCTAAGATAACTTATGCCAAAAGCACTTATCTCATAAGCTAAAAAAAAAAAAAAAAAAAAACAGGGGGGGTGTGAATAGTAAAACGAAATAAAAGGGGGTGTAAGAAGCAGCAAAAACAGTAAAAGTCCAGCCCAACAAGGGCCCATCTGTGTAAAAAAACAAACAAAAAACCAGGATCAATTCTGGCCGTCTGATGGATCAGACAGCCCTGATCTAAAATTAAAGAAGGAAAGATCTAGGCCACCTGATTGAAATCAGAGGCTGAGAAGAGAGGGTGTATGGTGTGCTGCAATGGACATGCGCACACCGGATCGGGTTGGGGTATAAATACCCCCAAACCCTAAAAAATCATATTTTTCTCTCTTCTTCTCCTTCCTCACCGCCGCACCACTCCTTTCTTCTTCCTCTCTCCCTCGTTTTCGGCCACCATCTCAACCACCCAAAACTCCATTGTTTTAAAAAAACTTCCAACATCAAACCTACTCAAAATCTTCTCCTAAATCCAAATCTAAACCCAAAATAAACAAACAAAATTTCCACAGACCGGATCGGAACAAAAACAGAAAAGAAATTCAACCTTTGGTTTGTTCGAAACTGAAACGGTTTTGGTTAAATTCTTCTTCTATTCTTCACGATTTTTGATTTCTTTTCCTCTCCTTGTTTCTATTTTCGATTCGGTTTTGGGTTCTGGGTTTGGGTTGTTGATGAAATTCTGTGATGTGGAGAAGGTTTGATCTTTTTATGCGTTTTGATTTTCCTGTTCTGTTGTTTTTTGCGGTTCTGGATTTTTTTAAAAAAAAAAAGAAGGAATTGAAGATTGTTGGTTCTGTAATGAGGAAGATGATGATGTTTTTTGTTTATGATTTTTGGTTTTGTTTTTGTTCTGGATTTTTGATGATTTTTCAGATCTAGAAAAATTAGGGTTTGGATTTTGTTGTTTGCTCTGCGGCTGAGACTATTTTTTTTCTTGTTCATTAATTGCTGTTCACTATATACACAAAATTGAGGTCTCTGATACCCTCTGGACTAAGCCAAAACCTGGACAAAATTTGCAATTTGGGACAAAAGGACACTGTTCAGGCAGAAAGCCTTCTGCACATGGGAGAGTTGACTTTCAATTTTTTCTGATTTTTTTAATCAGAAAAAAAAAGGACAAAAATAAAATTAAATAATAAAAACAAAATAATTAAATTAAATAAATATAAAAAACGAAAATTAATAAAAAAACAGAAAATAAAAAGGAAATAAAATAAATAAATAAAATTAAAAAAAGAAGAAGATAATAATAATAACAAATAATGGTAAAAATAATAAATAATAATAATAATAATAGAAAAAGAATAAATATAAAAGAAACAACAAATGAGGTATTTTAAAATACCTCTCTTCCGAAATTTCGTCAGAAATGACAAAGAGGGCAAGAAGGTTTTAAACGCCGAACAAAATCAATCGGTCAAAAAATGGGGTATGACAGATGCCCCTATTTAATTTTCTTCCATCGGAGATAAAAAGAAAGAGATAATTTTTGATGATGTTTTTGTTTTGGTTCGACGATGGAAGAGACTTAAATACAGAGTACACCATTTTTGACCGAATTGAACTATAAAATGCTGTGATATGACGTCATGAGTGTTATGCTGATGAATGTTATGTTTACAAGTGTTTTGAATATAATGAAGATTATTTGACAGGGGTGATGAAGACAGAAAGCGATAAAGTCCTGTGTACGGACAGAAGTAAAGACTGAAAGCGATAAAGTCCTGTGTACGGACATAAGCAGATAAAGTCCTGTGTGCGGACAGAAGTAAAGACCGAAAGCGATAAAGTCCTGTGTACGGACAGAAGTAAAGACTGAAAGCGATAAAGTCCTGTGTGTGGACATAAGCAGATAAAGTCCTGTGTGCGGACCGAAGTAAAGACTGAAAGCGATAAAGTCCTGTGTATGGACAGAAGTAAAGACGGAAAGCAATAAAGTCCTGTGTGCGGACATAAGCAGATAAAGTCCTGTGTACGGACAGAAGTAAAGACAGAAAGCAATAAAGTCCTGTGTATGGACAGAAGTAAAGACTGAAAGCGATAAAGTCCTGTGTATGGACAGAAGTAAAGATGGAAAGCAATAAAGTCCTGTGTACGGACAGAAGTAAAGATGGTGTCCACCAACATTGTGGGATGGTAAGGACAAGTAAAGGCAGTGTCTACCAACATTGTGGGATGGTAAGGACACATCGAGGAAATAAATTGTCTGCTGACATTGTGGGAGAGCGAGACATGACAAGAATATGTATTTGTCTGGACCAGACGCACTGGAAATGACTTTTTTTTTTTTTTGGGAAATTATCCACAAGTTTGCAGTTGTTTGTTTGCAAAACCTGCTACTTGAAATATGCTTGATAGAGACATCTCTAGACCAGACTCACTGGGGATGGCTTTTTGTGATGTATGATTCATGGAGACATCTCTGGACCAGATACACTGGGGATGACTCTTTTTGTGATGTATTGAAACAGGACACGTGATGGTCAATGCAGTATGTATGAATGATTTTGTTTGCATGTCGTATGTAAATATGAATGTATGTATACATACGTGAATGATTGTATGTATGTATGTATGTATGTATGTATGTATGTATGTATGTATGTAGCTTGTATTTGTATGACTGAATGATATTTGTACACGACTGGATGAGACAAAAGCTTGATCAGAAAAGATGAACATCGGGCCGACGTATCTGTACAACCACTCAATAGTTCTCCACTGGGGACATCACCCCTTAAAGGTGAAATAAATCAGATTCTCGAGGTAAAACCCGGTATGGTATGTCAATCCATGTTAAGAATGATTGCTTCTCGGGGTAAAGCCCATTGGTCAGAGATTTGGCAGAAGTCGCCATTTCGTACACTGAAACCGAATATTTTCTCATGGTCTTTGCTTCAACAGTCATGCTTTTGCTTTTTCCTCTTTTTTTTGAAATCCCTAACTTTTGCCTGGATCGCCCTTTCGGGTCTTCAATCCACCGGGAATATATATTTTTTGTTTTGCCCCTAATTTTTGCTTGGACCGCCCTTTCGGGTTTTCAATCCACCGGGACGCTCATTTTTGCCTAAGCCGCCTTTTCAGGTTTTCGACTTATCGAGCTTTGTTTTTTTTTAGCAATGACTATATTTGCCTTGTTGAATCTGTCTGCTTTCGGAACAATGTTGATATATGCTTGTATGACTCATGAATCTAAGAAATATGTTTGTCATTTATTTTTTTTCAAAAAAAAGAACTACTAAAAAAACTTTAAATTATTTTTTTTGAGTTTTTGCTTCAAGTACTTTAAATTGAAAGAGGGAGAAACAAAATTGCAAATAAATTTGAATTCCAAATAGAGGGCACAGGCTCGAATTTGATTAAAAGAGTGGCGATTGGCGAAAAGCACAACCCCACAGATCGTTACAAAGATGAAAAATGGTAATTGGGTGGGAAAGGTACGTTAAACACAATGATCGCTATTCTCCCTAACAACTTTGAATTTGCAGTCTAAAATGTTGTAAGCCAAAGATATTCTGTCAATCGAGGTACTCTGAGCAAGTGATGCCTGATCCGATGCAGTTACTTGTCTTATTCCTTAATTTTTGCATAGATCGCCTTTTCAGGTTTTCGACCTATCAGGATATTATTTTCTGTTTATGTCTCTAATTTTTGCCTGGACCGCCCTTTCGGGTTTTCAGCCCACCGAGACGCTCATTTTTGCCTAAGCCGCCCTTTCGGGTTTTCAACTTAGCGAGCTGTTCTTTTATTTTTTAGACAAAGTATTTCTTGACTGCATCGGCATTCACAGGACGAGGGAGCTCATCACCATCCATGGTTGCAAGAGTCATAGCACCACCAGAAAAAGCTCTTTTGACAACATACGGGCCTTCATAATTAGGCGTCCACTTGCCCCTAGAATCCGGCTGAAAGGACAAAATCTTTTTGAGCACAAGGTCACCTTCACGGAACTCACGAGGCCGAACCTTCCTGTCAAAAACCTGTTTCATTCTTCTCTGATATAACTGTCCATGACATAAAGCCGCCATGCGTTTCTCCTCAATTAAATTCAATTGGTCATATCTATTCTGGCACCATTCGGCCTCGGCCAACTCAGTTTCCATTAAGATTCTCATTGATGGGATTTCAACCTCTACGGGGAGTACTGCTTCCATGCCGTATACTAAAGAGAAAGGGGTTGCCCCTGTCGAAGTACGAACTGAAGTACGGTATCCATGTAAAGCAAAAGGTAACATTTCATGCCAATCTTTGTAAGTGACCACCATTTTCTGCACGATCTTCTTGATGTTCTTATTTGCAGCTTCAACTGCGCCATTCATCTGAGGCCGGTAAGGAGATGAATTATGATGCTCAATCTTGAACTCGTCACACAAATCTTTCATCATTTTGTTATTCAAATTTGTCCCATTATCTGTAATAATCTTGTTAGGAACACCATAACGGCAGATAAGATGGTTCTTGATAAAACGTACGACCACCTGCTTGGTCACATTGGCATAAGACGCTGCCTCAACCCACTTGGTGAAGTAATCAATAGCCACTAAGATGAAACGATGTCCGTTGGAAGCCTTTGGTTCAATCCGACCAATCATGTCGATACCCCACATAGAGAACGGCCAAGGAGAAGAGAGAACATTCAGAGAAGTTGGCGGTAGATGTATCTTATCCGCATAAATCTGACATTTATGGCATTTCCTGGCATGTTTGTAACAATCAGACTCCATCGTCAACCAATAGTAGCCGGCTCTTAACATTTTCTTGGCCATTGTGTGTCCATTAGGATGGGTTCCGAATGAACCTTCATGTACTTCATGCATCAATAGATCAGCCTCATGTTTGTCCACACACCGCAGCAGGACCATATCAAAATTTCTTTTGTATAACACCTCATCATTCAGGAAGAAACTACTGGACAGCCTTCTCAGAGTCTTTTTGTCTTTGCTAGATGCCCCAGGGGGATATTCTTGCTTCTGAATGAACATCTTGATATCATGAAACCAAGGCTTGTCATCCACCACTTCCTCGGTTGCAAACACATATGCTGGTCTCTCAAGGCACCGAATACTGATGGTTGGTATCTCGTTCCGGCGATTAACTCGATACATTGAAGATAGAGTGGCTAAAACATCGGCCATTTGATTCTCGTCACGAGGAATGTGATGTAGCTCCACTTTATTGAAGAAAGTTAACAACCGTCTTGCATAATCTCTGTAAGGAATCAAACCAGCATGGCGAGTCTCCCATTCTCCTTTGATCTGATTAATCACAAGAGCTGAGTCTCCATAAATGTCGATGTTTTTGATCCTTAAGTCAATAGCTTCTTCAATGCCCATGATGCAAGCTTCATATTCTGCAATATTGTTAGTACACTCAAATTGTAATCTCGCAGTGAAAGGAATGTGATCACCTTTAGGGGTAACAATGATTGCCCCAATTCCACTACCGTAGAGGTTAACGGCCCCATCAAATATCAAACCCCACTGGGATTCAGAATCTGGCCCCTTGCCAAACACCGGTTCATCACAATCCTTCATCTTCAGATACATGATCTCTTCATCTGGAAAATCAAACTTGATTGGCTGGTAATCTTCAACTGGTTGGTGAGCCAAATGGTCAGCAAGAATACTACCCTTGATTGCCTTTTGGGTACGGTACTCAATATCGTATTCGGATAACAACATCTGCCAACGGCCAATTCTTCCGGTTAGAGCTGCCTTCTCAAAAATGTACTTAATTGGATCCATTTTGGATATCAACCAAGTAGTATGATTAATCAAGTAATGCCGGAGACGTTTGGTAGCCCAAGCCAAAGCACAACAAGTCTTCTCAAGCATGGAGTATCGAGATTCACAATCTGTGAATTTCTTACTCAAATAATAAATTGCGTGCTCTTTTCTGCCGGTTTCATCCTGTTGCCCCAGCACACAACCCATAGATTCTTCTAGCACGGTTAAATACATGATGAGCGGTCTCCCTTCAACTGGAGGGATAAGGATCGGAGGTTCCATTAAATACTCTTTGATACTGTCAAAAGCTTTCTGACAATCCTCTGTCCAAACAATCCCTTGATTTTTGCGAAGCAATTTGAAAATCGGCCCACATGTGGCAGTCATATGGGAGATGAATCTAGAGATGTAATTTAGTCGACCCAGGAAACCTCTAACTTGCTTTTCTGTTTGTGGAGCTGGTATTTCTCTGATGGCTCTGACTTTGTCTGGATCTACCTCGATACCCTTTTGACTAACAATGAACCCCAGGAGCTTTCCGGATCTAACACCGAAAGTACATTTGTTGGGATTTAAACGGAGACGATATTTCCTCAACCTTTGAAACATTTTCGATAAGTACTCCACGTGCTCTTCTTCAGTACCCGATTTGACAATCATATCATCTACGTATACCTCGATCTCTTTGTGCATCATGTCATGAAAAAGGGTAGTCATGCCCCTTTGATAAGTAGCACCCGCATTTGTTAGACCAAAAGGCCCAAGGTGTAATGAAAGCGGTCTTCTCTCTATCTTCAACTGCCATCTTGATCTGATTATACCCGGAGAAACCATCCATGAAGGAGAAAACCTTGGATTTAGCTGTGTTATCGACCAATACATCAATGTGAGGCAAAGGAAAATCATCTTTCGGACTGGCTTTGTTCAAATCTCTGTAATCAACACACATTCTGACTTTGCCGTCCTTCTTTGGAACCGGTACTATGTTAGCCAACCACTGAGGATATTCTGATGTAATAAGAAAACCAGCGTCAATTTGTTTTTGTACTTCTTCTTTAATCTCGAGGGCCATATCCGGATGAGTTCTTCTTAACTTTTGCTTTACCGGAGGACATTCTGGCTTCAGAGGCAAATGATGTTCCACAATTTCGGGATCTAAACCAGGCATATCCTGATATGACCAGGCGAAGATGTCAACATACTCTCTGAGTAAAACGATCACCCTTTCCTTGACAGATGCTTCTAAGGATGCCCCAATCTTGATTTCTTTCTTTCCTTCGCCGGAACCTAAATCAATTAGCTCCACATCTTCCTCATGAGGCTGGATGACTTTCTTCTCTTGGTCTAATAGTCGTTTGATCTCATCAGGGATCCCTTCATCCTCTTCCTCTTCAGCCTCGTAAACAGGGAACTCAAAGTTGGGAGAGGGCCTGGGATCATTGTGTTCAACGGGTTCATTGATGCTTAATCTACATATGATTTATGATTGATTTTATTAAATAAAAGAATGCAACCCTTTTGAAAAATGATTAAAAGCTATAAAGTAGAAGGAAAATAAAATATATACTTTGGTTTTTTGTGTTACCATTTTCCAGAATAAAATGAAAACAAAAATAAAAGTCATGATAAAAACGACAATTTCATTAAAATACTTGAAGCTCAAAACAAAGCCCCACATGCGTTCGCTTTTGCCTTGGGCAGGACAAAAGGATTTTTTGGAAAACAAAAATAGACAAACATATTACTTAGATAGAGGAGTGACAGAAGGGACATCAACAACGACCCAATTGTGGCAAATTCCTCCTGGAATCACGAAAGAAGGCTGCTCTTCTTCAACTTTGTCTTCAATGATAGCATTAGTTTCCGGTGGAGTGTGAATCGGTTCGGCACTGACGAAAGTACCCTTATTTGAATTGATCGTTCCTGTAGACGGAACAGAACCCAGACCCTCCATGTGTCTTCTTTCTGGCATTTGTAATAACTTCCCCCATTTCAGATGTGACCTTTGTTGTACTTCCCTTTGCGCATCTTTTGCAGAAGACATAAATGTTTTCCCCTTTTTTGACCTTTTCTCTTCAATAGAAAGCCCCTGGAAAGACGTACCATCCCTAACATCAGCACTGATATAAGAAAAGGCCGACAAATGACTCACCAATAAAGCTTCCTCTCCATTCACGATCACCAATTTTCCTACCCGCACAAATTTCAGCTTCTGGTGAAGTGTGGAAGTCACCGCCCCCGCTTCGTGAATCCATGGTCGTCCCAACAAACAACTATAAGAAGCTTGAATATCCATGACTTGAAAGGTAATTTGGAACTCATAGGGACCAACTGAAATGGGTAGGTCTATTTCACCGATTACTGATTTTCTTGACCCATCGAAGGCTTTCACGATTAATGCACTCGGCCTCAAAGGCGCACCAAAGTATGCGAGCTTGTCGAGAGTAAACTTGGACATTACATTCAAAGATAACCCGGTATCCACCAACACATTGGATAAGGCATCAGATTTACAAATTACCGAGATATGTAATGCTAAGTTATGATCCTTTCCTTTTTCAGGGAGTTCCTCGTCGCTGAAACTCAAGTTATTGCAGGCTATGACATTCCCCACTATACTACCAAATTGGCCCAAGGTTACGTCATGGTCGACATATGCCTGGTCCAAGACTTTCATTAGTGCATCTCTGTGCGCATCAGAATTCATTAAGAGGGATAAAATTGAAATCTTGGAAGGGGTTTGTAGTAATTGATCCACGATCTTATACTCACTTCTCTTGATCATTTTCAAAATTTCATCTGAGTCTTCATACACCCTTTCACCAGTCCCACTAGAGTCAGGAATTTGTGTTTTTTCAACAGGACTACCGGTCTTTCCTTGAACAACTCCCGGAAGAATACGCCCACTCCTCAGTATTTTGCTATTATCTGCAATATTGTCCACGGATATCAAAGGAGGAATAGGTGTTTCCACCCCATCCTGCAACATGGTGGCATCATATCTATATGGCACAGCTCTCAGGGACGTATATGGCATAGGCCCTGGCAAGCAGATCACCAGCGGGGTAACTGTGGGCTCTCCACTATTATATATCATCTCGAGACGGTCAGAGACATTGAATTCTGGTACTATGACGCAAACATCCTCGCTCTTCTTTGTAACTACCAATTCTCCTTTATCCATCAACCTTTGTATGTCCTCTTGAACTCGGGAACAACCTTGAGGATTCTTCAAACATTCCTCACAAGTTGCATGATCATGGCTAAACAACTTTGCTTCACACATTTTACTATGAATGGGCACCAACGGGGTTTTGATATCCTTTATACTGAGAATGGTGCTTGTTTCTTGGCAACTTTGGATGAAATGGACAGAGGACCCGTGATTGGGCAGCGGATTGTTTCGGACGTTGGGATTTTCATCCTTGAAGGACAGCACCTTATTATGGATTAATTCTTGAACAGCTTTTTTGAAGGCGTAGCAACGTTCTACATCATGGCCAGGGGCCCCTTGATGGAAGGCACAAGTTAGGTCACTACGGTACCAAGTAGGTAGTACTGCTGGCGCAGGTGGAGGTGGTCTCGTCTGGACAAGATTTTTGGCAAGTAAGGCGGGGAGTAGGTCGGCATATTTCATGGGTATGGGGTCAAATGATGGATTTCTCTGGGTGCGATTGGGATAATTGTAGGGTTGTTGGGGAGTTTGTGGTCGAATTTGTGGTTGCTGTGGGTATGGTTGTTGAGGATATGTTTGTTGATAAAGTGGTGGATAGTGCGAAGGTGGTCTTTGGGTCATTTGTGGCTGGTAAGGCGGTTTTTGAGGCACTGGTGAGACAGCTGCAACGTGTTGGTAGCCCATATACGGTCGTTGATGCTGTCCATGGGCCACCATACTTACTTCTGACTCCTTTCTCCTTGCAAAGTTACTCCCAAACCTTTCCGTACTGTTGACCGGAACACTTTCTCTGACCAATCGTCCTTGTCGGACCCCTTCTTCAAGTCGCATCCCCATGTTTACCATCTCAGTGAAATCACTAGGTGCACTAGCAATCATTCGTTCATAGTAAAATGAATCAAGAGTATTCAGGAAAATCTTTGTCATTTCTTTTTCTTCCAGTGGTGGACAAATCTGAGCGGCAATCTCTCTCCATCGCTGAGCATATTCTTTGAAACTCTCTTTATCTTTTTGAGACATACCTCGAAGTTGATCTCTATCTGGAGCCATGTCTAGATTGTATTTGTATTGACGGACAAAAGCTTCGCCCAAATCATTGAATGTTTGGATCATGGCACTATCTAAGCCCATGTACCACTTCAAAGCGGCACCTGTCAAGCTATCCTGAAAGTAGTGGACTAGTAACTGATGGTTGTCTGTTTGAGTAGACATCTTTCGGGCGTACATTACCAGATGGCTCTGAGGGCAGAAATTTCCTTTGTACTTCTCAAACTCGGGGACCTTAAACTTAGGTGGGATCCTAAAGTTTGGTACCAAGCAAAGGTCATGGGCGTTTTTGCCGAACAAATCCTTCCCACGAAGGGCCTTAATCTCGAGCTGCATCTTATCAAACTGATCCTGAAGATTATCCATACGGCTATAAGTCTCTGGATCCTCCGCATGGTAGACTGGTTCGCTCACATAAGGAACGGTGTGAGCTACGGAAGCTGGAATGGTCATTGTTGACTGAGGGACACACATAGTGACTTGAGGAAGAGTCGTCCCAGGTTGGGGAACAACAGTAGCATGTGGCAAAGTAGGAGTGGGGGCCTCGGGGACTTGGGGTCGAAGCCCTTCATTAAAATTCATAGGCATGCCCCAAGGATAACCTTCGGGCATGACATGCTGATGCGTGTTGACGGGTACCACTGGAACCGGGGCAGAGGCGATTTCAGAGATGATTGTAGCTTGAGGAGGAGGGGTTAGTGGCCGATTCTGCGCAGCCACCAACGATGTCACCATGGCGGTTAGCTTTTCTACTTCAGCCCGGAGCGTTGTTACTTCCCCATGGAGCTCAACGTTCTCTTGTTCAACTTGGTCCATTCTCTTTTTCTTGTTTGCTCGAGTGTTGTACGTGCGAGATGGTTGTGGGCGTAGTCGTCGGGCCACTTTAACTGGGACACAGAGGAGAAGAAGAATATGAGACTCGATTTTTTTGAAACTTATGAATGTTATATGATGCATGAATATGTTATGTTAAAATATGCACAGTTTTTTTTTTAATATCGAAGGACTCATTCCAACTTGATTGTAAACATCGTAGAGAACATTCATTTCAAATCAAAATAATACATAATAAACATTGTGGTTTTTTTTTTTTTTTTTTTACATAAAACAAACAGAATTTAAAGGATAAACTAAAAGGAAGAAAAAATTACATAAAACAAATAACAACTCTCAAACATCTAGATGTGGACCGGAGAACATATCCATGTTGGGTTTCTTTCTCTTAGGATCACTCATGAGTAAGGCATCCTTTTGCTGGAGTAAATCATTCTTCTCAACAATTCGTTGGCTTTGAAGGAGGATCAGATGGTCCTTTTGTTCTAACTCTCCTCTTAGTGTTTCATTCTCAAGTTCGGCTGCCTGACATCTTCTTTTCCAAGTGTCTTTTTCACGGGTCAGCTCGGCCAATTGCTCTTGGAATTCTTCTTTGGTATCAAAAGGTAAGGGCAAGGATGACGGTGGGGTGGTCGAAGATAACAACCTCGACATCCGGTAAGGCATTCCAAAACTTGTAGCCCTATTGATGACCCATTGAGTGTAAGATTCACATACCGAGTCTGACTTTGTTCTCAACTGTTTTCTATCAAGTCTTCGAATAGAACCCCAAGCTTGCACAAATTTTTCCCTTACATTCGAGTGATCTTCTTTGTTGCGATAAAATTCACTAGTTAAGGCAAGGTTGTTCGGCTTGGTTTTCATCGGGTATCCAAACTGGCGTCTGGAAAGGGTAGGGCTATAGTTAATTCCTCCATGCATCCCGAGAAGAGGTACATTGGAGTATCCACCACAACTAATGATGATTTCTCCGACATCCCAAGCTGCATAGTACCAAACTATATCGGATGGAGTAAGGGACATGATTCTATGAGGTCATGAAAGATTTTCAGGATTAGCTTTGAAAGAGTGGGTTTGGGGTAGATGGGAAATGAACCACTGGTATAGTAACGGTGCACAACAAAGGATAGTTCCACGTTTGACTAAGGTTCGATCGTGGATGGAATGATATGTGTCGGCTAACAATGTCGGAACAGGGTTCTTGGTAAGGAAAATTTGGATGGTATTAATATCGACAAAATCGTCAATATTTGGGAAGAGCAAAAGGCCGTATATGAGTAGGGCTAGGATGGAGTAAAAGGCATCATTACTTGCCACTTCGGCAAAGGCAAAGGCTTGTTGGTAGAGGAAATTGGTAGATAGGCCTAGGAGGCCTCCTTTAGATGTAAGATTTGCTTTGACAACGGAGGTTTCAAGATGAAGGGCTTCTGCAATGGTTAGAGGTTTTGGAGTGGGTTCGAGGCCACTGAAAGGTACTTTGTCGGGTATCGGTAAACCAATAAGATAAGAGTATTCTTCGAGGGTAGGGACAAGTTGGTAATCTGGAAAGGTGAAACAATGGTAGAGGGGATCATAAAATTGGACCAAAGTTTCCAAACTTCCTTTTTCAATATTCACTTTGAGAAGACCGAGCAATTTCCCATGATCTCTACGGAAGTCCTCCGGGAAAGTCACCAAGGATCCTAGCTCCTTCAACCTTGATAAATCTAGTGTCTTGAAATTGTATTTCTGGGTGTTTCTCCTTACAACATCCATATCTACAATGTTTACAAAAAGATTTGCTTAAGTCCTTCGACATTGGATAAGTAAAAATTTATGAATGAGTGCATGCATGCATGATGCAGAAAACATAGTGGGGTTAAGATATAATGTTGGAGTCAAAGGTGAAACCCTCCCATATGGTATGTACTAGAGTTCATGTGCACCTGCATTACGGGTTCTAACAAGTTCTCAAAGTCCTCGACCTCCTCCGAAAATCCTCGGGTTACGGAACTACTTCCGATCCAACAAAATCCGTAGAAAAATCTCGTTTGAGTGTAGTATCGCGTATCAACCAATCCGAGACTTACTCTCGATTAGCCACCGCACTACGTCCTAAAGAGGCCAAGATGGGTTAGGTGTAACTAAAGGTCCTCAACATCGTCGGTTCCTTGAAGATAGAATGTCAAACACGACTACTCATGTTGGCACTATTACCTCCAAAGTTCCTCAATTGAGTGTGGTTACCACATATGTCACGGCCGAAACTTACTCTCGGATAGACATTATGATTATACCACTATCCTATCTTATTGTTCACTCAAGTCCGGGTGGGGGACTTATCTCACCACTCAAAATCAAACCCAAGTATATATATACAAACATTCACATAAAAAAGAATAATAGCGCGAAGATAGTAATTTAAAACAAGTTAGGTTCAACCCGCTTGGTTGTCCCCAGTGAAGTCGCCATTTCTGTCGCGGTGATTTTTGGATATCGAGTTATTAATTAACTTCGAATCACAATTTAATATTCCACCACCGATCTTTAATTTATCCGAGGGAAAGGGAAAAAAGTTCGAAAAAAAACCTATTTTATAGAGAACAAGGTTCGGGGGTTTGTTATACGAAGGGAAGGTATTAGCACCCTAAGTATCTATAGTACTCTATAGGAACCTCTTGTTTTTATTTTATCTATGCGCTTTATTTTTAATTGCTTGTAAAAAATGTCTAGGATTTAAGACTAGAGTGAAAATTTAGAAAAAAAGTTTAAAGTGATGAAAAAAGAAGAAAAATGTTTTTGTTGATTTTATTGATTGGAGAGACAAGTCTCATGCCTACGTACCCGAGGGATCAAACCACCGTAGTTCGGGGTAAAAAGACGAGTAAATTTGTTTGTTTGATTTTAAAGTTTTGAAAATGGTTTTAAAGACCAAAAGCCAAAAATGGCAAAATGTGAGTTTGATTGATGTTAGTTTGTGAAAAAAAAGTCTATATAGTTAAATTGATTAAAGTTTGATTATGAAAATAAGACGCGGACACTTGGTTTAAAATCCAAGATTTGTTGAGAAAATGTTTGAAGTGATAAAAGACACTTGGTTTGAATTCCAAGGTTTTTGATAGAAATGTTTGATGAAATTTTTTGTGTTTCCATGATATTTCGAAAAGAAAATAATTATGTATTTTTTGAAAGAGGTTTTGACCTCATTTTTTGAGAAGAAAATAGGTAATGGTTACGCGCGCAAAATGACACTAACCTAAAACGTCATAACAAATAAATTAAACGCGAAGACAATTCGCCATGATATTTTGATCAAAGCGACGCCTTTTCCCTCGGAATTTAATGTTACGCATATTGGCGGAAAGCGATAAAAAATAAATATGCATGAGATGCAATTTTTCATTTAGGGTACATTGGCCTAATCACACTCTAAAATCTTTGCGAGAAAATAAATATGAAATGATGCAAGAGAGGGGGGATGCTATGCACTTTTATTTAGAGTTTACATTTGGCCTATTTACATCCTAAATTCAAGAGCAAAAATAAATGACGATTAATAAAGCGATAAACAATCAATATTGTGATGATAATGATGTTACAAAAAAAAGGGTAAATATAATAAATAAATGGACGTAATGAAATAATATGAAATGCATGGATAAATAGCATGAATAAATAAATAAATACGAAACTAAAACTAAAAAAAAAATGAAAATGAGCCTCGACATCGTGCTTGATTGGCTAAAATAATAGCTAAGATAACTTATGCCAAAAGCACTTATCTCATAAGCTAAAAAAAATAAAATAAAACAGGGGGGGTGTGAATAGTAAAACGAAATAAAAGGGGGTGTAAGAAGCAGCAAAAACGGTAAAAGTCCAGCCCAACAAGGGCCCATCTGTGTAAAAAAACAAACAAAAAAACCAGGATCAATTCTGGCCGTCTGATGGATCAGACGGCCCTGATCTAAAATTAAAGAAGGAAAGATCTAGGCCACCTGATTGAAATCAGAGGCTGAGAAGAGAGGGTGTATGGTGTGCTGCAATGGACATGCGCACACCGGATCGGGTTGGGGTATAAATACCCCCAAACCCTAAAAAATCATATTTTTCTCTCTTCTTCTCCTTCCTCACCGCCGCACCACTCCTTTCTTCTTCCTCTCTCCCTCGTTTTCGGCCACCATCTCAACCACCCAAAACTCCATTGTTTTAAAAAAACTTCCAACATCAAACCTACTCAAAATCTTCTCCTAAATCCAAATCTAAACCCAAAATAAACAAACAAAATTTCCACAGACCGGATCGGAACAAAAACAGAAAAGAAATTCAACCTTTGGTTTGTTCGAAACTGAAACGGTTTTGGTTAAATTCTTCTTCTATTCTTCACGATTTTTGATTTCTTTTCCTCTCCTTGTTTCTATTTTCGATTCGGTTTTGGGTTCTGGGTTTGGGTTGTTGATGAAATTCTGTGATGTGGAGAAGGTTTGATCTTTTTATGCGTTTTGATTTTCCTGTTCTGTTGTTTTTTGCGGTTCTGGATTTTTTAAAAAAAAAAAGAAGGAATTGAAGATTGTTGGTTCTGTAATGAGGAAGATGATGATGTTTTTTGTTTATGATTTTTGGTTTTGTTTTTGTTCTGGATTTTTTATGATTTTTCAGATCTAGAAAAATTAGGGTTTGGATTTTGTTGTTTGCTCTGCGGCTGAGACTATTTTTTTTCTTGTTCATTAATTGTTGTTCACTATATACACAAAATTGAGGTCTCTGATACCCTCTGGACTAAGCCAAAACCTGGACAAAATTTGCAATTTGGGACAAAAGGACACTGTTCAGGCAGAAAGCCTTCTGCGCATGGGAGAGTTGACTTTCAATTTTTTTCTGATTTTTTTAATCAGAAAAAAAAGGACAAAAATAAAATTAAATAATAAAAACAAAAGAATTAAATTAAATAAATATAAAAAACGAAAATTAATAAAAAAACAGAAAATAAAAAGGAAATAAAATAAATAAATAAAATTAAAAAAAGAAGAAGATAATAATAATAACAAATAATGGTAAAAATAATAAATAATAATAATAATAATAATAATAGAAAAAGAATAAATATAAAAGAAACAACAAATGAGGTATTTTAAAATACCTCTCTGCCGAAATTTCGTCAGAAATGACAAAGAGGGCAAGAAGGTTTTAAACGCCGAACAAAATCAATCGGTCAAAAAATGGGGTATGACAATGGCCATTTATTCCTTTACTGATGATGAAATTCATAAACTTGATTTGGGGTGGGAGTGTGGCTTTAAGCTTAATAGGAGAAAGCTAAGAAGGTGTTTTTGCAATTGGAGTGTTGTTTTTGATTTAGTGAGGACAACATAGAAGTCAGAATGGAAAAGATACAGTCAAACGGTTTCCACCAGCAATTTATATAACGTTTGGTCCTTCGTGATACATTCGTGAAAGTTTCCTTCGCGAGATATAGCACAACTCGAGAATTAATGTACTTCTATTTTTATTTTTTTTGGTAATGAATGTACTTCTATTTTACTCAAGTTGAAAAGTGAAAATGTAGTGAGTATACAAGCTAAGTTTAAGTTAATGAACATTTAGTTAATTTTTAGGCGGGTTTTAAATATATACAGTAGAAATGGAGATTTCCTTACAATAAAATATATATAATAGTATATTAAAGTTTTCTTCTTTTCTTCATTAGGTGGCTCCTAAAGCAATGTATTTGCTTCCGCCCGTGGGTTGGATGCACAAATTTAAAGAGAATTTTTCTGTATTTGTTTTCTTGAGAGCACACGTTAGCGTTTTTATTTTTAAAATTGAGTAACCCCCACATGTGTAAATATATGTTTTTATTTAGCACATATAATGTGTTTTTCATATGTTGATACTAACATTTTATTAATGTGATTTTACGGGTGATGTGATGTTGCATGGCTTGTGCTGATTAATAAAATGGTTTCTTAAGTCGGTATTACACCTGACTTAATAGTTGGTGACTTAAAAAATTTTGAGTTCTTAAGTTAGATTTTTTCCCGACTTAAGAAAATGACTTCTTAAGTCAGTTAAACTATTAACCGACTTAAGAAGTAGTATTTTAATTTTAAAAAAAAACAACCTCAACCGAAGAGGCCAACAACATTTTTTTTTCGTTAAATAAAAAACAACATTTTGTTTTAAAAAAAATAAATACAATAATCATATATTTGCTAACCAAATATCCCTAAACAAGCTATTTTGCTCGACTCAAATTACATAACAAATATACAATCTAATTAAGGGGTAATATCACTCCAATAAATAATAATAGGCTTAATTACACTTTTGGTCCCTTATCTTTTAAAAGTTTCAAGTTGGTCCCTTATCTTTATTTTAGGTTTCAAGTTGGTCCCTTCCGTCAATTTTTAACTATTTCCGTTAAATTTGGACACGTGGCAAACTAATTTGGACATGTGGCACACTTGGACAGATGACACGTGTCCAATTTTAACAGTAACAGTAAAAAAATTGACAGAATGGACCAATTTGAAACCTAAAATAAAGATAAGGGACCAACTTGAAACTTTTAAAAGATAAGGGACCAATTTGAAACCTAAAATAAAGATAAGGGACCAAAAGTGTAATTAAGCCATAATAATAATAACAACAACATAAATAATAATAATAATAATAATAATAATAATAATAATAATAATAATAATAATAATACTATTACTATTTTAGTTGTTCTGTTTGTGAAAATTAGAAAACTCTTTCTTAGAAAGTTATGTTCTCAGTGTTATACGTATGGATGTTCTCAGTGTTTTAAAATATGCATTGTTAAGTTCGAAAATATAGATATTTTACTTTAATAATAATAATAACAACAACATAAATAGCAACTTTTACAAAAATTGAAATAGTATAACAAAAACAATTAAAAGTTAGAGTTCAAATTATACATACATATGAAGTTAAGGTTCCTAGTGACGAATGCTTACTGTGTTTGCAGTGAAGAGAAGGATTTGAGGAGTTTTATGTGAAGATTCAAATGATTTTTTGGTATCCTAGTACGTGAAGGATTTCTGAGTTTTCTGAGTGAAGTTTAGAACGGATTTATAGGGTAGAGAATGAAGAGTTTAGTGTGACAGAAGAAGAATTTTGGGCGTTTGCAGAGGAAGAATATATCGTTAAGAGAAATCCTCTTTATTTAGAAAATTTTGACTAAAAATCTTTATTTATTAAAAAACGTTTTGTTTGTTTTCTTTTTTTGAATAAAGATATTACTAAATTTTCTTTAAATTTTTTAGTACTAAAGGTGTTTCTTTGTTTAGTTAAAAAAACGTCTTTATTTTTTTTTTTTTTGACTTAGAGTGTGTTTGGATAAATCATTTTAGTGAGGGAAAGTAACTTTTTGAAGTAATTAAATTGACTTCGGTCAAAATCCACTGGTTGGATAAAAAAAGGGGAGAATTTTTAAATTGACAGAATTTTAAGGGGAATTTTCAAGAGACCAATTTCAGGGAATTTACAATTCCACCCAAAACAAGGAAATTTGAGAATTCCTTGTCATTCTTTCACACGCGTTCTCTCTCTCACAGAAAACTCCATCGCTCTCTCAACAGCTTCTCTCTCACACGCCCATCGATCTCTCTCTCTCAAAAACTCCATGGATCTCTCTCTCAACAACTCCATCGCTCTCTCTCTCTAAACTCCATGGATCTCTCTAACTCAGAATCGATCTATCTCTCTCTGAAGATTGTTTTCTCTCTCTATGAAGACCACTCTTTCTCCCTTTGATTTGGAATCGATTTTACTCTCTCCAAACTTGATCTATCTCTGGTAATTCCATTCTCCTATCAATTTTCTGTGTTATAATGATCAATTTGTATATATAAAGTGTTATAATGATCGATTTTCTGTGTTGATTATGCATTTTGTTATTTCATTGCTTTTTAATTTTAAGTGGTTATAATGATCAATTTGTATATACATAGTGTTATAATGATCAATTTTCTGTGTTGATTATGCATTTTATGATTTCATTGCTTTTTAATTTTAAGTGGTTATAATGATCAATTTGTATATACAATGTTGTTATAATGATCAATTTTCTGTGTTGATTATGCATTTTGTGATTTCATTGCTTTTTAATTTTAAGTGGTTATAATGATCAATTTGTATATACATAGTGTTATTATAATAATCAATTTTCGGTGTTGATTATGCATTTTGTGATTCCATTGCTTTTTAATTTTAAGTGGTTATAATGATCAATTTGTATATACATAGTGTTGTAAATGCATAATTTCTATAGGATATATAGTATGGATATGTATGTGTTTTGTAAGGATAGTGTTTTGATAGAGTATATGTGAGCTGAATATGAATGCTTTAACAGAACTGAATATGGATATTGTTGAAACTTCGAGAAAACGGAAAAGAAATGAAGAAGAGATCGAAGAGGTTGAGGAAACAACATTCATTGTTGTTAGTCTTGTTAGTATGCTATTAGGTGCGATGTCTTGGTATCATTACAAACATTTTGTTAAGGAACCAGCTCGAAATTATGAATTGGAAAGGCGCATTTTCCTTAATCGGCTATACAGAGGAACCGAAACCGATTGTATTGAACAATTAAGAGTTAGTAAGGGGGCATTTTTTAAGCTTTGTAAGATTTTAAAAGAGAAGGGGAAATTGGTAAGGACAAGAAACATCCCTACAACTGAAGTTGTGGCTATGTTTTGCATATCCTTGCTCACAATCTAAAATATAGAGTAGTGCACTTTAATTACTGTAGATCCAAAGAAACAATAAGTAGACAATTCAATAATGTCCTTCGAGCTGTTATGAAAGTGAGCAGAGAATATTTGAATTTTCATGACTATACTCTAGAGGGTCCAAAGGCAAATAAATGGAAATGGTTTGAGGTAAGTTTGGAACTTGTTTTACAACTTACAAGTCATTTTAAGTAGCTATAGTTGTGATTTTTTTTTTTTAATGTTTTTAGAATTCAATTGGAGCTCTTGATGGGACTCATATTCCAGTAACAGTTGATGCAGAAGATAGGCCTAGATATCGTAATAGAAAGGGTGACATAACTACCAATGTATTAGGAGTTTGTGGTCCAGATTTAAGGTTCATTTATGCATTACCGGGATGGGAAGGGTCTGCTGGAGATTCTCGAGTATTGCGAGATGCTTTACGCCGTCAATACCGTCTTCAAATTCCAAATGGTAATACTATGAGTATGATGATTCTTTATTTATTTATTGGATCAAATGAAACTATATGAACTTCTCTTTATTTTGGCAAAACCATTGTAGGAAAATACTTTCTTGTGGTTGCGGGATATACAAATGGTCCGGGATTTTTAGCACCTTATAGAGGGACTAGATATCATCTTAAAGAGTGGATTGGAAACACCCCTCAAAATTACAAGGAGTTGTTTAATCTCCGTCATTCACGTGCAAGGAATGTTATTGAAAGGGCATTTGGGGTATTGAAGAAAAGATAGAGTATATTAAGAACTCCTTCTTTTTGTGATATAAAAACACAAATTAGAATTAATAATGCTTGTTTTGTGTTGCACAACTTTATAATAGATGAAAAACAAAGTGATGACATTTTAGAGGCTCAAGACTTGGAGCTTTTATCTGTTGTTGATGCAGAGTTAACCAACCAACAAAGTCAAAGAGTAACAACTAATGGTGTGGATGAGGTCTCAGCCGTTCAAGTGACTGAAGAATGGACAGCATTTCGTGACGCTTACGCAATGAAAATGTTTGCTGAGTATCACGATAGAAGAAATATTTCTTAGGTTTAGTGGATTTAGAGTTAGCGATTTGTTTTTGTTGTCTTTTTCGTCTTAAGGTCTTATGTGTGATTTGTTTCTTAGCTTATGTGTGTGATTTTCTTTTATGATTGGTTTTCAGCTTAGGTGTGTGTTGTTGGTGGTGTGTGATTTCGCCACTTGTACTAAATAAATAACAATGACCTTTAAAAGTGATTAATAATTCATTTTATTTGACTTCCAAGATAAATACGTACTATTCTCTCATTAGTTGCAGTAGCTTACTTGATTTCAAGAAATGGGAAAAAGAAAGAAGGAGGAAATGAGAGAAGATGTAAGAGGTTACTTTACATGGAATTTGGAAATGGAACGTGTTTTAGCTGGGGCACTTAGAGATCAAAGAAGCTTGGGACGTCAAAGTGACGGAGCTTGGAAAGCCATGGCATACATTGTGGCGGCTGATGTATTGTCTACTCGTTTTAATGTTCAGCTTGTTGGAGATAACGTGAAAAACCGAATCAAACTTTGGCGAGGGTGGTATGGGATAGTTAGCGATATTCTCGGTCAAAGTGGATTTGATTGGGATGGCACAAAATGCATGATTACCGTTGAAGATGAAAATGCTTGGAACGAATATGTGAAGGTATATTTGTTAAACTATGCATTGCTTATGTGTGTTAATATATTATGTTGTTATATTGTATAAATAATGTGTTGAACCATAATCAGATAGCAGTAGCACTAGATTTTGTCAATTATAATGTTGAGAACAGACCCTATAGATACTACACTTAATTTGCTTCTGTGACTATATTTGACAATTGCTCAACTGGTTAGTGATTGCTTTATTACCAAAGATTTATTAATGCAACCACTAGTTGATTTATTAAACCTGCTTCCCACAAGACTAATTCAAAACTTTTAGATTCTTTAATTTATGATTTGTTTTTCCAATTTATTCTTTCAAACAATTCACACGTATTTTGAGGCTAATTCTATTCTATGTTGTACAAATAAGATAGTGTTGTGTCATGCACAAGTTATTTTTCCATCACTTGGTCTAATGCTGAGATTTTTATTGATCATTGTTGGAAAATAAAACTTGTATAAGCTTCATTTGTCTGTGGAATGGAATTTTACTTTAACTGTGCATAAAGCATCTTTGTGGTATTACTGAAGAATAAAAAACCAGTTAAGCTCAAAAGTTTTATAGCATGTTTGATAGTAAGTTATACACTGTATTTTTATAGTCACAGAAGCAAATTAAGTTTTAGCCTTTTGATTTACTTCTATGGATACTAGCAGTAGCCTCAACTATGGTAAATCACAATGTAAAATTTTCTGCATAACTTAGATACTAGCCTCAACTATATTTGCTTCTGTTTGATATTGTAGTGATTATTGTTATTTTCTTTTGTTTTTAAGTCTCATGAAGAAGCCAAGCGATTCCGATTCAAGGTCATTCCAAATTGGGATGACATTGTAGATATATGTGCTAAAGATAGAGCAAGTGGAGTTCAAGTAGAACATCCATTTGAGGCGGATGATGTCATGGACAAAGAAGCAAATGTGGCTGAAGAAGGTTCCCATGTGTATGTTGATTTAGAGGAACTAAGTTCCCCAACAAAGAAAAAAGTACACTGTACTCTTGCTAATAAGGCTAGAGACAAAGAGGGGATGATAAACTTCATGAGAGAAGTGGCCAAGTCTTTGAAAGACTTTGTACAAGCTAATAGAAAAAGGATTGAAGGAAATGGTCAAGCAGTTGTGCAAGAAGTGTTGAATGAAGTGGGATGATTGATGACATTGATGAGGAACAAGGCTATAGAGCAATCAATTGGTTAATTGAAAATCCGAATAAAATTGCGGTTCTTAAAGCACTTTCGTTGACTAAGAAGAAGAAGTATCTCTTGGCATCTATGTCTTGAGACCAAGGTAATATTACTTTTTATTTATTTATTTTAGTTGCTAATAATAATGTAGATTGTGAAACATTAATTTGAGGTAAAATTCTTTGTGCTCTCTCTTTGTGCTCTCACCTGAAGCTATGTTGATTTAATTGGGTCTGATTGTCGTTTTAATGTATTGTGTTAAGCACTTGTAGTCTAAGTACCATGTGTTCACTAGTGCTAATGTGCATTTTATTCACCATGTGTTCACTGGTGCTAATGTGCATTTTTTGTGTTGGCAGGTTTGGTTTGGTTTATGCAATGTAAGAGATATAGTTGTGCAAAAATCTAGAAAATGAAAGATGGCAATTGCAATATGCGGCGGTGATGTATCTTGGATATATGGATAGGATTTGACAACAAAAATAGATACTCTTTAAGTATAATCTATGTTGTTTATATTGTTTTCCTGCTAATACTCCACTCTTGTTTTCATGATTTGCCGGTGGTGCATAAATTTGTTGTTAATACTCAACTCTTGTCTATGGTTTAGAATTGTGCAATGTAGAGATACTCTTTTGAGTAAATATACATTTGAAATAGTAGATACTCTTGTCAATGGTTTAGAATTGTGCAATGTAGAGATACTTTTTTGAGTAAAAATAGATACTCTTTTGAGTAAATATACATTTGTTGTCGATGATTTAAAATTGTGCACCAAATGTAGAGATAATATTTGAGTACATATACATTTTTAATTAACAAGATCTCTATTATAAATCTTCTTTAGTAGATTATAAATTTTTGTCGAACAAAATAGTAGATGGTTTCACGACCCCGTTATATTTAATTGTAATTTAAATTTTTACATGATCTCTATGCAATTTTTAAAAATTTATGACAATTTAATTAGGTTTCTCTAGATATAGAAGTATAATTTAAAAAATAAATGAAGATATTAGAGTAGAAAAATTAATTATGAGAAATTAATGACTTTTAAAAATAGAATAGAAATTATGAGAAATTATTTTTAATAAATTTTTAAAAATAAAAGAATTCAATTGTTTTATCCAAACAATGGATTTTGAAATTGAAAGGAATTCAATTGTTTTATCCAAACAATGAATTTGGAAAATGAAAGGCATTTGAATTCCATGAAATCTTCAAATCCCTTGGATTTTAAAATCTCCCATCCAAACACACTCTAAAGGTATTAGTTTTGATTCCCTCCCGATACACATTTGAATTTAATTTTTTAAATTAAATAAAACTTCTTAGGTCAGGTGGGGCGACACCGGACTTAGGTATTAGTTTTGATTCCCTCCCGATACACATTTGAATTTAATTTTTTAAATTAAATAAAACTTCTTAGGTCAGGTGGGGCGACACCGGACTTAACAAATTGATTTCTTAAGTCAGTTAGTTTATACAGACGACTTAAGGAATTTAATATGTGTTATAATTTTTTGGGATAAATATCTTTCTGGTCCCTATAAATATTCCAAGTTTTGTTATTAGTCCCTCTAAAAATTTTCTTCAACTTTTAGTCCCTCAAAATTTTTCAATTAACACTTTTAGTCTCTACTTCTAAATCAACTCATGTATAAACTTCATATTTTTTATTGATTTTTTTTGTGAATGTTTAAAATATTATAAGAATCTCTCCAAAAAAATTTTTTGAATTTTTTAACAAGGCATATATTAAATATAAATATTTATATTTTTGGTTCTTAAAAATTCATATTTAATTCATGTTTTGTTAAAAAAATCTAATTTTTTTTGTGAGTCATTGTTAAAATATTCTACACTTTTCTTGAAAATTTCATTAAAAAATATGAAGTCTACACATGAGTTGATTTGAAAGTAGGGACTAAAAGTGTTAATTGAAAATTTTTGAGGGACTAAAAGTTGAAGAAAATTTTTAGAGGGACTAAAAACAAAATTCGGAATATTTAGAGGGACCAGAAATATATTTATCCCTAATTTTTTTATTTAATCTTTGTTATGTCGGTTTTATATGCAACCGACCTAACAAAGTTACAAATATTTACGGAATTGTGACATCGTAATTTGTTAAGTTGGGTGCCTAATTCAACTGACTTAAGCACCTTTGTATAAAGGTATTTTTTTAGTAGTGTTTTGGTGATCAACTACAACGTTATGAATATTATCAATTGTTATCGTGACTTTTTTTAAGGGATTTTTATTGTGACTTTTGAAGTGTTTGTTTTACGTGTGTAACAATGCCAGTTGATTGTGTTGTTGTTGATGTAGATTGTGAGAACTTTAATTTTGTTACGATATTAGTCATGTTTGAAGATGCATAGTGCGCTTTGTTTGTTGCCCTTTTATATGCGTTTTAAAGTTTTTGTTTTTACTTATGTATGCATTTTAAAGTTGGTGAACGTTTAAGTGTTTTTGCATTTAGACGATTTCTGAAGATTGGTGTATTCATTGTGTTAGAAATAATTCAACTTTATTTGTAACATTGACGGTTTAATTGATTGGTGTATTTGTATCAATGTAGTGTGGGAACTCTGGTGAGAATATATCATTTGACTTTCTAATATTTGAAATATGTAGAGCTTTGTTCTCGCTAGAGCTTCTCATAAATAATGTTTCAGTACACCAAAATAATTGCATATTGGTTGAGAACAAAGTCAAGAGCAATTTATAAACACCACTCACAATTCTAAACGTCTTTTACGAATGATAAAATTGTGATGTTTTTACACAAGACAACAAAGATGACAATACCACGTGGATTGATATCATAACACCAAAGTGGTGTGGCATTTAATTAACATAAAAATTTAAGAAACACAAAATCTAACAATTACTTAAAAAACATCATCATTGTAAATATAAAAGGAGCTAAGTCTTCCAATTAATCATAATTTGACCTTCACGTAATTAAAAATGTTAAAAAATTTCTTCACCAGAATTTGAACCCATGTCGTCTAACATTTACTTAGCTCAATTGTCACTACACCATTTAAATTTATTTGATATATTTTGCATATACAAATATATAACTACGTCTTTATATTCCTAATTATAATTATTCCTAACATATAATTATAATTATTTATATTTTTCAAATCACTGTGATTATTTTTTCCCAACACGTAATTATAATGATATATATTTTTTTCAAATCTTTCTTTTTGCTTTGTTCTATTTTATATTTTTGTTTTTAATTTTATTTTCAAGATTTTTATATGAAACTATACAAGAAATACTAATTTTTATATGAAAGTATTGGACAAAGTTCAGATTCTGACGTTGAAGAGAGAAAGAATTTTTTCAGAGTGGATTTTGGGTATTGGTGATGGAAGTATTGGACAATCTAATGACGATGATATCACAATACAGATACCACATGATCTTTTAATTCCTAGCTTAGGTGATCCACTTTCATCTATTGTTCAGAGCACTTATCCAGATCTATTGCGCAACATGAATGATGCATCTTTTTTCCAAGATAGAGCTATATTAGCTCCTAAAAATACAATCGTTGATGCAGTCAATGATTACGCGTTGACTTTAATTCCCGGAGAAGAAACAACTTATTTGAGTTATGATTCTCCGTGTCATACCAAATCAAATGTTGACACACCAGATGATATTCATACACCTGAATTCTTAAATATCATCAGTGCTTCTGGAATTCCGAATCACAAGTTGGAGCACCGATAATGTTGCTCAGAAACATTGAACAATCTTTGGGGTTATGCAATGGCACAAGGTTGATAGTTACAAAATTGGGAACATATGTCATTGAAGGTAGAGTGATATCCGGCAGCAATATTGGTGAAAAAGTTTTTATTCCTATGTTATCATTAACTCCTTTAGATAAAAGAATCCCTTTTAAGTTTCAACGTAGACAATTTCCATTGGTTGTTTCATTTGCTATGACTATCAACAAGAGTCAAGTGTTAGAAATAATATAAAACCATTGATGTAGCTCTGATACCATATTAGAATTTGAGAGGCCTATACTCAACCACAAAAGCTAGCTTGAGGGTTGAGGTTTGCACTGTATTATAAATGCTATCTTTGCCATATCTTTAGTCAATGTGGGACTTCTAACACACCCCTCACGCCCAGCACTATTGGGCTTGGTGCGTGGAATCAATAACAATGGGTGGCCCAAATATGGGAGGTCTCCACAACAAACAACAAATGGATCTAGGATAGACTCTGATACCATATTAAATAACTGATTATCCCAAAAGCTTAAGCTGTTAGGATAGAGTTACATCAATGGTTTTATATTATTTCTAACACCAGTGTCAGTCACTTAAACATGTTGGTGTATATCTTCCACAATCAATTTCTCCCATGGTCAACTCTATGTTGCAGTGTCAAGAGTAACATCAAGGAAAGACTTGAAGATATTGATAACCGACGAAAAAGGAGAAGATACAGATGAAACTGGAAATGCTGTTTATAAAGAAGTTTTTCGTAATGTTCAGTAGTTCTTTTGTAACATATTTACCTAAATATAAATGTACTGGATATTATCAATTTTATCATCAATATCGTTTGAATTCTTTTTATTTCTGGAACTTTTATTTTGAAATTTTTGTTATGTTTCTTTTCATATCATATATGATAATCCACAAAACCCGTGCTATCGCACGGGTCAATGTCTAGTTATATATATAAAAGTAGTTAAGTCTCCAAGTAATCATAATTTAACCCTACTAAGGCTTCGTTTGGCCCGGCTTTTTTTAGCTTTAAATTATCTTTTTAATCAAAAGTTGGGGGCCAAACACATTTTTAACAAAGCTCTTAATCGTAAAAAGCAGATTTTTTCAATGTGCAAAATTGGATTAAATGAGCTTCTAGAAAAAGAGGTTGAAACCTACTTTTGAAAAAAAATCCGGAGCTTTTTTTGCAATGATCCCGCTTCGAATCCCACTGAAGGCTCTTTTTATTAGTTTTTTTTTTCATTTTTTAGGTTGTTTTCATTTAAATATTATTAGTTGTTATTATCTTGTTTTAAATTTTTTATTTTTGGTACAAATCTTTTTAAAAAAAAATATATTTTACTAAACAAATTTTAGATTAAAGATAACTTTGAAGTTAAAAAAAACAATAATTACCAAACAACTTTTGCTCTGTTTTTGAAAGTTCTTATTTTCATTTTTAGTTTTCAATCAGCTTCTAAGAGCTAAAAAAGTTGTCCTCAACAGGAGTTGAACTTTAAACCTTTTTGTAAAGCCTTCATATATTAGCCACTATGACATATCAATCAATTTGAAATATGTTTGTAACCAACATGTATTGAATATGCAATCCAAACAATTTTTCTGTAATACATGTTCAATTTTTTTTCTAAGTCTCCAATTTTTTTATACATATACCTCAGTAGAAATTAAACCCATGACGTGTCACAACAATATATATATCTCAAGTTTAGCTATCACAAATTTTTGTTTCTATTGCTACTATGACTGATCAAAATATTGGATTTCAACTTGTGCTACGTTGTTTAAGAGGTTTTTTTAATTTTATTTTATATTTTATATACTCTAACTATTTATTCTCACCGTGTTTTATATTTACTACTATTTTTTTTACATATATCACCATTGAATTCATATCTAATAACTGACTTTTTTTTACACATAGCACATTGAATCCATATCTAATAACTGACTTAGAGAAGTATGTTAATCATTGTCGGATCAAATATTGAACTTATTATGTTGAGTTTCACCATGGTAAAGTAAGTATACATTTTATTTCAACCGAATGTATTTGATTGTATTTGAGCATTTCACATTGGTAGAGATTTAACATTGTTATTATTTTTATTTTATGGGCGGTCATGTTACAAAAAATGTTTGCATCTGATTTTGGTGACAACAACGTACATCGTTATGCTACACTTTAACCTTTGTTTGGTAGGAGAGAAAATGAGAAGAGAGAAATAGAAACACGGAAACCAATGCATGTATAGAAGAGAGAAATAGAAACACGGAAACCAATGCATGTATTTATGCATTGGTTTCCGTGTTTCTATTTCTCTCTTCTCATTTTCTCTCCTACAAAACACACCCTTATTGATCCAAACGGAAATCAATTTGAAATTTTAGTTGAAAAAATTAATGGCAACATATATTTTAAACATAGATGGTATAATATTCAATATGGTGCTTGAGTGATTTTATTATACACCAGGATGAGTCAGTTCGGACCGATTTTAAAAGAACAATTTAATTGTGTCATTTATTTTAAAAAATTTATTATAGTTCTTTTTATATAATATATGAAAATCTACAAAACTTGTGTGATAGCACGGGTTGGTGTCTAGTTATTTCTAAAGTTACTACTTTTAACTTTAGGTTTAAAGCAATTTATACACATAAAAAAGTTGAGCATAAGACTTTGTTTGCAAGTCTGTATTTTAATATATATATATATATATATATATATATATATATTATAATAATTGAAGAAAAATATGATAAATAATCATATAATATTTCAAACAGACTTAAGATAATTTTTTTTGTCAAGTAGTCTAGTGACTAGAAATTCCATCCTTAAGATGGATAAATGGCATGACCGGGGTTCAAACCCCGACCCCCTACATATAGTATGCAATGTCCTATCAATTGAGTTAAGCTCGCAAGACATACTTAAAGATAATTTTAAAAAACATTTTATAGTGTTTTTTTTTTGTTATCGTCCCATATTTCATTAAGAGTTAATCTGGTTGGACCATTGAACTAAACCCATTTTGGTGACTTCTATATATGTACTACTTTCAAAATTGTTAGTTAACCAAGGCCTCTCAAGGTTAAAAACAACTAGAAACATGAGTCATTAGATAGATTTTCCAGGAATATATTTATCTGTATTTTACTAACCCTTAAATCAATTTAAGGTTATCATTTGTTACGACTCCTACAATTACAAACTAGATTACAACAAGATAGTTATTGATACACATTCACTGTAGTAACATTATCACGCAGTTGCACGCCGTAATAAATCTCGATAGTTAATTTGAAATTGGACAGTCGGGATAATAAACACAAATTTATAAAGTAAAATGATTTCAACCACCGATGAGAGATCAAAACGCTCACTTCAGTTATAGAGAGGTATTGTAGCTGTGGGAAATCCAAATCCGATGATTAGTGGGGTAATCAAACATTTACTCTGTACTCTACCACAACCTAAGCAAGAACAGTTAAATATTCCACAACATATAACCTATCAACAAATCATCGGTCAATTTTTATCCATCCCAATTAACTAGTGAGCTCCATAATGGCAGCCACAATGTCACCATTGTGAGTCTTGAGAGCCTTGACAGCCTTGCTCTTAGACACTCCTGCTTGTGTCCTGACCAAATCAATGTCGTGGCGATCCACACCAGTTGCATCGACCTCCTCTTCTTCTTCATCTTCTTCATCTTCTTCTTCCTCCTCCTCCTCCTCCTCCATAGTGAGCTTCATAATGGCAGCAACAATGTCACCAATGTGAGTCTTGAGAGCCTTGACAGCCTTGCTCTTAGACACTCCTGCTTGTGTCATGACTAAATCAATGTCGCGGGGATCCACGCCAGTTTCATCAACCTCCTCTTCCTCTTCTGCCTCCTCCTCCTCCATAGTGAGCTCCATAATGGCACCAACAATGTCACCATTGTGAGTCTTGAGAGCTTTGAGAGCCTTGCTCTTTGACACTCCTGCTTGTATCATGACGAAATCAATGTTGTTGTAGGGCTCCACACCAGTTTCATCAACCTCCTCCTCCTCCTCCTGTGCTACACCAGCTATTGCACCTTGATCTTGTTTTTCCATTACAGATTCCACATCTGCCATTTTTGTGAACTGCTGAGCAGCTTGAGTCTGCGACTGAGAGCTCACTGAAAAGTAGTAGCTGAATATAGTTAAAATATTAAAATGACCAACTATAGAAAGATCCCTAAACAATATACTAGTAATAATAAGAGTGAACTCAGTGGGAGGAAAAAGTATAATCAAAGACAACATAAGTGATCATCCTTCTTTCTAATTAAGGTACTGTCGATTTAGTGACTAATATGATCGCCTTTCAATTTCAGGTTTGGACAAGGCATTCAGTGACTAATTGGATACTTTCAATTGCAGATTTGGCAAGACATTCACATTCACCTTTAGCACCTAAAAACTAACTTGAAAAAATAACAGGAAATTAAAGTGGTACAATAAAACAAACAGTCAGATGGTTAAAACTTAAGTAGTCAATGTTTGGGACTACCGGCTGAGACTGCGACTAGCTTAGGATATGGCAGATTGAAAACTTGTTGTTTTTCCATGTATTTCGTGTTTAAGTAGTTAATTTACACATAACATTAATGCAAGCAAAACAGTCAAATGTTTCATCGACTTGTTCTTTTGCCAACATAAACACTACCCATCTGAGGGCATTACACATAAACCACCATAGAATCACTTAACTTTGCTAAAACTAGAAGGCATAATGCATGATAATTGGAACACCAACACTTATCCATATATGGTTATGAAGACTAAAGAAGTACATAAATGGCAACACAAATTGCAACACAAATTGAAAATTTTGCAAAGGTTCCCTTTCATTCAATTTTTTTCCTGTCCTCCTAATTACTACTATATGCAGCCATAAGCTATATTTGTGACTGCGAAGCAGGACATGGACACAGACACAGACACCGACACTAATAATAATTATATATAAAAAAAGACATAATTCAACGTAATAAGTGTTTGTGTTGTGTCGCTGTCGAACACTATACCTTGGCAAGCTTAATACGACGAGTGATCTATGAAGATAATGCTTTACTTCAACATAAAGCAACAATAATCCAATAACTAATAACTACTTACTACTATATGCTGGGATAAGCAATGTATTTGTGACTGTGAAGCACGACATGACATAGACACCGACACATCAACACTAATAGTAGTAGTAATAATAATAATAAATACATAATTCATAACAAGTGTTTTCCTGTTGTGTAATCCAAAAAAAAGTAGTGACATAAAATACCTAGAGAGTTGTCGTCATCGTCGCTATCATCATGGTTGACGTTTTCAACAGTTGGAGCATAGACCTTTTTAGTTTTATTAATCTTAACGTAATCGTCAGAATTAGAGTCAGAAATATAATTAACGTCAAAGTCAGAATCATGATCGTCCTCCTCGATGGCGTAGCTTAGTGGTAGTAGTTCAAAAAAGTCCAGTGGATTCCACCATGGCCCGTTCTTCCTCTGTTTGCGATTAATCGATTCCTTCTGCTGCTTAATTCCTTCCATCTTTCCAAGCTCTCTTGTTATTTTGGAATCCTAGTTTTTGCTTTGTGGAATGAATGAACATTCAATAAATAAATAAATAGCTGATGTTTGTTTTGTTGGGCTTAACCTTCAAGAGCCTAGCCCATATTTAACAATTTACTACTAGATATAAGGAATGAACAAAAAAGAAAAAAAAAAAAAAACACAACAAAATTACCACGAGTCAAGCGGAACCACCTTAGTGAGTAGGAACTTTTTATTTTTTATTTTTTTTGAGATTATTAGAATGGAAAAGGTATGGATAGTGGATGAATTGGTATGAAGACAGAGTTGGAGGGTGGTGATGGAGAAAGACACGAGGGAGTTCTAGAGACTTCTTAACAGTCCAATGTAGGAGAGGAAAGGGATCCTAAAGAGGCAAAAAAGAAAGAGAAGAGATTAGAGTGTTGTGTGTTTAGTGTGTCTGGTGAAGAAAAAGGAATGAACAAAGTGAATGCAAGAGAAAAGGGAAATCATTCATCTTATTTTAATTTATTTTTTATAATTATAATTTTGTTCCTCTATTTTTACGAAATTGGTTCCCTATTCTTAAATTACACAGTTTTAGTCATCCGTCAAATTTTTGTATTTAACGATGGTAATTAACATATTTTAAATTAGCGCATACAATTTAATGATATATAAATAATCAAATGTCATTTTTTTTTTTACGGTAAATAATCAAATGTAATGAAATTACAAATAAACGCAATGATACTTCGAATTAAATTTTAGAGATTATTCATTTTTTAAATTTAATTAATGAAATGTAAATAATTAATAATCTATATAATCAAATCATATACATATCATTTAAAATATATTAAATCACAATTTTTAACGAGTGACAAATTTAAATGTAATACCAAATTGACCCCAACAAGTGACAAATTCTTAACGAGGGGACATGCTTTTGGGCAGAAAACCATTAAAGTTACACTTGTAAGTACAAAATTGTACTAGTAGTAGGAATGCCATGTTTTTGTACTTCAGAACTAAGATTGATATTAATGATGAAGGAGATGCTTCTTTGAGTAAATACAACAGCAACAACAATAACCAAGCTTTTTGCCATAAAGAGTAAATGGTACAATCAATGCTAAAAAGACATGTCGTGTATGATTTATATCTAAATCCCTCTTAATGTTTGGCGGGTAGTTTTCCTTGGTCTACTCTCTCTCCCCTCTAACTAGTGTACTACATTCTCTATCTAGTAAACCTTCTTTAGCTCTACAGAACTTCTCCACACATACTTAAATCACCTAAGAAACATGTTCATTGGCACAAGTAAATTGCAGATGAATTTGAAGCATTGATAAGAAATGACACATTTTCTCTTGTGCCTCTCATGGCAAGACAAAATATTGTTGGATGCAAATGGTTGTTTTACATAAAGAGATACAGTGATGGCTTCATTGGTTGATATAAAGCACGTCTTGTTACAAAGGGTTTCACACAATATTGACATAGACTTCAAAGAGACATTTGTCCTAGTTGTTCGGTACAAATTGTCGAGATTAACCTTACATTTGCTATCTCAAAACTTCATATGTCACTACTCCAGTTTTTTATATAAACAAAAAGGTACATACATTTGGTTTAAATATTTACCAAATACATGTATTTTTTGCTTATAATAAAAACCAGAGGGAGTTCCACTTATCAATTTACATTAGGTAATTGCCACTAATTATTTTTGTTTACACGGCATGACATACAGTCCAATGCTAAAACCTTTCTTTCTCATTATCAAAGGGGGTCACTGATAGCATATTACATGTAGTTTCCCAAAGCTCGTGTGCTAATTTGGCGTTTCGTGAAAGTGCTGAGGAATTTATAGTTCTACCTTTGCCCCCAAAGAAGTAAGCTCCTGATGTTCCCTGAAAAAAATGTAAGCTTATTAACATTTTGAACTCAATGGCTCCGATTAAGGCTAATTCATAAGACCAATGATTGAGGATAACTATTTTCTTAGATCAATTATTCAAAACAATGGTGATAGTGAGACTGAAGGTATAAACAAAATTGCCTAGGTTCTGCAGAAGATGTGAAAATTGAAGACCCCAGCTGTTAGGGAAGGTTTAAGGGGATTGGTACCCCTAATGTTTTGTATTTTTTATGCAGTCTAGAAGATGAATCGAGAAAACAAAAGGATGCATGCTGGAGGGTATATTGGAAATTAATTCATAAGAAATGGGGTGGGTAATCAATATAAGATGACTTTTTTATGCCTCCAATTAGTTCTGATAATCATTACTTTTAGATGGTTTGGTCATCATGTACAATACAAAGAAAATATAAATTTCGCTGAAAGATAAATTAGGGAAGGACTAAATCCAGACTGAAAATGAATGTAACTCGAACAAAATGGTTTAATTAGGAACTCACCAAAAAATATAAGGTTAAGTAGAATTTAGAAATCATTTCTTGTTTAAATTATATATTTTTCTACCTGGAAAAAGTGTAGAATTGTTTTTTAATATTTTACAGTTTAAGTCATACAGCAGAACATATTTTGGTAGTTGAAGAGTAACAAGGAAGAAAGCATATATATATTTTGAACATATATATTAGTTTCCTATTTTATGATAAATTTAATTTCATGATTGTTTCTCAGAGCTACTTTCAATCATTTTACCTGAATGTGTTGATTTGTGTGTGCAATCTTAATATGTTATGTAAATAATTGACCAATATGTTGTTTCCTAGGGTTAGTTCAAGATGAATTACCGACACAGAAGGACAAGGCATTAGATATTGCATCAGGTGAAACCTTAGACATGAGTACAACTTATTAGTCATTTTGGTCATTGAATATGTTTTCAGACAGTCAATTTGGTCCTCAATGAATTATTGACACAGAAGGATGACACCTTGGGTCATTTTGAAACATCAATGCATGCAATAAGAATGTAAAATGATATTAAAAAAGACCGCTAAAAGAGTACTCACAGGCGGAGCAAGAGCAGCATCAATAATTGCCTCTTTCCCACTCTCAGGAGATTGCAATAGGCGTAGGCGTTTCAGTACAAAGAATGCCAACCAAGATAGGCATACTGGAAAATCTCGCATGATGTTTGTTTGTACAACTCCAGGATCTGCAACACTGATGCATAACAATACAGAAAATGAATATTAAAGTGGAGTAGAACCCATGGTTATTAATCAGAAATAGAATAAAGCTTTATCTACAAAGCTTAAAACATTTTTCATCTCGCTCTTTTCCTTGCAACTTTATCCTCCTGCCTGATTTTTATTCATGTTTATTCCCCTTGCAACACTAGCTCAAACCTAAATTCACTCTTATTGGTGCTATTTATGCAACACTTGGTCAAACCCAACCACAAGTGCACAAGTGACTCAAGTGAGTTTTCATAAGAGTATAGCTGCTCCCACTTAAACATTTTTCTGTCATGAGATTTACGGGTTTGGCATGCGATTCGTAGCCAAGACATTGTGTACATATCGGCATATACATTTGCCAAAAAGCAAGTGCCCCTGAGTTGTGCAGAAAAGAGATTTGGGAAACAAAATTTTGTAGGAAAGTCATGCAAGCAATCAGACAAACATATTCGAGCAACAAAGATGACAGTAATACATTAATTAGTTAACCAATACAAAAACAAACATTCTATCTTTATACAAACACACGGTACTTGGAAACAAGATATCAAAAGGAAATAAAAGTTGATAAAGTAAACATACTTGACAAATATCTGATGAGATTTACCCATTTGGCAAAGCTGGCGGTGGAGCTCAAATGAGAAGAGAAGTAAGCATACTTCAACAAAATTACACGCTAGTTAGGAATTAGGACTAAAGAAACAATGTAATCTGTATAAGTTCATCCAGAATATGCAGCTTACTTTTTGAATACTCATATATCTGAGCATATGGATATCGTTTTGAACTTAAAAATCTCTTCCCAGATACAGTTCCCTCATCAACCTGCAAACCAGTAACTGAAGAAAAGAGCTTGAGAAGGTTATATAGGAGTGCTATTGTAGTGAAATCTGATAAGCATTTCTGGATGACAGTAAACCAGAAAGAATAGGATCACCGGACAATAATAAATTAAAAAATGAGAAGTAAAACTATTGTCCTACCAGCTCGGTGAGTAAAGGATGCTACATTCACAATTTTGGCAGATACAGGACTGCTTTCAAGAAGTGGTAACAGAAGCTTGGTCAAAACAAATGCGCTGATATAATTTGTGCCGATCATCCTGGGATAAAGGGTGGAAAATGTTGGTGGATTTAAAAGTGACTACTAATTTTGAAAGTAAGACATTAGACAAACATGGAGCAAATATAAAACAGATAAACAAAATTTTATCAAAGGCTCCCATAAAAAATGCATCCAGAGTGCATACAAATATCCTTGTATATGTGATGTTTATCAATTTTCTGTTCCATAAACCTCACGGTGATCATGCAAATCAACACTGTCTACATTTTTTGACATTGAACAAAGTAGAATGTTAATGAGTCTCCTAAGGGCATTGGTTAAGAAACCAAAAGAAAACTTTGTATAAAAAGTGGTTTAATTATTAAATTGACAAAAGTAAGGACTTATATTTTAAGATAAAATTTCCTTTTATGGATTCCTTAACCGAAGGACAATTCTAATGAGTGCCCTTGGTTAGCAAGATCCTTTAAAGAATACCTATTACGATATCCCCAAAGCTTAAATAAATTATTAGCAGTAGGAAAATAATATTATTTGCAATTGCAAGTGTGTGTGACCTATGCACTTTTGCTGTGTTATGAATGGCAAGCATGCACATGGAAGTTCCAATGATAAAGATAGAATTTTGTTAACACTACTAGGGGAGATAAGAAAAAAGTAATTACTGATCGAAGCCCTCAGCTGTGGCTCTAGGGGATGTAGCAAGTATTCCAGCATTGTTTATTAGTATTTGTATCGAGCAGTGCAAATCAGAATCCAAAAGCCACTGCCGCAGAGAATTTTTGAACTTTATAATCGACTCAATCGATGAAAGGTCAGCCTGAAAAGCTTTTAGTCGAGCATCCTCATGCCAACCTTTGATCTTTGTTATGGTCTATCAAACAATGAAGAACACGAGTAAGATATTTACGAGGCATGGAATCATCACTACCATAATGCTAAGAATTAATGTAGAAAAATACCTCTGACAACAATTGCTCCGATCTTCCAACTGCATAATCCACAATTAGAAGCTGAGGTAGATATTGCTCAAACTAGAAGAAGAATGCTAGCTAGCAACACATATTTTCATAGTGTTTTGAACACTAGTTTTTAGTGTAACAAGAGTGGATTTCACTTAGTATTAAACGGAGTATAGAAAATAGTGTATTGTTAGTATATCAAAGAAGCCCGTTTAGTTTCTGTGTTTCCTATTTTTCAATTCAACTAATAAACATAATACCATATAGATCCAATATTTCTCTTACCATTTTCTTTTGCAATAAATGAAAATGTCAAAACAGGCTTTGACTACTGTGCACAAGATAGACTTGCACCATGCACAAGTTTGTTTTTTACCATTGGATCAATAAGTCCCATCTTATCTCATTTAATCCAATGATGAAAACTAACTTGTGCACGACGCAAGACTTATGTCATCTGTGCACCATAGAACTAGCCGTCAAAACATTGTTATCATTCTCATTGTTCTGAAAATACATTCTCCCAAACCACAATTATTCACAACACGAGTCTTTCATCTCCACAACTATTTAAACTTAACACAAAAGTAAACATGTTCAATACTATGTGCATGTTTTGGTATCACGGAGAGAAAGCCAAAATCACGGTGATCCATCGTGATTTTACAGAAGCTATAGCTTACATTGTTGCTATACTAACTTCAAGATTACGAAGAAAAAACAGAAGACATCATAGCATAGATTAGAACAGCAACAAAACAAATATAACAGGACCTAGCAGGTTCTTATTGAGAACAATATGACAAGCAATGAACTATGTCTAAGACTTTTAGACAAGAGCAAATTGTCCCTCGGCTTATGTTTTCACTCTCAACTATGTTTGCTAAAATGATTAGCAACTAAAACAATCTTAGAAATATATAAATCTTACCACTTATACTTTAATAAGTATGAGATATACTTAACAGTGTATAAAAAGTCCTACAAGGTAGAATTAGCACTCTCAACCTATATAGTTCAAGCAAGTTTCACATGATATGAAGATATAGGTCATAATATATAATCCCTCCGGTTACTATTATAAGCAAAAATGGGTGGGGTGGGTAGCTCAACTAGTTTGAGCTAAGGGTGAAAGGAGTTAAGGAGTAAAGGTACACAGTTCAAGTCCTATCGAGGTGAAAAAAACTAACATGAACAACTAATTACTAACTTTGGCCGTTTCAAACAAGCAAAAATGCATTTTTTAGATTCGTTGAATAACCGATGTAATAAGTATGAGATATACTTAACAGTGTATAAAAAGTCCTACAAGGTAGAATTAGCACTCTCAACCTATATAGTTCAAGCAAGTTTCACATGATATGAAGATATAGGTCATAATATATAATCCCTCCGGTTACTATTATAAGCAAAAATGGGTGGGGTGGGTAGCTCAACTAGTTTGAGCTAAGGGTGAAAGGAGTTAAGGAGTAAAGGTACACAGTTCAAGTCCTATCGAGGTGAAAAAAACTAACATGAACAACTAATTACTAACTTTGGCCGTTTCAAACAAGCAAAAATGCATTTTTTAGATTCGTTGAATAACCGATGTATCTAGTCTATAACATACACCAGATACATTTGTTATTCAATGAATCTGAATTTGTTTTTCTTATAATAGTTAATGGACGGAGTAAATGATTATTATATGTAAATTTCACCGACACATAGCATATCAAATTATCAATAAATTATGACAACATCTAACTGAAAGCATTCCAACATCATTGGACCATTGTGTGTCATAATCAGCATCCTCATCAGCTAAATGATCACACTATGAATATGAGCTACAAAGTGATCCACCGTGATTTTACAGAAGCTAGACACAAAGTGTAGCTTTGGAAAATCACAGTGAGTCATTCTGACATACCAACCATGACACCAAACATAAGCTAAACAATATAAAGAATAAGGAATTACCAATGACAATAACATAACCTTCCTTGGAAAGCTTGCATGCAGTTGATAATCCAAGACCAGATGTAGCCTGCAAAATAAATTAATAAATAAATAAACCACAAATTGATATTGTTCTTATTATAATCAAAACAGCCATAGAGATTGAGTTTAACTTCTTACACCGGTGATGACACAAACAGGTCTATTAGGAACCGTGGAAGGTGAAGACCTTGGATATGATACAATTTTCTGAGAAAATAGCGAATCCTTTAACAATTGAAAGTGTGAATATGCAACAGAAAATGTCCATAGCAACGTCATTCTCCAGAATTGAATCGAACAAATGAAGAAAAGTGCTCTCCATAAATCCTTTATCAAATCAATCACTCGCCATAGCAACGCCATTTCTAGAGAGAGAGAGAGAGAGATAGAGAGAGGGAGGGAGGGAGAATTCGTTTTTAATGTTCAGCTCAGTTCATGATGGCAGTTACAGGGAGAAAGCAATGATGGCAGTTACAGAGAGAAAGAAGAAAAATTCCGACACTTCGCTTTCAAATTAGTTTATTCGGTGGAATATAAGTGGATTGGGCCTGATAATGGGTTACGGCCCAAATATGACGGGTTACTATTAGCACCCTCTATTTTATTAGATGTAATAATTGAGATGAAGTGGGACCCGCGCCAGAGTGGACTTTCTTCTCTTTCTCTCTGGCTATGACCATGTCTCAGCAGTATTCAACTTCAACCGCAACAAAACGAAACGCAACGAAACGCAAACTCTCTCTCTTTCTCCGTCGCTATCTTTCTGTAAATAAACTCTCTCTCTCCTCCACCGGTTTCCACGAACCTTCTCTTTCACTTCAATTCAAGTCTCCACAGTTTTCATCGCAAATCATATCTATGCTGTTTCTTTTCATACTTCACTTATCACCTATGGTACCTTTCTCCTTCTTCTCCTTGTTTTTTCACCTTTCTGTTTTTTTTTTTTGGATTTTTTTTCCACCTTTCTTTGTTGTTGTTGAATATTGATATTAATCTAATCTTTGTTTTAATACTATTTATTGCATCCAAGAAAGCAGGCATAATTTCATCCGTAATTATTAATGATTAGTTGTTGGTTTTCCGTAATTATTGCTAAATTACACTGTAATCATCCGTATTACGGTGTGTACTTGTTTTGTGTGCGCTGACTAATTTTATTTTTAGGATAACTGTACCTTTTTTTTCTTCCTTGTTTTGGATTTCTTATCTATATGGTTGAATTTATTTATTTTAATTTTTTACCCTATTTTATTGATTATTATTAATTATTAATGTTAATACTTGGGTTGACTAATTCGTAAAACTTCTGTTGACTTGTTGTAGGTTATGATAAATTCAGTTGAAGCTTGCTGATTTCTTACAAGACACGGATTCACTGTGTTCTGGTCTTGCTTTTGAACTGAATCACAATTATGACTTTTCAGCAAGATAAATTTGTTAGGTTAGTTTAGTGCTACCTACCTTTATTTGAGTTTATTATTTAGAAACAATTTAGTTCTCAATCGAGGCAAGTACTCTGTGCTGTCCATTGACTATGTCAAGGTTGCCTTATAAGGTCGAGTAAACCACTAGATTAGTCTCTGACTTTGTAGGACACTTTCATATAGGCCCCTGAGATTGAGCATTCCAAAAAGGTCTCTGATTCTATTAAACTGACAAACTGATTCCTATATTTAACCAATTTGAGAGTTGAGAGTCGCGGGACCTTTTTGAAATATGAGGAAAATTTAACAGAGTCTTGGGACCTTTTTGAAATATTAATTTAATAAAATCATGGACCTATTTGAGAGCACCCTACAAAGTCAGGGTCTGATTTTGTGGTTTACTCTAGAAGTTTTATTGCCTAATCAGCATTTTTGTATCTGAATGTCTCTTCATTGAATGGTTTATCATGGACTGAGATTATGTTTGTTATTTATACAATGATCAGATTTCAGGACTGGAGTTCTGAGGTTAACTCTCCTGGAATTCACGTAACGCAGTCAGGGAGAATTAGAACTACACTAAAAACAGTTTCCAGGAAGTTTCAAAGGGGGTTTGAATCTAGTTCTGAGAGGATAAAGGATTTTGCAAAACCATTCAAATCTTTTTCCCATAACAGTTTACTTGCTAGATTTTTTAGCTCTAGAAAGAAAATCCTCGATCCACAGGGTCCTTTTCTTCAAAAGTGGAACAAAATATTTGTGCTATCGTGTCTTATTGCTGTATCAATTGATCCTTTGTTCTTCTATATCCCTGTAATTGATGATGGCAAGAAATGTCTTTCACGGGACAGAAAAATGGAAACTACGGCAACTGTTTTAAGGTCTTTCTCTGACATTTTTTATATTATCCATATAATTTTCCAATTTCGTACGGGATTTATTGCTCCCTCATCTCGAGTATTTGGAAGAGGTGTTTTGGTTGAAGATTCTTGGGCAATAGCAAAGAGATATATGGCTTCATACTTCTTAATTGACATTCTTGCCGTTCTTCCCCTCCCACAGGTGCATTAATTTTTTTAGTTACTGCATTGAAGTCCAATATCATAACATGTAGGCAAACCCATCATGTAATGTAAATATGTGAATAAGTTCAGCTCTCCATGTTTAATTTCCCGAGTGTTTTAGGTGCATAATTGAGAAGTTTGCATTATTGGATTCATTTAGTAAGCTTATTTTTACTCAAAACTTGCTCTTACATTGCTAGGTGGTGATTCTATTTATCATTCCAAAGCTGAGTGGCTCAGAATCACTGAACACGAAAAACTTGCTGAAATTTAGTGTCTTCTTCCAATATGTGCCACGGTTTATACGAATAGTTCCACTATATAAAGAAGTTACAAGGACCTCTGGCATTCTCACTGAAACAGCATGGGCTGGAGCTGCATTCAATCTCTTCCTTTACATGCTTGCAAGTCATGTATGTTTATGTTATTTTTTTTCTCCTTCCTTTTTTTTTAAATAAATAAATAAAATGATTATAAATTTTAAGTGTTTCTGATGTATTGTGGTTTTATTTTATCTACTACACTAAGTGCTTGATGGGTTCGGCGGTAGGAACACCAAACGTGCGTTTTTCCTATGTCAAACGTGAGTTTGATATGTTTGGTTCTCAATTTCGTTTTCACCGCAATCGTGATTTTAGTCCCAAAACGTGCTTCTAGCTGAAGCTAAAATTCCTAGCTTTTCAATTTTGAGAGAATCAATTCTCCTTGCAGCATCATACCTCACCAACAACATCTCTATTTTGCCCCTGCATAACTAATTGGTTTATTGTTGGTCTGTGTTGTCGTTGGCCTGTGTTGTTGTTGCCCCTTGCACAACTAATTTCATATCATCTTGTTGTTGGTCTGTGTTGTCCTTGCCCTGCATAACTAATTTCATTCTGCTGCATTTTTTCCTTGTGTGTTATAGAGATGTCTATAGGTTAGAGAAGATAATAGTTTGTTTTTTTTTTCTACAAAGTTAAAGGTCTAGAGTGTTCATCTTATATTGGAAATGACTATTCTTTTTTTAATTAATTACTAAATAACAGGTTCTAGAGAATTCTTATTTTGTTTTGAAAAATATTATTTTAATTAATGAGATAAATGAGAGATGGGTCAAGCTAAAGTGGACCTTCATCTTATTATTACTTTTTTTTTTCAAAATAAAAGAAGTTAATAAAACAAGTTAAAATAGAAGAAATATTCTCATTTGATTTTTACAGTTGTCTTGAAATAAAATCCATAATCAAATTATAAATAAAATTTAGTTTTAATATTAAAACTCATTTTGTTAATTATAAAAATAATCAAAACACAAATTGATAAAAATATAATTTTTTATATATGTTAAGGCCCTTTTGGTAACTTACACATTTAAAAGTAATTTTCATTCAAGTTATCCAAACAACATTAAATGTCAAGAATCACTTTTACGTTAATGCATCCAAACATAAATCAATTCCGTTCAACTCACTTTTAACCAAAATCAATTCTGTCAAACTCAATTTTGCTAAAATCAATTTTTTTCCGCCGCAAAACCAAACACATACTAAATTTCATTTCTCCTGAACACTAAATTTTGTTAGCCACAGATATTTGCCCTTGTGCACTGGTGATTATGTGGACACCCTGGGTTATGATCCTCACTCTGCAATTTACATAACTTTTGTTTGACACGCACAGATACACATATTGAGCACATGCTTCTGATGCTATGCAAATTATGCAGAAACTTTCATTGTTGTTGTTTCCATTTTTCTTACATCTCTATGTACATTTTTTTTTTTTTTTCGAATTCTCGGATCCACATATTTTTTTGTTGTCTTTTTAATAAAATTGATCTTATATTAATGAAAATTAAAACTAAAATTTTTCAAAAATAAAATTATATCTTCTGCGTATCTTTCTAATTGCTGATTTACTTGTTCATAGGTTCTTGGTGCCTTTTGGTACTTGTTTTCTATAGAAAGAGAAACCACGTGCTGGCAAAAAGCATGTCAAAAAAATAGTACCTGTATAAAAGCAAATATGTATTGTGATGATCATAATGGGTCAGGCACAATTGCAACATTCCTGAATACTTCATGCCCAATACAGAGTCCAAATACAACACTCTTTAATTTTGGAATTTTCCTTGATGCACTTCAATCTGGAGTTGTGGGGTCAACAGACTTCCCACAGAAATTTTTTTATTGCTTTTGGTGGGGTTTAAAGAATTTGAGGTTTGCTTCATCAACTTTATTTTAGTATATGCTATCTTTTTTTAGATTATGAAGTAATCATATGCTGCAATGTGTTTATGGCCACTTTACTAAGTAACATTATCATGATTTGGTGATAAGTGAAAAACGGCTTAAGTTTTGGACGTAGTTAATACCTCACTGAAGTGGGGAATTTGGGGGTCTGCTAGTCATGTTAAGAGGGGCTTTTGTTTCAATCAGGAGCTTTTGTTTCAATCAGGAATGATGTTCTCGGGAATACTATAACCCAGTTTTTTTTCCCCAAATATTTTTGCTAAGTACATAATTTTTTCTAATTTTATTTACTTCAAAAATTGATAAAAAATGGTAATGTGGTGGAAACTAGAAAGAAGACATTATTGATCTCAACAATAATAAATCTAAGGTAGGCATTGATACAATAAATATGGTCCTAAGGTGGCAGACAATCTATTGGTGAGAAAGAAACATTGGGCACCTCTGAATGGAGTTGTAGGATATAACACAATTGTTGTAGCTATCAATCATTCTAAATAAAATATACATAAGAACAATTATTCAGTCTCAATTGTTGAGTTTGAAAATAACTTCTATTCCTCTAGGAAAGTCACCTTTATTGCGGTGTTCCTCAAGCTGCCTTAATCGCATCAATTTTTGGTTGCCTTCATAACTTCATTGCATCCTTACATCCACCTTATGATGGATGTGAGTTGGCAAGGAGGTGTTTAGTCCAACGTGAAATTCTGGCGTAGTCCAAATGGGGTACCGGATGGGGCAACCTTTGACACTACACTGGTTACAGCAGAAGCAATAAATAATAAACGATAAATAACTGGAAATAAAATAACACATTGTGTTTGTTAACCCAGTTCGGCGTATAACACGACCTACTCTGGGAATACCAATCCAGGTGAGAATCCACTATGGTAATACTAGTTAGAAGCTATCAGCAAACGACCCGTTTACACTTCGTCACCTAGCCACTACCCGTGCTATCTTCAACCTAGGCCCACCTAGATCAGAGACCCCGTCCCTTCTCCTCTTAACCACGCACCCAGCGTGATCGTAAGCAAAGAAACAATTTGGTGAAGACACACTTCAAACAATACCTATCTCCGTACTTCAAAGCTTAGGAGTAGATTAAAAGAATACAACTCAAGAACACAGTCCTAAGCAAGTATCAAGTTGATACAAGATAGGCTCACAATAAAACAATTGACACGCTAAAACCCTAGACAAAGAAAACAATTCTTCACAAGAGCTTCCGTCACTAAAATAGGTTTTAGGTCTTCAATATATATAGCCCTGAATAGCCACGGTAGTTCCTTGTATTTGGGCTTCACAAATAATATAAAATTGTAACATATCCGATAGCAAAATATATGTTTTAAATAAATCCAACAAAACCCTAAAATAAAGGAATATCTTTAGGGGCGATGCATAAAGAAGATATGCTCAGAAAATAAGCTTAGTTACTTGTCTTGGGGAACAAGTAAAATGCTTAATGGATTTACTTCACAAAATAGGCGCACTAATAGTGTGTAACAAACTTTCCACATATTCTGGCCTCAGGATGTTGTACCAAAGGTAGCCCCATCTTGTCCCTCCTCTGACTTGATCTTGTTTTTACAAAATGTAGCCAATTTCAAAAACCCAACACAACGTTACACAGACATAGCTTGAGCAGCGTATACAAGCCTTCTTCAATCCTCACTTACAATTCAGTTTTGTGGGGTTGACATGGATCATAAATCCAAATTCTAAGATGGTATTAAATCTCGGCATAGATAGATCTAATGTTGAGCGACTTGCATTGTCACTCTCCAGGCCCATCGCATGGGCATGAGCGTGTGTTGGAAAATTGGTTTAATTGCAGTCTGCCCCCAGCCGCCTTAATTACAACTTCTAACACCGTTGTTTTGTTGAGTGAGTGTGAGGTTGTGTCTTTAGTTTGACATCACCAAGAGATATGGCTTAAGTAGTGCATGTGAGGGTATGTGTTTAATCCGAGTTGGCTATAAATATGGCTTAAGTAGTGGTTATGAGGCTTGAGCAGTTTTCACCTTACAAGCTAGTTTTGTGGGGTTGAATTAGGCCTACAACCCAAATTCTAAGAATTCTCATGGAAATACATGACTTCACTCTTTAACATAGGAAGAAAGGTAAGGAAAATACAAGTAAATTACATTCTCCAGAATCAATAATACCCAGGGATTTTTTTAAAATAAAAATTACATCACTTTCCATCCCAAGGTCACTTTTTCTGGGGATTTTTTTGCATGTCGTGAAACAAACCACCCATAGTATTTTTTTTTTTTTGAATGTTGATTTTGAGTTATATTTACCAAGTTACTATCTAACATTCTTTCAATATACCTCCACCCTCTTTTGGGGGATCCTTTTTTATTGCAGTTCTCTTGGTCAGAACCTGGCAACAAGTACCTTTGTTTGGGAAATCTGCTTTGCAATTTTCATTTCCATTGCTGGTTTGGTATTATTTGCATTCCTCATCGGAAATATGCAGGTTGGTACCGAATATCTCTATGTATAATGTCTTTTAATCAGTCATCAATACTGGCTAGTACTATTTATTGATTTTGGAATAAATTGGTTACCAATACCATAACATAATTATATTTTCCTCCTGAGATCTGTCCCTTTTTGTTAATGATTACTGGTTTTATGTCTTTCTTCTGGCAATAAATTTGTTTAATGCTATTTGATTGAATTTTCCTTTTGGTTGACTTTCTCACAAAAAAGAACATATTTTTGGTACTAGAGCACTTACTACAGTTACAGTGGGAGTGTTCAGTACTGACTTTTGATGTACTTATTGGGGAGAGTCCTGCACAAGGGTAGTGAGACCTAAGTTGGGCCTTTCTGACATCATGTGAGGTCTTTTTGCTGCATAAATATGAGTATGTGCTTTAGGTTTGTCCTTTTTGTTAGTATATGTGGCTGATTTGTTTTAAAAAATAAAAACTAATGGCACAAATTATTTTGCTAGTATGCCTAAAGTTAGGGCTTTAATTACCCATCCGTGGGTTGGTTCTCTTATTCGGGAGTGGATGAACAGCTCTTGTGGAACTGTTTTCTGGGGCTGTCCTGGGAATGTAGTGCTTGTTGTAGTAATAATAGTCTTTATTATCCGTGGCTTCTAAGGAAAATGCATGCATTTGGTTTTTCAAAGTGATGTTGATTACCATGCCTTGGCAAGTGTGCCTGGAATACGGTGAACCACGTAAATCCGTATTTATTAAGTTATTGTAATTCTCTGTATGTGGGTGTGATGCATACATGCAAACATATGTTTCTAATGCTCTTCCTATATTTTTTTTCCTATCATCTTTTAAATACAATCTTCTTTTTCATTTATTTATTTTGACATTTTTGCTTGAAAAATAGTTTGAGACATGAACCATTCTATTATGAGGTTATTTTCTTCAACAATTTAATCCGTTATACTGTATTTTTCTGTCGAAACAGACATATTTGCAATCAACAACTACGAGATTGGAGGAGATGAGAGTGAAAAGGAGAGATGCAGAACAGTGGATGTCTCATCGACTACTCCCTGATAGCTTGAGAGAAAGAATCAGACGACATGAGCAGTACAAATGGCAAGAAACCAGAGGAGTTGATGAAGACAACTTGATTCGCAATCTTCCCAAGGATTTAAGAAGGGACATTAAGCGTCATCTCTGCTTGGCTTTGCTGATGAGGGTGAGATTCTCCATCATTCCTTTTTCGTTTTTAAATTACGTCAATACAGGAGTTCTTTTACTTGTTCAATGATCTTTGTTTCTCTTTTAGGTTTTTCATTCTGGAAAGTTCTTTATCTATCTGTGATTTATAGTGGTTGTGAATATTTTTGTTGCACATCTCTGTCCGTATAATGCCTAACAGGTCCCTCCAAATGAACAAATAAATGAAAAAGAAGATTGTATTTAAATACAATTTTCTTTTAAATGCAATCTTCTTTTTCATTTATTTATTTTTCCTATCATCTTTTTCATTTATTTATTTTGGTGGCGGAGCATTTGATAGAATATCTATTAATTAGTAAGATATGGTATACTATATATGTATGCACAAAACTAACAAATATTGGTTAGTATGCACAAAATTAATAAATTCTGGATTTCTGCTTCTATAACATACAGGTGCGGTAGCAAATTTGTATATGCAGTTCTTTTTGTTGCTCTCCAATGTCATTTCTTTGAACACGTATATGCATTTGAACTCCCTTGAATTAGTGCTAATCATGCTTTTCACTGGTAATCATAAAGTTTTTGTATTCTATTGTAATTGAATTGCTATGAGAGATGATATACACAGTCATGTTGAATTTATTCTAAAATAAGTTTGTGCATGTATTGCATGCTTCCTGGTGAAGAATCATTGGTATTATCAACAAAAAAAAAATCATTGGTATTCAAATTATTGTTGGTTTAAGACAATCCTTGAAAAATAAACCAATCACCGTTGCTATTGGAAGCTTTGAAGCTATAGTTGATTTTCCATATAATATTAATAACTTATTTTTTTATCTTTATTGAATGTACTTTCAGGTGCCAATATTTGAGAAAATGGATGAGCAGCTTTTGGATGCAGTATGTGACTGTCTGAAACCAGTACTTTACACGAAAGAAAGCTGCATTGTCCGCGAAGGCGATCCTGTTGATGAGATGCTCTTCATAATGCGTGGCAAACTATTGACCGTGACAACTAACGGTGGAAGAACAGGTTTCTTTAACTCTGAATACCTCAAGGCTGGTGACTTCTGTGGAGAGGAGCTTCTCACATGGGCATTAGATCCCCGTTCCTCATCCAACCTTCCCATCTCAACCAGGACCGTCCAAACTCTTTCTGAAGTGGAAGCATTTGCTCTAAAAGCTGAGGATTTGAAGTTTGTTGCATCTCAATTTCGGCGCCTTCACAGTAAGCAGCTTCGCCACACTTTCAGGTTTTACTCGCAACAATGGCGTACATGGGCTGCATGTTTCATACAAGCAGCATGGAGGCGCTATTGTAAAAAGAAGCTTGAAGAGTCTCTAAGGGAAGAGGAGAATAGATTGCAAGATGCATTGGCCAAGGAAGGTGGTAGCTCACCTAGCCTAGGTGCTACAATATATGCTTCAAGATTTGCTGCTAATGTGCTTCGAGCTATACGTAGAAATGGCACAAGGAAGACCAGGGTGCCCGAGAGACTACCTCCCATGATGCTCCAGAAGCCTGCTGAACCAGATTTTACTGCTGAAGAGCAATAGTGTAAAATCAATGGACATGAATGAGTTTTGTTTTAAGAAATGAAAAGATGTGACAACTGAAAAAAATTAAAATGAAATTATGATAGGAAGGCCAGCAAAGTGTCATTTCTTTTATTTTTTGAGTTAGTATAAAATATAGAATGTGTATAAAAGTATTGATTATGAAATTGTATATATACGTATATGATTCTTGCTAAAATGCTTTTCATTCATGAATGGAACCAGTGCGAAATAAATATTTTTTTACTGTGTTTCTTGCGCTTTGTGTAAGGTTTTTGAAAAAACAAGGGATGGTAGATGAGTGCATGTTTGATTGCAATGTTTTTGACAAACCAATCATGATATCAAACACAGCCACAAATTATAGCTTTAAAAAATCACAGTTGTTTTACATGGTACATGAGAAGAATATTGATCCAGCAACCGCAGATCTAAAGCACATGTCATAGAATAATGGTACCGTACAAGTGAAGGAATTGGAGAAACCTTTATTTTCATTTTTACATAATTTCTTTTTTGAATTTTGACAAAATCTTCTTTTTTGGATTTGAATTTCAATCAAATGAAACATAATTACATTCTAGTCATTTTCAATTAGAATTGTCAATGAAAGCTATGTGTTGAAATAACATAAGGCTATTGAATGAAACATAATTACATAATAGTCATTTTCAATTAGAATTGTCAATGAAAGCTATGTTGAAATTACATAGGGTTAAATTAAAAAAATATACATAGGGTTATTGAAGTAGTTTCGAAACTAAAAAGAAATAATGTTTAATCATTTGATAAACTATAATATTATCAAAATTCCCTGCTTAGAAAATTTAACTACCTGTGCTCAGAATTTGCTTCAACTAAATGTGAAATACCTTAATTACCATATGGGTGCTATTTTAGCAACTTCAAGCAGTTTGTGCCATTTCATCTATTATATGTCGTTTTCTAGATCTTAATATAATTACCATTATGCAAACGAGATACACGGGACAGTTGAGTTTGTAAACCATAGCTTGATTTTCTTTCACATATTGATATTTTTACTCAACAAATTGATTCACAATATATCTCATTCATGGTTTATCAACTCAGCCACATACCAAAATACAAATTCATAATAGCCATATAAACATTTCAATGGGAAATTATATTATATTTTATTTTGACAAATACAAAATTATATTGGTTAATCCACAATCTGCATCCCAAATTATTTCAATACATTAATAGTAACTGGTAATGCGCTTTTTCAAGCTTAACCACAGAGGCTAATAATATGATAATTAGAGACAAGACCATCCAAAATCGCCCAGAGTTTAACAAAGCTAAATGGTTCACAAACGGAATTGGATGACATAAATAATCACACCAGGTTCCTATTTCTCCCATAAATAATCACACCAGGTTCCTATATCTCCCACATTGATCTATTTCCCCGAATGACTAGCGGTACAATATGCAAACAAGCATTGCTACTGACGAGAATAATCACGGAGCAAGCTCACCTCACTCTTCAGAAATGCAGGCAGTGCAAAAGCAGCCGAATGTATCTGTATAAAAAAAAGGTCGTAAGATCTATCATGCGTTTAGATACTCCATCTTCTGAAATTCACGTTTAAAGGCCTAATATTTTGTTGCAGAATTTGAAACAAAAATAAATTTAAATAAGTGAATGCGATATATGGACCATATACTTACCTCTGAGTTATAGAACCTAAGCTTCCTTCCATGCTTATCAGCACCTTCTAACTTTTCAATGGGATTGATGGGGTTCACAAAATCAACACGCGGCCCCTCTGTTGAGCATAGAAGAAACCCTATCACACCACTACATGCCAAGGAAGGGACACGATAAGCAACATATAATTACGATATTAGCAAAATGAACCAAAATGACAATCATGTTTTGCAATTGCCAGAGAACCGATCACTTGTTATAGCTACCCAGTTCCAAAATGCCAAACAAAGTAAATAAAAATCTCGAGTTTTCTTAAACCAAAAATTCAATTATAACAAAATGATCCTCTCAAGAAGGTAAGGTAATGTGAAAACCTACCACAACCTTGGAGTGTACACTGATAGCATTTTCAACGTAACACAACCCAAAAAAGCTAAGGATAAACTTGCCTGAATTTTAACTTCTTTATATACTTGTAACATTTTCAACGAGTAGGAAAAGAAGGATTCGTGATTCCGAATAACTTTTCCAGTAACACACCAGTCATAATCATATACTTTATGGGACCGACGATGATAGTAGGTCCGTCAGTGGGATCCACTTTATTATAAGGTTTAATTGTCCCACTGAAAGAAAAATTACCCTTACTCTTGCAGCATGTGAAAATGGAAGGCTTGGAAAAAAGATAACATTTAAAGTAAAATCAAAGCAACTTCTAAGTAGAACCAAATACTAATTAACCAGAAAATTGAGGTGAAATTTTATTTTGTTGAGTTGAATATAAAGTGGGTTGTTTGGATGCATTCACGTAAAAATGATTTTTATGAATTGATGTTGTTTAGATATTTTAGATCAAAATTGTCTGAGTGTGTAAAAGTTGTTTGGATGCATTCACGTAAAACGTTGTAAAAGTTGGAATTGATTCTCAATATAAAAACCATGTTTGACCATTGTAAGCTATACCTTGGATATGTTGGAACACTTGCCCATGCATAATGAACAGAACCTTTAAATGTTTCTCGACAAATGGAGATCATGTCTTGAATAAGGTGTGTATGAAGCCACATACTTTCTGCCATATTACAAAGAACTCCACCAGGTCTTAATGCCTTAGATATAGTGTCAAAAAACGGCTTCTCTACAAGTTCCTGGGCAGGACCTAAATTACAAAAGTGATCTTGTGAGTTGTTGATAAAAATAACCAAGAAAGGAAGAATCTTAATATGTTTAACACCACATAAAATTAGCAAGTTGCGAATCAATTTCAATTAGCATATAATTCAATGTAAATAATTTAGGAACAGAAGTCCAGAGAAAATCATAGGAAAATGAAGCTTTTGGATAAAATTCAAATCATTTCTATGTAATGTAAATGTACAGATAGTTAATCATTATACCAGACAACAAAACAATATAAAAGAAATTAAGCTTTTCAATAAAATTCAAATCAAAATTGTGTGTGACGCAGAGTGTCAATCATACCAGCTAATGAAACAATTTAAAGTCATCACTGAAATTTTCTCATAAATGAAGGCTAAACACCAAGTACAGAACGGGCCCAATATGTAACCAGTGTTGTTAGAATATTAGAAGATATCTTATAATACATTTATACTCCTATTATATTATAGTATCTTAGTTTATCTCATAGGATTAGTTCATAATTTTAGAGAGTCTTAGATTATCTCTTAGGGTTGGTTTTTATATTACTTAGAATACTATGATTTGTTTTCAGATTTGTATATTTATTTAGGATTAGGAGTCTTGTTTCCCTATAAATATTTAGTCTTTTGCATCCAGTTACTATCAATAATATTCAAGCTTCTATCATTTGTGTCCTCTTTTTATATAAAACCCACAAAACAAGTGTGAGAGATTGAGATATACAAGAGTTCAGGTCAACGATCTTGTTAAGCGATTTCCAAACCGATGAGAAATTATAATAGCTCCTCCTCAAAACACTACTTTCTTCACTTCGAAATAACAGTGCTAATTATAATAATATGCATTTTTTATTGAGTATATTGGAAAAACCATTTTGAATTGAAATGACTCACCCACAGGATCTGAGGAATCAACAATTACGGCGTCATACCTCCCCTCGGGAGCACGTCTAAGAAATTCAATAGCTGCAAAAAAAGGGTGGGAAGAATATCAAGTGAAAAAGCTTACATAACCTAAACAGTTTGTAATCAGTAAATATAAAGCCACAGTTGGCAACATAACAAACTTAAAATGAGACTATTGTCATAGACATACCATCACCAACATGCAAGTGTACACGAGGATCGTCAAACCCAACAGCTAACTCTGGAAAAAACTTCCTAGAAACCTACAAAATAACCATTGCAATAAGTTCATTTCATTATTGAAATGAGATGTATTAAAATAAGCCATAACTTACATCAATAACCATCTTATCTATCTCACAAATATCAATATGCTCCACAGAGCTGTGGCGGGATATTTCCCTCAGAACCCCACCATCTCCACCACCAACAACTAAAACCTGAATTAACAACATAAAAATCATTTAGTAGATAATGAAAACAGTAACAGGAAAAGGAATTATAAAATGAATTGAATTTAATTCAATCCTTTCAAATTTTAATCAGTCTCAAATGCATTGGAGCCGCAACCAATACATTGTCAAGATGATACAAATAGTAAAAAATAGAACAGGAGAAAGCAACTGTGAAACTGCTCAATATCAAAGGAAGTACATAGTTCTGCAATAACATTTTCCCTAATGATACGGAGAACTGTATTTTTAAAATTGAAACCGACAGTACTTCAAAATTATGTTAAAAAAGGAGACACGATATAAGTTGAGACCCAATACAGTGAATGTGATGATCAGATCAAAAGACTTTACAGTTTTGGGGGACGGAATGGAACAGAGGGGGAGATGAGCTATCATCTCCTGGTAAGCACATTCATCCTTCTCAGTCAACTGAACAATCCCATCAAGTACAAGAACTTTCCCATATGTTAATGACTGTAAAAAGAAGATAAGTGTTAATCATTTCTCACTTATAGGTAGAATTAAAGAGAACAATATAGGAAGATGCCAAACCTCAAAAACCAAGACCTCTTGGTACTCTGACTTTTCCTTGTACAATATCTTCTCTACTTTGATTGAATGGGCTTCTCCTAATGATAGACACACATCAAAGCCATCAGCAGTCGTCATATACAAACACACAAAAATCACATACTCGGCAACAAAAGTGAGAGCTTTTATAAGTGTATGGTAACATAAGATTGTCTTTTAATTGTAAGGTTTGCAATTTCAGTTATCAAACATCAGAACGAAGGAAAACACCGACTCCGATCTCACAAGGCAATAATACATGAATCATAAATAGCTGCATGTGCATGAATAACAGTTACCTGGCCACATTGGATTGTTAAAATAAACAACTTCCCCAGATTTCCCTGTAAAAAGAAGATGCACAAAACAAAACAAAACAATAGATTGTTGTGAGTAGAATGGAAATGGGGGAAAATATAGAGGAATATGAATTTAAATAGCTGATAATGACCGGAGCGAATTTGAGATGCTGAGAACCACCCAGAAACAACGGTAGAGTGACAATTTGCCTCCAACTCAGGGGCTGAAGCCATGGCTTTCAAACAACAGGAAGGAATTTCCTTCTCTAAGCCATTAGTCTTACTCTCCTTCCCATCCATAGTCTTCTGGCATTCCAAACCTCTTTCTACGGCGTCTCCCATAAATTACCCTTTTCTTCACTGGCTCCAGTCTCTGTATAATAAATACACCAGTTGTCACACAAAAAAAAAAATTAAACAATGATATATAAGACAACAAAGAACAAAAAAAAAACTACCTCTCACTTAAACTCAGAAAACAAATATCAATACTCACAAAACCAAATAGCAGAACAGAGAGTAAAGGGAAGAAAACAACAACACCCAAACAAAATCAGTTTCAAAATCCAAGTAAAGGTATCTCTATTTACAAAATCATAAACCCAGTGTAGCAAAGCTTAAAAGAATTGCATTTCTTCTCTTTTTTATTATTATTTAGTTTTATAAATTAAAGTTTTTTCTTTTGTCCACTGACAAAGTACATGGTACACATAGTTTTATAATAAAAAACCAAGTAATTGAGCTCAAGTAAATTATGAGCTCTCCCTAGAATGAATGGTTCCACATAACCTGAGTTTGATTTCTGAGAGGAACAATTTTTGGCCGGGTTTTATATAACTTGCGGCCGAACTCTAGATTATCAGGGTCCCACATAAGCTAAAGAAGTTAGAAGAAAACTCTAGATTACAATTGTATACTTAATATCAAATTAATTATTAATTAATAATATAAAAATCAGAAGTGAGTCTGCAGCATGCATGATATTAGTTTCCATTAACAATAACAAATTATGGCAATTGCAGCATGGATCATTCATTCATTCTGTCTAGTTAGCAAATAGAATAAAAGCGCGTTAGGGTTTAGGATATGGAAAAGAAAGAAGAAGAGTGGTGAGAAGGATTGCCTGTCCGGTATGAATGTCGTCGGTGAGAGTGTTGATGACGATTGTACTCTCTCTCTCTCTCAGAGTCGGAGACGAACCCGCCGGAAGATAGATAAACGACAGATAACTCTCTCTTTCAATCTCTCTCTGTCCCTTTGCTTGCTTTGTTTAGGAGAAAAATGGAGTCTCTACGCATCAATCAATTTATAACATTTTTATTCTGCACATCTCTCTTTTCCACATAAATCAAATATTATTATTAAATTAAAGGTATGGTTGCGGTTGAAAAAAAAATTTTGAGAAAATATTATTGATGTAAAATATTTTTATATTGTAATTTAATAACAACTATCTATTATGCTAAATCACTTCACTTTTATGATATTCTTTTTTTTTTTGTTCGTAAACGAAATGACAAAGCCATTTGAAACTCACACACATAAAGTGGAGTGACCAGGGATCGAACCTCAGTCATGGCGTCCGACACTAGCAATTTCAGTATTTATACCATTTAAGCTGGGATTTGTGGACCACTTTTATGATATTCTATGGAAGGAAGAATAGTAAATTTTAATTGGACGTTTGTGTAAAAATATGTTACATTGACGTAGTACGTCTATTAAATTCATAAAATCTTATTTCTATTTATTTATTTTAAAGAATGGTAAAACTTATGAATATTGGACAAATACAAATCTAATAATTTTAATCATTAATGATGTTTGAAACAAGCTTTATAATAAATTCACTCTCTGAATATCTCATGAGCATAGTTTATTAGTTGGTAGGACATTATAAGGAGACTGGATTCCCTCCCGTGCAATTTTAACGGTAGGGGGTCCAGTGCACAATCCAGCCATTTATTTTTTAAATAAAAAAATTAAAATTAAAATGATAATAAATTGTAAGATTAGGATTCAATTGGACAAAAAATTTACAGAGAGGATTATGCATGGTTCGAGTCTCACCTGTATATTATCGCTCATTAAGAAGAAGTATTGTGAGCTTATAGTTTAGTTGGCAGAAACATTGTATTATATATGTAAGGGCCGGAATTCGAAGTCTTTTGTCTCACTTATCCACCTCAAGAGTGATATACAAACAAAAAAAAGTGTTGATAGCGAGAATGGTTGAGAATTTTGGATTTGGGTTCTTTACGGGGGTGTATTGGATTGAGATTTCAATGGATTTTAAAAGACTTTTTTATGTTAAAAAATTTCATTGGTATTCAATCAAGACTTTTATAAAATCAAATCAAATCTTGTGGTATTCAATTAAGACAATTACGATTTTTTTTTCAGGGCAATGAAATCCGCCGTTATTCAATTGAGATTTCTCATGACTTATAAAATGTCATTTGGTATTCAAAAATCAACGGATTTTGGTGGATTCTTTCATGTAATGGATTTCATGAGACTTTTTAGTTAAAAATACACTTGAGAGACTCTTCCAACAATCTCACCAAAAACCTTGAGACTTTTTCAAACTCTCAAAGACTTTTTTCTTTTTCAGAGTTCATCATCACTGTACCAGAATTTTTCTTCTTCTTTTCTTTCTTCACTTGCTTATCAAATATGGTTTTTGCAAGTTTTCTTTTTGAACAAATTCTGCAACTTTTTTTTCATATTGGATTCAACACGTTTGTTATTGTGTTATTCCGGCCATTGAAGTGAATTATGGAATTGGTTAACAATCAAAAATTACATTTTTTTATATATACAATCGGTAATCGGTGATTCACTTGCTCCATATGCTTTCTTTTCCAACATGTACGTAAAGAAAAACACAAAACTTTTTATCGTATTTTTTTTTGTTGTTGTTTTGGATTCCCAAATTTTTTATTTTATTTATTACTCTTATAATTTTTTTATTAAAATTTATTGAGTCTTTTAAAATTTTCCTAATATATATTGAGTCTTTTGAAATTTTCCTAATATATAAAGTATTATGAAATCTTGATTGTAAAAAGTCTTTTTAAAAAAATCTTTCAAAATTCATTCAAATCATGTGTTAAAAATCTTGATTGTAAAAAGTCTCTTGAAAAAAATCTGTTAAAATCTCACAAAATCAATATAATCCCACAAAGTCTTTTAAAATCTTCAAGATTTTTTTTGTCAAAATAGTCTTTCAAAATCTCAATCGAATACACCCCCCTACATTTGATTTCCCTAAATTTACCTACATTCAAGTAGAAATTAAGTAGAGAAAGAAAAATATGGTATATTTAAATGCATTTATGAATGTTGTAACGACCAAAATACTCTAAAGTTTTGCCAAAATATAGAAAATGTAGAAAATTACGACTTTAGGGAATCCAAATCCGATAAGTTTTTTTGTATTAACTCTCTGATTTCTGAGGAATGAGGCCTGAGAATTCAAAGTTCGGCCGTAAGATAAGTAAAATTTGGTCAAGAATTATTCCCACAAAAAATTTAACTCAAATTCTCTTACACAGTTCGTTTTAGATGAAACTTGTTAATCACTTAAATCTAATATCTTGACTGACATTAGAGAATAAATTTGAGGGGATCCAAATGCATAATGTAATTATACCATAACAAATCACGTGTTTGTTTTTTTTTTTACTCAAAAACAAAATATTCATTCATTCAAATTCATAGGGAATACATCAATCAAAATCATTACAAGTTCAATTTCGCTAAAAACTAATAGGGATGAATATACGAACAGACTCACAGCATCCGAGTTAATAGCATAAAACGGCCTAATGTCTATGACAAAGCCTACATTGATTTGACAAAATTCAAATGTCTGGAATAGTCATGCATCCAGATCTACAACGTTGACGGCACTAAAGTCATTGAATCTGAACTGAATTTGGATCGAAGCACACCTGCAAATCAAAACAAACAAACATCGTACTAAGACGTGACAAAACCAAAACTCCGCACTAAGACGGGACAAAACCAAAACTCCGCACTAAGACGGGATTAAAACAACACTGGACGAAGAAAAAAACTAAAAATAAGACTCGGACAAAACCTAAAAGTATGTGGGTATCACTTATTTGAATAAAAAAAAAGATAAACAACGACAAGAGGGGTGATTTCGGATCAAAATTGATCATAAATCACCCCTCTCTAATGGATGAAACAAGAAAAAAGCAAAAGAAAAATTAGGGTTGAGAAGAGGAAGTGGTGTGGCGGCTGAAGAAAGAAGTTGTTCAAAAAAATCACGTGTTTGTTTAAATACTAAAAACTCTTAATTTTTTTCACCTTACGTGAGATGAGTTGAACTTGAATGATGTTGGCTTTGTTTGGTAAAAATAGTGGTTAGCTGATAAGCTAATTAAAGTGTTTGGTAAAATTAGCGGTTAACTAGCCGATAAAAGTAAAATGACATAAAAGGACATTTTTAATTCATAATAGAAGAATTTATATCAATTACTAATATTTAAGATATTTGGACTTAAATAATGTAATTTTATCAATTCAATATATCTTTTATATAATATTATTATTATTAAAAAATATTTTTTATTTGGAAAAAATAATTTTAAATGTATTTACATTTTAGTTTTTACCTTTTATAAAAAAAATTACATGTTATAGGAATGATAACATTATACTAACGTTATTTAAAAAAAACATTATACAAAATTCTAGTAATTTTCTATCTCTCTATCACACAAAAAAAATGTTACAGTAATTTTCTAACTATATATTAACTATCGTTATATTTAACCTGTAAACATAAAAAAATGGTAAACATAAAAAACAAGACGTCCAATATAAAAGGTAAGTATTATTTTTTTTTAAAAAAAAAACCATTAACTGCATTAAGAGTATAATTATATTATTTTAAATAATAATAAATTATAGTGGATAAAAATGGGTTTTAGTTAATATAGTAAGGGCAAATATGGAACAAAATATGATAAGCTATAAGCTAAAAGCTATAAGCTACTTGAAATAGCGTTTGAAAATAAGCTATAAGCTAGTAAAATAAGCTATAAGCTAGTAAAATAAGCTATAAGTTCATCACAAAATAACCGTTACCAAACAGAGCTTTTAGCTTATAAGCTAAAAGCTATAAGCTATAAACTAGTTTTATGGTCTTCCTAAACAGAGCCGTTGTCTTGGTTGAGTATTTTATTTCCTGTGGTTATTCATCAATAATAAAATATTAAAAAAATACATGAAATATGTTAATTATTCAATGATTTAAAAATATAAATTTATTAAAATCATTTATAAGTTATATAATTTATTTGATTAGATATATTAAAATGGAACCGTTAACATGTTCTCTAACACGGATTTGGATCCTCTCCAATTCCCTCTCCAATTTTCCTTTTTGTGAGTCTGAAGATAGAGAAATTAATAATAAAAAATAAACAAGTGATGATGAGAGAGAACAAATGATGAGAGAGAACGACACATAAAAAAAATTGAAGAGAAAAAATTGGAGAGGATCCAAATCCAACAAATGTCAATGACTTAAATAAGAAATACTTTATTGAAATTTGTGTAGTTAATTTAATTTTTAAACTTTTTATAATTTAAATTCACTAACTTGAAAACAATATTACTATTTTTATATTATTAACATTACCTCCTTAAAACACATATTCAGTGTTGACCCTGACTATTTGAGGCCCTATTCGAATGTTAAAATTGGACCCGTAATAAAAAAAGGCAATTTTTTAATAAATTTATTCTGAATTAAATTATAAATAATCGTCGTTGTACCTAACATAAAATATTCAATTATAAAAGAAAACATAAAAAATGTTCATATTGAATTCAAAACAAAAACATATTCATATTCTAATCAATAATAACAAAATAATAGCATTTTTTGAAATAAAGTCGTTGATTTTCATATTATTTGTTTTTCAAGCGATCATTCTCCCATATTGAAATTCTCCCATATTGAAGGGTAAATTGATTGAAATTCACATTTCAATATAAACAACTAAACCGACACCACAACAAGACCGAAAATCAAACAATGTCAACCAGAAAGATGAACAACACAATGTCGCATTCAGACGACAAAATCACAATAAAAGAAATCAACTAAAAACACAATCTATGTGAAAAATCACTTATTTAAATCGAAAGCAAAAAAAAATATGCATAAGGTATTTCCGGCCAAAATGATCTAAAATTACCCCATCTTCACCGGTATAAGAAGAAGAAAACTAAAAATAAGTAAATAAATAAGGAGTTTTTTTTTGAATCAAATATAAATAAATAAGGAGTTAACACACCATTGTTCGTTCCTATTGCATGGTAGCATACCTTAATTTTATCATTTTAATTATTTTTGTAAAAGTTAACGTGTTTGTAAAAAAAAGGTAATTGCTAGCTTTCCTTTTCAGAGAAAGCAAAAAAGAAAAGATGACTACTAACTTTATTTTTTTTTAAAGGTATTGACCTTACGGATCGCCACATGCTAAGTTGCGGATGGTAGTCTTTATCGTAATCAATCATACTAGAGTCATGTTAAAGAGTGTTTCTGAAAGATTTGTTATGCATATAAAAAATATAAATAAAGGATAACTTCATATTGATAAGATAATTTTTTACACTTTTAATATATTAAATGTATAAATTATTTGACAATTTTTTTTATTTATATACTTAAGCAGTGTCGCATGGCACTGTCCAACATTTTCCATAATACTATAATAAGGGGATGGATGGTATATGTGCTATGTAGAGTTGCTTTTCTTTTAAGCTTTTTTTTCATGGGTATCTCCTCCAAACAAAAGTTGTCCACAATCTCATTTGTTTTTTCTTCTAATAAATTTAATACATTTAATATGAAATTCAATACATGGCATAGTAGTATTAGTAACTTAGAGGTGTAAACTTCAATACTACATTGCAACAAAATGTAAGACTCAGCAGTCAGGTCAATTGCGTAAAAAAAAAAAGTCAGGTTCAGTTTCTCTAAAAAAGAAAAAGAAAAAGAAAAAGAATCGTAGTTGTGTGAAGAGAAATCAAGAAAAAAGAAATAGCATAAAACACACAAACATCGACATGATTCGTTTAAGTAGCTAAAACATTTTTTTTGGTACGGCCAATACGTATTTTATTGTTATTGATTAGGATATGAATAATTTTTATGTTAATTACAATGATGATTGTAGTTTTTTTCCATTTTTTTCAGAATTTTTTTATATGGCACCTAAATGTGTTTGACCAAACTTTTAATTAAAAAGAGAATAAAAAGCTAAAAAAAGTCGGATCAAACGGTACTTAAATACATTACATTTTGGATACTTTATGACTTGCATTTTTTTCTCTATTTCGTATGCACAGGTTAATGATTGAGCTCTCCACATGCTTGAGTTGAGGGATGTTAAAAAACGATTTACTGTATATATAAAAACAGAAAAACGAATTTTTCAAACAGAAGGCAACGAATAAATTATTGGCTGAGTCGCGGACTAGGTCGCTTTCTTTAAGACGTTTCGCGGAACTACTCGAAAAGGTGCAGTGTAGTATATCGACCGCGAAGTCCCCAGGATAAAACAGCCGTTTTCAAAGAAAATACCGAAGCACTACTGCACTGCAGTGATCGGACAGAATTACACCAATATGGTTCGAAACTACGAACCACTCTAATTGATATACAAATATCAATTCTGTACGGCAACAACCGTTCGATAATTGAAACAACAAAAATATATCGAAGAAGAAAAAGAGAGAAGAAAAGCAGAGTATTCTCAGTACGCAGAGAAAAAAGAAGCCAATTGTAACTGAAGAAATAAATCAGGATTTATAGGGCAAGTGGGAGCTGGAATCAGAGCGGTTACTGGAGCCGATTTTGCCCAGTCAAAGGGAAAACGTGGGCGAAATTTTAGGCCACGTATTTGACCCGTTACGTTACAGACTTGGTCTACTGCACATTTGAAATGTGCGAAAATAAAGGGACACGCATACGGCGGCGGCGGCGCGCGCGTGTGTGTGATATTCGACATGGTGTGCGGTCTCCCTTTCTTACAAAAGTGGGTACCCCAAGGGCACACCCTTAGTGGTCACTTTGTAGTATATAAACATTACCATGAAGTGTGTTCTTAGCAATGTGGGACTCAAAAGAGTCTTTTTTCAATTCACACTACCCATGATTCTAACACTTTGTGTTTACTTCAATACCAAGTTTCCTCCATAACTCTCATCATGTTCCAACAATCCCCCACTCTAATTTAAAAAAGTTGTTTCAGTCATAACGTTAAACGTTTCAGTAAGATTGTGCATAAGCGAAGGTGAACTATGTCTTGGAACCTTCACGTAGCCAGTAGGAGCCTGATTAAACAAGAGTGACGATTAGTCTTGGAACTCTATCTCAGATTTTCCTCAAACCAGCACACAACCTTTCTCAAGGTGTATTCTTAGGCCCGTGCATTAATGGCCCTGCACGACTATCCCAGTTTCTTGAATGCTCTAGGAATTCGCCCCGAAACTCCAGAGGAACCGGCCTCAGTTCCACATTCATATAGGTGATTCTATCAAGAGTACTCCCGATGTACTCCACTCATATAGAGTATAGATTTAATTAAGAGTTTTACTAACTCAACCTTTTTCTTTTCAGGATTCATGCCTAATATACTTGCATGTTCACTTCATATTACTCACGACTTGTTGTTTACCCATTGGAACCTAATTCTTGGGATCTCCAGTCTTTTAGGTTGGGTTACCATCATAAGCAATTCATAGGCATTAGTCCCATCTTGACAGATGTATTTTGGACTTTCTCTCTAGCCAGTCCTTTCGTCAAAGGATCTGCTAGATTATCATTAGTGCGTACATGATCCACTCTCAGAGCACCTGTAGTGATGAGCTCTCTCACTGTGCTGTGCTTTCTTCTAATTTGACGTCTTTTACCGTTATAAAAACGATTCTCAATTTTAGCGATAGCTGCAGTACTATCACAATGGATCAAGACAGCAGGCATAGGTTTTTCCCATAAGGGAATCTCAGATAACAAGCATCTCAACCAGCTTGCTTCTTCACTAGCAGTTGCTAGTGCTATCATTTTAGATTCCATAGTGGACTGGGCCAAAATGGTCTGTTTCTTAGACTTCCATGATACAGCTCCACCGGCTATACTAAATATAAAGCCACTAGTTGCTTTGGAATCATCTGACAAGGTGTTCCAATCAGCATCACTGTACCCTTCAAGTACAGCTGGAAATCTCTGATAGTGTAATCCTAGATTCATGGTCCTTTTCAGGTATCTCATGACTCTCTCAATAGCGTGCCAATGCTCATTACTGGGTCTGCTAGTAAACCTGCACAAGAGTCCCACGACATAGGCGATGTCGGGTCTAGTACAATCAGTGGCATACCTAAGACTACCAATGATGCTCGCATATTCTGTTTGTCTTACGCTATCACCAGTGTTCTTAAACAGTTTTACACTGGGATCATAAGGTGTGCATGCAGGTTTACAGTCATAATAACCGTATTTCTGTAGGATCTTTTCCACATAGTGTGATTGATCTAGGGATATCCCCTTCTCAGACCTAGTGATTTTTATTCCAAGAATCACACTTGCTTCTCCGAGGTCTTTCATATCAAAGTTGTTACCCAACAGTGATTTCACATTATTTACGGCAGAAAGGTTTGAACAAAATATCAGCATGTCATCTACATAGAGACATATTATAGTGCAAATGTTGCCATTACATTTATAGTAAATGCATTTGTCACTCTCGTTGAGTCTAAACCCATTCGATACCATTAAGTTATCAAACTTTTCATGCCATTGTTTTGGAGCTTGTTTAAGACCATACAGAGATTTATCTAACTTGCAGACCTTAGTTTCTTGCCCATGTATAACAAACCCTTCAGGTTGTTCCATATAGATTTCTTCTTCTAAGTCACCATTTAGAAAAGCGGTTTTAACGTCCATTTGGTGTACAATTAAGTTATACATAGCTGCTATTGAAATAAGTACTCGAATGAACGTTATTCTAGTGACAGGTGAAAACGTGTCGAAGAAATCAATATTTTCTCTTTGTCTAAAGCCTTTGGCTACAAGGCGAGCCTTGTATTTTTCAACCGTGCCATCGGGTTTTAGTTTCTTTTTCAAAATCCATTTGCAACCAATTGGTTTGCATCCGGGAGGCAAGTATACTAAGTGCCATGTTTTGTTAGATTCTAGAGAATCCATCTCATCATTAATAGCTTCTTGCCAAAGATCTGCATCCATCGATGACAAGGCTTCTTGAAGATTTGCTGGATCTTCATTCAATGTATAGGCCGCATAATCCGGACCATAGTCTTTAGCAACTCTTACACGTTTGCTTCTACGAAGTTCGGTTTCTACTTCGTCATTGCTATCCGCATTTGGTATCACTGGAACGTGACTCGACTCAGGAATATTATCCTGTTCAGTGCCCCCACTATTTCTTGATTTAAAGGGAAATTTATTTTCATAGAAATCTGCATCATTAGATTCTATGATCATTTTTTCATTTAGGTCGTAAAACCTATATGCTTTACTGTTTGCTGCGTAACCAATGAATACACATTCATAGGCTCTACTAGCGAGTTTAACTCGCTTCGGGTCCGGTTTACGGACATATTCTAGACATCCCCAAGTTCTTAAATAAGACAAGTTTGGTTGTCTTCTCTTTAATAGTTCATAAGCTGATTCGCTTCTTTTAGATTTGGGAATTCTATTCAAAACAAAGCAGACAGTCAAAATTATTTCCCCCCACCAATGTTTAGCGGCACCAGAGTTTAACATAATAGCAACAACTAATTCAGTAAGAGTTCTATTCTTTCTTTCTGCTTTACCATTCATTTCAGGGGAATATGGCGCAGTCGTTTCATGTATAATTCCGTGTTGTTTATAAAATTCATTAAATAAACTAGAATTATATTCGGTTCCCCTATCACTACGAAGTCTCTTGATTTTCGTATTAAATTGATTTTCTATTTCATTCACAAAAACTTTAAACATATCAAATGCATCACTTTTATTTTTCATTAAATAAACAAAAGTATAATCTGAGCAATCATCAATAAAAGTGATAAAATAACGTTTGTTATTTCTAGTCATGGTTCCATCTAGTTCACATATATCAGAATGTATAAGTTCCATTGGTTCAGATTCTCTTATAATAACTGATTTATGTTTGCTCTTTGTTATTTTAGCTTGACTACAAAATTCGCATTTTTCTTTGTCATTAAAACTAAGTTTAGGAATTAAACCTAAGTTACTTAAATTAGAAATTGAGCGAATATTAACATGACAAAGTCTAGAATGCCAAATATTAAAATCACACAAAGAGTAAACAGAAGTAGAAATTTTATTCATAACATCAAATTCAACATTAAGCTTAAACATGCCATCAGAGGCGTACCCCTTCCCAATGAAAATACCATTCTTAGTGATGGTGTACATATCAGCCCCAATAGTTTGATTAAACCCAGTCTTATTCAAAAGGAAACCAGAAACAAGATTCTTTTTCATCTCAGGAACATGAAGGACTTCTTTCAAGATAAGAGTCTTCCCAGAGGTGAACTTCAAAACAACATCTCCAATACCAGCAACTTCAGAAGTGTGAGCATTACCCATCTGCACCTTCTTATTTTCAGCATTCGTGTATGTTTTAAACATAGCACGATCATAACAGACATGGCGGGTAGCGCCAGTATCTATCCACCATCCATCAGTACCACCGACCATATTAATTTCGGTGATCATACAAGTATATGGCTCATCAGCCACATTCACATTAATATGTGCAAGGTTAGCCGGTTTAGGCCTCTTTGGATTTCTGCACTTCTTTGACATATGACCTGTTTTCCAGCAATTGAAGCAATTAAATGGATCAACAGCGTCATTCCTAGGAGGTGGTTGCTGATGCTGCCTAGCATTATGGCCCCTAACCGGGTTACCATTCTTAATTCGGTTTTGGTTGCGGCTCTGATTCTGAATTTTTAATGGTTTGCCCGTAGGCTTCAGAGCTGCACCGAATTTCTTTTTATTGTTATTAGAAACAACCAAGATCTTTTCTTCTTCTTTCATATCTTGTTTCCGAGATTCTTCTTCTATACGAAGACGGGTAATCAGACCTTCAATGGAAAACTCCTTTGTCTTATGACGGAGCTGATTCTTAAAATCTTTCCAACTAGGGGGCAGCTTATCAATTATCACAGAAATTTGAAACTGCTCATGTAAAGGCATACCTTCGGTTATTATCTCACGAGCAATCTTCTGCAGTTCATGTGACTGCACTTCCACCGACCTCTCATCCACCATCTGATATTTCAGATACCTGCTCACAACATACTTCTTTGCACTAGCTTCTTCAGTATCATACTTTTTGCTCAAAGCCTCCCACACATCACTAGCCGTGTCATAGGTTCTGTAATAATCATACAGATCATCTTCTAATCCATTAATGATATAGTTTTTGCAAACATAATCATTATCGATCCATAGCTGCCTTTCTTTTTCAACTTGCAGCGCCTTTTCTTTTAACTGTTCTGCCGTAGCCTTACCTTTGTCAGGTTCAGCAGCAGAAACAGTTTGACCGTTGGTGTTGACGGGCTGTTCTTTTGTTCCTGAAGCCGAAGCATCAGTCGGTACATCAGGAACAACAGGAATAGGATCTTTCAAAACGTAGGCACATTTTTTCAGAGTCAGGAAGAAAAACATCTTCTGTTGGCAACGTTTGAAATGATTACCTTCAAACTTAAACGGCCTTTCTGTAGCACCGACAGAAGAACTTCCAATAATTTCTTCGTTTGCCATGATATTTTTAGAAACGTCTTAAAATTGTTAAAAAACGATTTACTGTATATAAAAAAACAGAAAAACGAATTTTTCAAACAGAAGGCAACGAATAAATTATTGGCTGAGTCGTGGACTAGGTCGCTTTCTTTAAGACGTTTCGCGGAACTACTCGAAAAGATGCAGTGTAGTATATCGACCGCGAAGTCCCCAGGATAAAACAGCCGTTTTCAAAGAAAATACCGAAGCACTACTGCACTGCAGTGATCGGACAGAATTACACCAATATAGTTCGAAACTACGAACCACTCTAATTGATATACAAATATCAATTCTGTACGGCAACAACCGTTTGATAATTGAAACAACAAAAATATATCGAAGAAGAAAAAGAGAGAAGAAAAGCAGAGTATTCTCAGTACGCAGAGAAAAAAGAAGCCAACTGTAACTAAAGAAATAAATAAGGATATATAGGGCAAGTGGGAGCTGGAATCAGAGCGGTTACTGGAGCCGATTTTGCCCAGTCAAAGGGAAAACGTCGGCGAAATTTTAGGCCACGTATTTGACCCGTTGTGTTACCCCAAGCCCGGTCCGGTACGAGCCGAGCCGGCCGGACGGTGGCGGCGCGCGCGTGTGTGTGATATTCGACATGGTGTGCGGTCTCCCTTTCTTACAAAAGTGGGTACCCCAAGGGCACACCCTTAGTGGTCACTTTGTAGTATATAAACACTACCATGAAGTGTGTTCTTAGCAATGTGGGACTCAAAAGAGTCTTTTTTCAATTCACACTACCCATGGTTCTAACACTTTGTGTTTACTTCAATACCAAGTTTCCTCCATAACTCTCATCATGTTCCAACAAGGGACTACTGGTTTGTTGTTTGTCAATCATGACGCAATGATTTTGTTTTGGTGTTTTTGAAAAAAAAAAAGGTTAAATAGCATAATATAATACAATCTCCATACCAACATAATTAATCTCACGAAAATTTTCTTATAGTTTGGGTATGTTAATTTGTTTTCCATTAAAACATTTAAAAGAGAGATTTTTTTTTTTGCATGAATGATGAGTTTATTTTAAAATTATTTTTTGAGCAAAAAAATAATTTTAAAATAAACTCATCATGATGAGTTTATTTTAAAATTATTAGTAAGTTATATTCTTGTAATGAAAAAAATTATAATCTCAATATAAATTATAAAATAGTACCTTAAATTTTAAATGATTAAATATTCAAATCAATTCAGGTACACTTGATTTGATTAAAAAATTAATTATGACGTCTTTGTATATTTGTATTTTATGAGAGTTTTTGTAGAAAGAAATAAAAAAAATTACAGTCAACTATTTATAAATCATCGTTTATATTTTTTTTATAAGCAAAATTGAATTATAATTTATAAAGAACACAAGGTGTGTACATAACTCTTGCAATTCCAAATCACTATTAGATAGACATACGAAAACAAGGAGTACTAGGCATGCTATGAGATTATAACGCCAATCAACATAGACATACGTGGTATTATTTTGACCTCTATCTAAAGTAAAAACGTAAACCATAAAATATAAATGATTTTTTATAGTAATGGGGCCTAAGCCCCAAAAGAAAAAAGAGATTACAATTGGATTGGTCTGGGATATAAATGATTTGATCGACAACAAGAGAATTCACATTAGACAAAATCCCCACTAAACATGACATTAATTGCTACGAAAACGCCAAAGACATCACATTGTAGTAGGTCAAATTAAATGACGAAACTTTGATAATTTTTTACTCTTCACAAAACCACCGACCAAATTAAAGTGATTCAATCTTCCTTCTAAACTAGTTTGATCCACCTACATGTTTATTTGGAAACCCCTAATATGGACAAACAAAAAAGTCCACCGGTAGACCTCTGCAGATGTCCTACCACAATCGGTTGCTCTCAATTAACTTAATAATTTTTAGTGTGTCTATTAAGCAAATATTAAATACCAATATTATTCCTGTTTGTTCCAACTTCTAATCCATCATCCACGAGAACAACGAAAACGTACAACAACTAATTTTATCACTTTCTTTGATTTCATCTTTTAAATTTTTTATGTTCATTCTGTTTTAATCCCTTTCTTGTTGTGGTTGCTCTATCTCCACTGCATTGATTGTCTTCCACCTCCAAATCAATGACCCGGTCGATGAATTAGCAGTTAGGTAAAGGCATATTCACTTCGGTGAGTTATAGTTGAATTGGACGAAGGAAGTAATCATCAAATATATATTCATAGATCTATATTTAAAAAAATGATTTTTTTTTCTATTTTTAAAAATAATTTTTATGATAACTTAAATAAAAGTAGTAGAAATATTTTCAAATTCATATTTTTTTATAAATTAAAAGAGTGATTTTGACATTCAATAACTTAAATATTCTTGTTAAAGATTTTAACTTACGAAAAATCACAATTTTTTAAAAAAAGCTATCACAATTCTTGCATTTTTTTTGTCTAAAATTTCAAACATTTTTAAGGATCAAATAATTATAAGGACTAGATTTGTTTCCCATGAATTTTTCTCAAGTGCAAATCTAAACCATTAAAGAGTCGTTTATCAGGTTGGAAGAGTCGTTTCCTCTCTTTTGGTGGTCGTCTGATTTTGCTTAAGTACCGCCTCTTCTATCGAATCTTCGAATCTATTTTAATAAAAAAAAATTGGGGGGGGGGGGGGGGGGGGGGTGAGGATCTTAGGAAAATATCTTGGATTAATTGGAACACTATCTGCTTACGAAAGGAGTATGGGGGTTTGGGGGATCAGGAAGTTTAACTTGACTCTGTTAGGCAAGGGGTGCTGAATGATGCTAGTGGAGAGGGACAGTTTGTAGAGAAGGAAAATAGAGAGAGAAAATGGAGAGGATCTCAACTCTGATTATACGTACTCCACATCTCCTCCTTTCCTAGAGAGAATCTATTAATCTTTGAGAGGATCCACAATCCCCAGAAATACTCACTATCGCTGTGCAGGATTTGGATTTACTGTTGTAAATCCATCACACAGTTGATGAAATCTCAACCATTAAACCAATCCAACGTATCTGAATGCTTCACCAAGAAAAAAGCAACAAATTCACAGTTGTGAAAAATCACTTCGTTTCACACACAATTTGTTACAAGGTGTGTTTCTCAAAACACACAATTTGTTGCAGGAATCACAATTGACACATGAAACTATTTTACAAATTTCTGCCCATTTCATCAACAAGTTGAGACCAATTTAACTCAATATAGGGGTTGGAAGGAAAATGTTGTGCCAAAAAAGGAGGAGGTTGTCGTCGGAGTCAGTAGCTCCGCCCCATCCTCTTCCTCCATCCCTCGATCTGTTTCACAAATTGAAACACCCGCCATAGATTTTGTCTTGCCGCCGTGACACTGTTAGGGCGTCGGTCTGTTTGGCGCCGTGACACCGTTGTGACGTCGGTCCGTCGTGTTGTCGCTCCGTTGTAACGTCGGTCCTCCGTGACACCGTTTGGTCTTTCCGTCGTTCCGTTGTAAGGTTGGTTGGTCGGTGGTATTGTCTTCGCGATCTGGTTTGGAGTGATTGGTTTGGTGTAAGGTGTTAAAAACTATAAAATATTGGGAGAAACAAACTAGTACGTTGGATGATTTTAAAGGTTGAGATTTCATCAACTTTGTGTAACTGTGTGATGGATTTACAGCAGTAAATCCAAATCCGGCTGTGCATATGTTGATTAAATAATTTGATCAAATGCAAACATGCAACACGTGAGAAAAGAATTTAGTGCAAGAAATCCTCCAAACCATTTACCACACATATATATCATAACATTATTAACATATTACATATGTGTAAAGCAGCTAAGATGTCTATATATAGAGAAATACTTCTCTAGGCACAAACACAAAAATGTATTTGTTAGGCACACTCACAATATATAATAAAAAGTAAAGTAAAAATGGTTAAAGTAATATATTTGATGTAACAATTTTGTTTTTATTTTTTAATTTTATTAATTTGTTGTGTGTGTGCCTAAATTTTGTGCTCAAAAGCTTGTGCCCAAGCAACTGTTGCTCCTATATATATATATAATGTGACCACAATCTTCATCAACAAAAAATTGTGTCCACAAAATTGGAATAATAGTGTACGTGGTAGTGGTATGTATCATGAAAAAACTGAAGTAGCAATGTTTTTCACAAGAAAGGGGGGTTTGAATTGTGAATCTTTATAATATTTCCTATAAAAATTGTCAAACACAATATACTTAAAGAATATTATTAGATTGTTATTTAAACAAATATTCAAAAACTGTTGCAGACTGGAGAACGTTTTCCCTACACTCTCTGACAGTATATAGAAAAGATAACTTGTGATTTGTGTGATAAGTGTTTGCGTAAATTAAATCAGAGTAAGGGAAGAGTATGCACACAAACAATTTATCCTGGTTCACCCAAAAACTTGGTAGTCCAGTCCCCACACTCCTTGTGAGATTGTCCACTAAGAGATGCTAATGATCTCAAGTTACACTTCCTTTGATCTAGATCCAAGACCAACAATTCTTCTAAGCCTTACAAACTTGATCTACCTAAGCCAAACTGACTATGAAGGTGTCACGCAATTAGTAGTTATGTCCTAACTTGAGACAAGGTTACAATGATGGAAGATTTGATAATCAAAGCCTATTCACTCAATACACTATGAGAAGCTTTGAAGATGGATGAAAAACTCTCAATACACTCAATGGATATTGTCATACCCCATTTTTTGACCCATATTATTTTTGCATTTTTTTATCAAGTCATATTTTAGTTCTGAATAATCGCCACTTTTTCAAGAAAATTTCAACATGTAAGTATTTTTCATAAAATGCTTCGTTTGGAGATTCAAGTAAAATTTCGGCAGAGAGGCATTTTAAAATACCTCATTTTTTTGTTCTTTTATATATTTATTCATTTATTTTTATTATTATTATTATTATGATAATTTTAAATTTCTTCCATTTTCTTTTATCCTTTTTTATTTTTTCGTTTTTATTATTATTATTTTTATTATTATTATTATTATTATTATTATTATTATTATTATTATGTTTTTATTATTTATTTTATTTTATTCTGTTTTTTTATTTATTTATTTAATTAAAAAAATCAGAAATTTTTTTTTATCCAAAGTCAACTTCTCCCCCCACACGCAAGGGACATGCTTTTCTGCAGAAAGCAGTGTACTTGTTTGTCCAACAAAATCCAGTCTTTGTTCCCTCTTTTGATTCTCTTTTCAAACCCTAAGATTTGTATATAGAACAAACCCTAAATGAACAGGACACGGAAATTTGCTCAGCAGCAGCCAAACAAACCCTAACTTTTTCGAAGTCTGAGAAAATCATCCAAAAAAATCCAGACCCAAAACACCAAAATCAGAACAAAAAAATCAAAAGAAAAAATCCACAAATCTTCACTGTCAAATCCGAAATCGAAAACAAACCAAAACATCAGAATCGAAACAAAATCGGAATCAAAAAACAGAGCACCGAGAAGAATAGAAGAAGAAGAAACTGATTTCGTTTCGGAAAAAACGCAAAAGGTTGTTTGCTTTTCTTTTTTTCCCTCTCTCGATCCGTTTTTTTTTTTGGGGTTGATTTATGTTATTTCAAGTATAGATTTGGTTTGAGAGAGTGATTTTGTGTTAAATTTTTTTGAGAGGGTGAGGTTTGAAAAAAACAGAGAGATGAGGAAGAAGGGAGTGGTTTCCGGCGGCGAGGAAGAGAAGAGAGAGAAGATTGGGAAAAAAATGTGATTTTTTTTAGGGTTTGGGGTATTTATACCCCCAACCCGATCCGGTGTGCGCGTGTCTATCGCAGCACACCGTGCACCCTCGCTTATCAGCCACTGATCCTTATCAGATGGCCTAGATCCTTTCTTTTTAATTTTAGATCAGGGCCGTCTGATCCATCAGACGGCCGTGATCAAAATATCATTATGGATTGTCTTCGCGCTTAATTTTCTTATTGCGACGTTATTATTCATTTAGTGCTACCTTTTTTTATTTGGAACCCAACATTCCATTTCAAAAATAATTAATCACTTTATTCTCAAAAATGAGGTCAAAACCTCTTTCAAAAAAGTCAACACAATTTCTTTTCAACATCATCAAACATCAAAAAAAATTTGTCATCATACACTTTTCAAAACTTTGGACCTTAAACCATATAGACTTTCTTCACAAATTAACATCAATCAAACTCACATTTTGCCACTTTTGGCTTTTGGTTTTTTAAAACCATTTTCAAAACCTTAAAAACAAACAAACAAATTTACTCGGCTTTTTACCCCGAACTACGGTGGTTTGATCCCTCGGGTACGTAGGCATGAGACTTGTCTCTCCAATCAATAAAATCAGCAAAAACATTTTTCCTTTTCCATCACTTTAAACTTCTTTTTTATCATTACTTTAATTCTCACACTTATACATTTTTTTACAAGCATTTAAAATTAAGCGCAAAGTTAGAATAAAAACAAGAGGTTCCTATAGAGTACTATAGATACTTAGGGTGCTAGTACCTTCCCTTTGTATAACAACCCCCGAACCTTGTTCTCTAAAAAAAATAGGGTTTTTTCGAACTTTTTCCCTTTCCCTCGGATAAATTAAAGATCGGTGGTGGAATATTAAATTGCGATTCGAAGTTAATTAATAACTCGACATCCAAAAATCACCGCGACAGAAATGGCGACTTCACTGGGGACAACCAAGCGGGTTGAACCTAACTTGTTTTAAATTACTATCTTCGCGCTTTCATTCTTTTAATTGTAAATGTTTGTATATATTTGGGTTTGATTTTGAGTGGTGAGATAAGTCCTAACCCGGGCTTGAGAGACACAATAAGATAGGATGGGATGAAATCATAGTGACATGTCTTTAGATTATGAAGCACATGTGATATGATCCCACTCGGTGGAGGCCTCACGACGGTAGTACTCATCGTCATGATAAGTCATGATGGTGTTATTACTTTCAATGTGAGTGTCCGGAGAAGCCGAGAACCTTTAGATTTACCTTTAACCCCTCTTGGCCTTTTTAGGGCGTAGTGCGGTGACTAATCAAGAGTAAGTCTTGAATTTAGTTGTCACGCGAGACTACACTCAAACGAGATCATCTTGTGAATATTATTGGAACGAGAGTAGTCACGTAATCCAGTGGTGTTCATGAGGCGGTTGATGACTTTGGGAACTTTGTAGAACCCGTCATGCAGGTACAAATAACCCTAGTACTCACCATATGGGAGGGCTTTTACCCTTAAGCTCCATCATTATGTATCCCAACCTTCAAGCTATGTTGTGAATCATTGTAACATAATCATGCATCCATACATTCATTTTATCATAAAAAAAAACTCTTTTCGGAGGACCTAAGAAAATTATTTTGTAAACATCGCAGATTATGGACCTAAAGAAAAGGAACACAAAGAAGTACAGTTTCAAAGAACCGGACCTTTCCCAACTAAGAGAGCTAGGATCTCTAGTCCCTTTCCCCGAAGATTTCCAAAAGCGATATGGGAAGCTTTTGAGTATCCTCAATACAAATGTCGAAGAAGGGGCTCTTAACACACTTGTCCAGTTCTACGACCCAATTTATCACTGCTTTACTTTTGTGGACTATCAGTTGGTCCCTACTCTAGAAGAATTTTCATATTGGGTTGGTTTGCCAATCTCGGAAAAGGTACCTTATACCGGCTTGGAAGAATTTCCCGCACCTTCAGCTATTGCAAAGGCTCTCCATTTGAATAGTTCTGACATAGCCTCTAATATGACTAAAAAGGGGGGATCTCAAGGTTTGACATCCAATTTCTTATTCGGAAGGGCGTTTATGTTTGCTGAAAAGGGGAGTGTGGACGCTTTCGAAGCTATCCTCGCTCTACTCATCTATGGGTTGGTGTTATTCCCCAACGTCGACTACTTTGTTGATAGTAGTGCTATCCAAATCTTTTTGGGAGGAAACCCTGTTCCTACCTTACTTGCGGATGCCTACCATTCCATTCAACATAGAACTCAAAAGGGTAACGGACTTATTTTTTGTTGTGCACCATTACTATATAGGTGGTTTATTTCACACCTACCTCAGACTAGTCGCTTCAAAGAGAATCCAGAAAAGCTCCGGTGGTCCCATAGGATTATGCCTCTTACTTCGGCCGATATAGTTTGGTATAATGCCGCTTATGATGTAGGAGCAATCATTGATAGTTGTGGAGATTTCCCCAACGTGCCTCTTCTTGGCATACGAGGAGGAATCAGTTATAACCCTACTCGTGCTAGACGACAGTTCGGATATCCCATGAGGGATAGACCTGAGATTGTCCTCTTGACCGGCATATTTTATTTCAATGAAGAAGGGAGCCAATACATGAGGAAAGAGTTTGCTCGGGCTTGGTACAATGTCCATAGGGAAGGAAAGAATCAGTTAGGAAGGAAGCTTGGTATTGTCTCCGAAGATTACACAAAGTGGGTAATAAGTAGGGCTATAGAACGCGGGATGCCTTATAGTTTTGAAAAATCATCTTCTGCTGATGCGTCTTCTTCTACCACACCACCTTCAGTTATCCCATTCGAGACTATAGATGAATTCCAGGAACTTTTGACTAAATTGAGACTTGAGAAAGATGCGTGGGAGAGAAAGTTCCGAGAGTCTGAGCTTGAGAACAAGGAGTTGAAAGAGAAGGTGAAAGAACAAGAGAAGGTGCTCTCTCTACAAAGTGGTTTGTTGGCTGAGAAGGAAGATTTGATCAGGGTTAAGGATGCTTTGTTGAGACAGGATAGCAAGAAGAAGAAGAGGCAAGGGGATTTATTTTCCCTCGGCTTCAATTCAGACTTAGATGACGCGACGACTTCAAGAGTTCGGACTTAGATTTGATTTTATGTATTTGTGTTATTTTTATTATGTTTGAAAAGCCGATTGTAACCTTTGAGTTATTAATGTAACCTTTATTTCTCATAATGTTCACAAAATTATTATCTTAAAGTCCTTCGAAAAAATCTCGCATATTTTAACATAAAATATTCATGCATCATATCACATTCATAAGTTTCAAAAAAATCGAGTCTCATATTCTTTCTCTCCTCTCTGTCCCAGTTAAAGTGGCCCGACGACCACGCCCACAGCCATCTCGCACGTACAACACTCGAGCAAACAGGAAAAAGAGAATGGACCAAGTTGAACAAGAGAACGTTGAGCTCCATCGGGAAGTAACAACGCTCCGGGCTGAAGTAGAAAAGCTAACCGCCATGGTGACATCGTTGGTGGCTGCGCAGAATCAGCCACTAACCCCTCCTCCTCGAGCTACAGTCATTTCTGAAATCGTCTCTGCCCCGGTTCCAGTGATACCCGTCAACGAACATCAGCACGTCATGCCCGAAGGTTATCCTTGGGGCATGCCTATGAATTTTAATGAAGGGCTTCGACCCCAAGTTCCCGAGGTCCCTACTCCTACTTTGCCACATGCTACTGTTGTTCCCCAACCTGGGACGACTCTTCCTCAAGTTACTATGTGTGTCCCTCAGTCAACAATGACCACTCCAGCTTCCGTAGTTCACACCGTTCCTTATGTGAGCGAACAAGTCTATCATGCGGAGCATCCAGAGACTTATGGCCGTATGGATAATCTTCAGGATCAGTTTGATAAGATGCAGCTCGAGATTAAGGCCCTTCGTGGGAAGGATTTGTTCGGCTAAAACGCCCATGACCTTTGCTTGGTACCAAACGTTAGGATCCCACCTAAGTTTAAGGTCCCCGAGTTTGAGAAGTACAAAGGAAATTCCTGCCCTCAGAGCCATTTGGTAATGTACGCCCGAAAGATGTCCACTCAAACAGACAACCATCAGTTACTAGTCCACTACTTTCAGGATAGCTTGACAGGTGCCGCTTTGAAGTGGTACATGGGCTTAGATGGTGCCAGGATCCAAACATTCAATGATTTGGGCGAAGCTTTTGTCCGTCAATACAAATACAATCTAGATATGACTCCAGATAGAGATCAACTTCGAGGTATGTCTCAAAAAGATAAAGAGAGTTTCAAAGAATACGCTCAGCGATGGAGAGAGATTGCCGCTCAGATTTGTCCACCACTAGAAGAAAAAGAAATGACCAAGATTTTCCTAAATACTCTTGATTCATTTTACTATGAACGAATGATTGCTAGTGCACCCAGTGATTTCACTGAGATGGTAAACATGGGGATGCGACTTGAAGAAGGGGTCCGACAAGGACGATTGGTCAGAGAAAGTGTTCCGGTCAACAGTACGAAAAGGTTTGGGAGTAACTTTGCAAGGAGAAAGGAGTCAGAAGTAAGTATGGTGGCCCATGGACAGCATCAACGACCGTATATGGGTTACCAACACGTTGCAGCTGTCTCACCAGTGCCTCAAAACCCGCCTTACCAACCACAAATGACCCAAAGACCACCACCACAATATCCACACCATTATCAACAACCATACCCACAGCAACCACAAATTCGACCACAAACTCCCCAACAACCCTACAATTATCCCAATCGCACCCAGAGAAATCCACCATTTGACCCCATACCCATGAAATATGCCGACCTACTCCCCGCCTTACTCGCCAAAATTTTTGTCCAGACGAGACCACCTCTACCTGCGCCAGCAGTACTACCTACTTGGTACCGTAGTGACCTAACTTGTGCCTTCCATCAAGGGGCCCCTGGCCATGATGTAGAACGTTGCTACGCCTTCAAAAAAGTTGGTCAAGAATTAATCCGTAATAAGGTGCTGTCTTTCAAGGATGAAAATCCTAACGTCCGAAACAATCCGCTGCCCAATCACGGGTCCTCCGTCCATTTTATCCAAAGTTGCCAAGAAACAAGCACCATTCTCAGTGTAAAGGATATCAAAACCCCGTTGGTGCCCATTCACAGTAAAATGTGTGAAGCAAAGTTGTTTAGCCATGATCATGCAAATTGTGAGGAATGTTTGAAGAATCCTCAAGGTTGTTCCCGAGTTCAGGAGGACATACAAAGGTTGATGGATAAAGGAGAATTGGTAGTCACAAAAAAGAGCGAGGATGTTTGCGTCATAGTACCGGAATTCAATTTCTCTGACCGTCTCGAGATGATATATAATAGTGGAGAACCCACAGTTACCCCGCTAGTGATCTGCTTGCCAGGGTCTATGCCATATACGTCCCTGAGAGCTGTGCCATATAGATATGATGCCACCATGTTGCAGGATGGGGTGGAAACACCTATTCCTCCTTTGATATCCGTGGACAATGTTGCAGATAATAGCAAAATACTGAGGAGTGGGCGTATTCTTCCGGGAGTTGTTCAAGGAAAGACCGGTAGTCCTGTTGAAAAAACACAAATTCCTGACTCTAGTGGGACCGGTGAAAGAGTGTATGAAGACTCGGATGAAGTTTTGAAAATGATCAAGAGAAGTGAGTATAAGATCGTGGATCAATTACTACAAACCCCTTCCAAGATTTCAATTTTATCACTCTTAATGAATTCTGATGCGCACAGAGATGCACTAATGAAAGTCTTGGACCAGGCATATGTCGACCATTACGTAACCTTGGGCCAATTTGGTAGCATAGTGGGAACGTCACAGCTTGCAATAATTTAAGTTTCAGTGACGAGGAGCTCCCTGAAAGAGGAAGGGATCATAACCTAGCACTACATATCTCAGTGAGTTGTAAATTTGATTCCTTATCCAATGTGTCGGTGGATACCGGGTCGTCTTTGAATGTAATGTCTAAGATTACTTTTGACAAGCTCGCATACCGTGGTGCGCCTTTGAGGCCGAGTGCATTAATCGTGAAAGCCTTCGATGGGTCAAGAAAATCAGTAATTGGGGAAATAGATCTACCCATCTTAGTTGGCCCTTATGAGTTCCAGATCACCTTTCAAGTCATGGATATTCGAGCATCTTATAGTTGTTTGTTGGGGCGACCGTGGATTCACGAAGCTGGGGCAGTAACTTCCACGCTTCACCAAAAGCTGAAATTTGTACGGGAAGGAAAATTGGTGATCGTGAACGGAGAGGAAGCTTTATTGGTCAGTCATTTGTCAGCTTTTTCTTATATCGGTGCTGATGTTGAAGATGGTACAGCCTTCCAAGGGTTTTCTATTGAGGAAAGAAGTTCAGAAAAGGCCAAAGCACCTATGAAATCTGTGAAGGATGCACAAAAGGTAATGCAAGGGGATGAAGCTTCACATTGGGGACGTCTATTGCAGTTGGCAGAAGGCCAGAAGAAAGAAGGTTTGGGTTGCACTCCGTCCACAAAGATGAATAAGCCGGATATGGTTCGGAAGCCCATCGCAGATATCTTTCGTGGTGCTGGATTTATCAACGCCCCTCCAGAAACTAATGCTATCATTGAGCATGAGGATGAGGAAGAGCCACCTAGTCTCGTGACTCCTGGAAGAATTTGCTGCAATTGGGTCACTATTGATGTCCCTTCTGTCACACTTTTATCTAAGTAATATGTTTGTCTATTTTTGTTTTTTCAAAAAAATCATTTTGTCCTGCCCCAGGCAAAAGTGAAACTCAAATAGGGCTTTGTTTAAGCTTCGAGTATTTTTTTAAAAAAATATATGTTGTCATTTTTCTTATCGTGACACTTTATTTTATTTATATTCTCATGAAAAATGGTAACACAAAAAACCAAAATATGTACACATCTTTTAATTTTACTTTTTTTAGCTTTAATCAAATTCAGAAGTTTGCATTCACTATTGTTTATTGAAATCAATCATAAATCATATGCAGACTAAGCATCAATAAACCCGTTGAACACAATGATCCTAGGCCCTCTCCCAACTTTGAGTTCCCTATCTACAAGGCTGCAGAGGAGGAGGATGAAGAGATTCCAGATGAGATCAGACGGTTATTGGATCAAGAGAAAAGGATTATTCAGCCCCACAAAGAGATTATAGAATCGATCAATCTGGGTAGTGAAGAGGAGAAGAAAGAAATCAAGATTGGGGCATCCTTAGAAGCATCTGTCAAAGAAAGGGTGATCGTTTTACTCAGAGAGTATGTTGACATCTTCGCCTGGTCATATCAGGATATGCCCGGTTTAGATCCCGAAATTGTGGAACATCATTTGCCTCTGAAGCCAGAATGTCCTCCGGTAAAGCAAAAGTTAAGAAGAACTCATCCGGATATGGCCCTCAAGATCAAAGAAGAAGTACAAAAACAAATTGATGCTGGCTTTCTTATTACATCAGAATATCCTCAATGGTTGGCTAACATAGTACCGGTTCCAAAGAAGGACGGCAAAGTCAGAATGTGTGTTGATTACAGAGATTTGAACAAAGCTAGTCCAAAAGATGATTTTTGTTTGCCTCACATTGATGTATTGGTTGATAAGACAGCTAAATCCAAGGTTTTCTCCTTCATGGATGGTTTCTCCGGGTACAATCAGATCAAGATGGCAGTTGAAGATAGAGAGAAGACTGCTTTCATTACACCTTGGGGCACTTTCTGTTACAAAGTAATGTCTTTTGGTCTAACAAATGCGGGTGCTACTTATCAAAGGGGCATGACCACCCTTTTTCATGACATGATGCACAAAGAGATTGAGGTATATGTAGATGATATGATTGTCAAATCGGGTACTGAAGAAGAGCACGTGGAGTATTTATCGAAAATGTTTCAAAGGTTGAGGAAATATCGTCTCCGTTTAAATCCCAACAAATGTACTTTCGGTGTTAGATCCGGAAAGCTCCTAGGGTTCATTGTTAGTCAAAACGGTATCGAGGTAGATCCAGACAAAGTCAGAGCCATCAGAGAAATGCCAGCTCCACAAACAGAAAAGCATGTTAGAGGTTTCCTGGGTCGACTAAATTACATCTCTAGATTCATCTCCCATATGACTGCCACATGTGGGCCGATTTTCAAATTGCTTCGCAAAAATCAAGGGATTGTTTGGACAGAGGACTGTCATAAGGCTTTTGACAGTATCAAAGAGTATTTAATGGAACCTCCGATCCTTATCCTTCCAGTTGAAGGAAGACCGCTCATCATGTATTTAACCATGCTAGAGGAATCTACGGGTTGTGTGCTGGGGCAACAGGATGAAACCGGTAGAAAAGAGCACGCAATCTATTATTTGAGTAAGAAATTCACAGATTGTGAATCTCGATACTCCATGCTTGAGAAGACTTGTTGTGCTTTGGCTTGGGCTGCCAAACGTCTCCGGCATTACTTGATTAATCATACTACTTGGTTGATAAGATACATCTACCGCCAATTTCTCTGAATGTTCTCTCTTCTCCTTGGCCATTCTCCATGTGGGGTATCGACATGATTGGTCGGATTGAACCAAAGGCTTCCAACGAACATCGTTTCATCTTAGTGGCTATTGATTACTTCACCAAGTGGGTTGAGGCGGCGACTTATGCCAATGTGACCAAGCAGGTGGTCGTACGTTTTATCAAGAACCATATTATCTGCCGTTATGGTGTTCCTAACAAGATTATTACAGATAAGGGGACAAATTTGAATAACAAAATGATGAAAGATCTGTGTGACGAGTTCAAGATTGAGCATCATAATTCATCTCCTTACCGGCCTCAGATGAATGGCGCAGTTGAAGCTGCAAATAAGAACATCAAGAAGATCGTTCAGAAAATGGTGGTCACTTACAAAGATTGGCATGAAATGTTACCTTTTGCTTTACATGGATACCGTACTTCAGTTCGTACTTCGACAGGGGCAACCCCTTTCTCTTTAGTATACGGCATGGAAGTAGTACTCCCCGTAGAGGTTGAAATCCCATCAATGAGAGTCTTAATGGAAACTGAGTTGGCCGAGGCCGAATGGTGCCAAAATAGATATGACCAATTGAATTTAATTGAGGAGAAACGCATGGCGGCTTTATGTCATGGACAGTTATATCAGAGAAGAATGAAACAGGCTTTTGACAGGAAGGTTCGACCCCGTGAGTTCCGTGAAGGTGACCTGGTGCTCAAAACGATTTTGTCCTTTCAGCCGGATTCTAGGGGCAAGTGGACGCCTAATTATGAAGGCCCGTATGTTGTCAAAAGAGCTTTTTCTGGTGGTGCTATGACTCTCGCAACCATGGATGGTGATGAGCTCCCTTGTCCTGTAAATGCCGATGCAGTCAAGAAATACTTTGTCTAAAATAAAAGAACAGCTCGCTAAGTTGAAAACCCGAAAGGGCGGCTTAGGCAAAAATGAGCGTCTCGGTGGGCTGAAAATCCGAAAGGGCGGTCCAGGCAAAAATTAGAGACATAAACATAAAATAATATCATGATAAGTCGAAAACCCGAGAGGGCGTTCTATGCAAAAGTTAAGGAATATGACAAGTAACTGCATCGGATCAGGCATCACTTATTCAGAGTGCCTGAGTTGACAGAATATCTTCAGTTTGCAGCATTTTAGACTGCGGAATTCAAAGTTGTTAGGGAGAATAGCGATCATTGTATTTAATTACGTACCTTTCCCACACAATTACCATTTTTCATCTTTGTAACGATCTGTGGGGTTGTGCTTTTCGCCAACCGCCACTCTTTTAATCAAATTCGAGCCTGTGCCCTCTATTTGGAATTCAAATTTATTCACAATTTTGTTTCTCCCTCTTTCAATTTAAAGTACTTGAAGCAAAAACTCAAAAACAATTTAAAGTTTTTTAGTAGTTCTTTTTTTGAAAAAATATAGATGACAAACATATTTCTTAGATTCATGAGTCATACGAGCATATATCAACATTGTTCCGAAAGCAGACAGATTCAACAAGGCAAATACAGTCATTGCTAAAAAAAAAGAAAAAAGCTCGCTAAGTTGAAAACCCGAAAGGGCGGCTTAGGCAAAAATGAGCGTCCCGGTGGATTGAAAACCCGAAAGGGCGGTCCAGGCAAAAATTAGGGGCAAAAAAAAAACGAGATATATATTCCCGATGGATTGAAAACCCGAAAGGGCGATTCAGGCAAAAGTTAGGGATTTAAAAAAAAAAAAGAAAAAAGCAAAAAGCTTGACTGTTGAAACAAGACCATGAGAAAATATTCGGTTTCAGTGTACAAAATGGCGACTTCTGCCAGACCTCTGACCGATGGGCTTTACCCCAAGAAGCAATCATTCTTACCATGGATCGACATACCTTACCGGATTTTACCCCGAGGATTTGATTTATTTCACCTGGAAGGGTGTTGTCCCCAGTGCAGAACTATTGAGTGGTTGTACAAATACGTTGGCCTGATGCTCATCTTACTTGATCAAACTTTTATCTCATCCAGTCATGTACAAATATCATTCAATCATATAAATACAAGCTTCATAATATACATACATACATACATACATACATACATACATACATACATACATACAATCATTCACATATGTATATATACATTCATATTTACATACAACATGCAAACAAAATCATTCATACATACTGCATTGACCATCATGTGTCTTGCTTCAATACATCACAAAAAGAGTCATCCCCAGTGTATCTGGTCCAGAGATGTCTCTATCAATCATACATCATCAAAAAAAAAAGTCATCCCCAGTGTATCTTGTCCAGAGATGCCTCCATCATTCATATTTCACAAAAAAGTGTCATCCCCAGTGAGTCTGGTCCAGAGATGTCTCCATCATTCATATTCCAAGTAGCAGGTTTCGCAAACAATCAACTGCAAACTTGTGGTTAATTTCCCCAAAAGAAGTCATCTCCAGTGTGTCTGGTCCAGACAAATACATATTCTTGTCATGTCTCGCTCTCCCACAATGACAGCAGGCAACTTATTTCCTCGTTGTGTCCTTACCATCCCACAATGTTGGTAGACACTGTCTTTACTTATGTCCTCACATTGGACTTTATTTGCTTCTGTCCACACACATGACTTTATCGCTTTCAGTCTTTACTTATGTCCGCACACAGGACTTTATTGCTTTCTGTCTTTACTTCTGTCCGCACACAGGACTTTACTGCTTTCTGTCCGTATACAGGACTTTATCACTTTCTGTCTTCATTATCCCTGTCAAATAATCTTCATTACATTCAAACACTCATAAGCATAACACTCATAGGCATATTACTCATAACATCATGTCATAGCGTTTTATAGTTTAATCCGGTCAAAAAATGACGTACTCTGTATTTAAGTCTCTTCCACCGTCGAACCGAAACAAAAATATTATCAAAAATCATTTTTTCTTTTTTATCTCCGATGGAAGAAACTTAAATAGGGGCATCTGTCATATCCCGTTTTTTGACCCATATTATTTTTGCATTTTTTTATCAAGTCATATTATAGTTCTGAATAATCGCCACTTTTTCAAGAAAATTTCAACATGCAAGTATTTTTCATAAAATGCTTCGTTTGGAGATTCAAGTAAAATTTCGGCAGAGAGGTATTTTAAAATACCTCATTTTTTTTGTTCTTTTATATATTTATTCATTTATTTTTATTATTATTATTATTATGATAATTTTAAATTTCTTCCATTTTCTTTTATCCTTTTTTATTTTTTCGTTTTTATTATTATTTTTATTATTATTATTATTATTATTATTATTATTATTATTATTATTATGTTTTTATTATTTATTTTATTTTATTCTGTTTTTTTTATTTATTTATTTAATATAAAAAAATCAGAAATTTTTTTTTGTCCAAAGTCAACTTCTCCCTCCACACGCAAGGGACATGCTTTTCTGCAGAAAGCAGTGTACTTGTTTGTCCAAAATCCAGTCTTTGTTCCCTCTTTTGATTCTCTTTTCAAACCCTAAGATTTGTATATAGTGAACAGAACCCTTAATGAACAGGACACGGAAATTTGCTCAGCAGCAGCCAAACAAACCCTAACTTTTTCTAAGTCTGAGAAAATCATCCAAAAAAATCCAGACGCAAAACACCAAAATCGGAACAAAAAAAAAATCAAAAGAAAAAATCCACAAATCTTCACCGTCAAATCCGAAATCGAAAACAAACCAAAACATCAGAATCGAAACAAAATCGGAATCAAAAAACAGAGCACCGAGAAGAATAGAAGAAGAAGAAACTGATTTCGTTTCGGAAAAAACCCAAAAGGTTGTTTGCTTTTCTTTTTTTCCCTCTCTCGATCCGTTTTTTTTTTGGGGTTGATTTCTGTTATTTCAAGTATAGATTTGGTTTGAGAGAGTGATTTTGTGTGGGTTTTGTGTTAAATTTTTTTGAGAGGGTGAGGTTTGAAAAAAAACAGAGAGATGAGGAAGAAGGAGTGGTTTCCGGCGGCGAGGAAGAGAAGAGAGAGAAGATTGGGAAAAAAATGTGATTTTTTTTAGGGTTTGGGGTATTTATACCCCAACTCAATCCGGTGTGCGTGTGTCTATCGCAGCACACCGTGCACCCTCGCTTATCAGCCACTGATCCTTATCAGATGGCCTAGATCCTTTCTTTTTAATTTTAGATCAGGGCTGTCTGATCCATCAGACGGTCGTGATTGATCCTGCGTTTTTTTGGACATTTGTTTGGCAGAAAGGCCTTTTGGACTGGGCCTTGTTCTGTTCTGTTACTTTGTGCACCCTCCTTTTATTTCGTTTTAATGTTCACACCCCCTGTTTTAATTTTATTTTATTTTTTAACTTATGAGATAAGTGCTTTTGGCATAAGCTATTTTAGCTTTTATTTTAGCCAATCAAGCATGATGTTGAGGCTTATTTCATTTTCCTATTTATTCGATATTTAAAAGTTGTTAATATTACTTTATGTCTTTATTTATTTTTAGCTAATTTTATTTTGTAAGCTTATGAGATAAGTGCTTTTGGCATAAGCTATTTTAGCTTTTTTTAGCCTCGTAAAGCATGATGTCGAGGTTTATTTTCATTGTCTTAGTGTCGTATTTATTTATTTATGCTATTTATCCATTGCATATCATATTTATTTCATTACATCGATTTATTCATCATTTTTTTTTACCTTTATTTTTATATTGAGTATTTATCGCTTATTAATTGCCGTTTATTTTTGCTCTTGAATTTAGGATGTAATTAGGCCAAGTGTAAATTCTAAATAAAAGTGCATAGCATACCCCCTCTCTTGCATCATTTCATATTTATTTTCTTGCAAAAATTTTAGAGTGTGATTAGGCCAATGTACTCATAAATGAAAAATTGCATCTCATGCATATTTATTTTTTATCGCATTCCGTCCATATGCGTAATTTTGAATTCCGAGGGAAAAGACACCGTTTTGATCAAAATATCATTACGGATTGTCTTCGCGCTTAATTTGCTTATTGCGACGTTATTATTCTTTTAGTGCTACCTTTTTTTATTTGGAACCCAACATTCCATTTCAAAAATAATTAATCACTTTATTCTCAAAAATGAGGTCAAAACCTCTTTCAAAAAAGTCAACACAATTTCTTTTCAACATCATCAAGCATCAAATTTTTTTTGTCATCATACACTTTTCAAAACTTTGGACCTTAAACCAAATGTTTCCTTTTATCGCGAAAACCTTGGTTTTAACCCAAGAGTTCTTTTTCATCGCTAAACTTGGATTTTAAACCAAGTGCCTTGGACTTCAAACCAAAGGCTTCTTTATCGCTAAAACCTTGGACTTTAACCCAAGTGTTCCTTTCTCTCGCCAAAAACCTTGGATTTTAAACCAAGTGCATTTTCTTCATTCATACATTTTTTTTTTATCATGCATAAGCCTTGGATTTTAAACCAAGTGTCTTTTATCACTCAAAATATTTTCTCAACAAACCTTGGATTTTAAACCAAGTGTCCGCGTCTTATTTCTTAACCAAACTTCAATCAATTTAACCATATAGACTTTCTTCACAAATTAACATCAATCAAACTCACATTTTGCCACTTTTGGCTTTTGGTTTTTTAAAACCATTTTCAAAACCTTAAAAACAAACAAACAAATTTACTCGGCTTTTTACCCCGAACTACGGTGGTTTGATCCCTCGGGTACGTAGGCATGAGACTTGTCTCTCCAATCAATAAAATCAGCAAAAACATTTTTCCTTTTCCATCACTTTAAACTTCTTTTTTATCCTTACTTTAATTCTCACACTTATACATTTTTTTACAAGCATTTAAAATTAAGCGCAAAGTTAGAATAAAAACAAGAGGTTCCTATAGAGTACTATAGATACTTAGGGTGCTAGTACCTTCCCTTCGTATAACCAACCCCCGAACCTTGTTCTCTAAAAAAAATAGGGTTTTTTCGAAGTTTTTCCCTTTCCCTCGGATAAATTAAAGATCGGTGGTGGAATATTAAATTGCGATTCGAATTTAATTAATAACTCGACATCCAAAAATCACCGCGACAGATATTCTGATCCTACATAATTGAATTACAAATCTGAGTGAGAGAGATAAAGAAGAGCTCTTGATAAAACTTGTATTACAAAACAAGTGTTGAAGTTGTAGTGAAAACTCTTGCTCTTCAAAGTTGCCAAGGACCTCAATATATAGTTCAATGATGATCAGGGAGTCTTGGCCACGAAGTATATCCGTTAGAAGCTTGAAAATAACGGCTAGTTGCTCTGCAAAATTTCAGCTCATGTGTTTTGAAGAAAACTGATCAGTCTGAGATTGATCTCCAAAGTTTCTCCTTTTGACTTTTGAAAGAGGAGCGTGTGATGAGCTGTTGTTGAGGTGTAATGTTGTTGTATGTTGCTTAACAAACAAGTATAACCGTTTTGCAGCTTTTGGATGAACTTTGAACAGCTGTATGTGAGCTAGTGTCACTCCAAGTGAGTATTTTCTCTTTCCAGCATTGGTCTGAGATCGTTCTCCAAATTCTGGGCGTGAATGAATTTATTCCCTTTGATGCAAAGGAGCTAGAGCAAGTAAAAGCCAACTGTTATGGATAGGATCAGCAGCTGAAAGTTGTACTTGATGTTCCAAGATGTCCTTGTTGCAAGTACAAGTGTCATAGAGTAAGAGAAACAACATTGGAGAATGTTCTTTCTTTATTCGATTCAAGTACAAGTCAATTTCAAGAGTAGGTTGTGCTGTCTAAATCTCCATGGTTCATACAAAGTCAGTTCCATCAAATATGTGGAAGTGTTTCTTTTGATATTTGATCATGTGCATATACTTGAACCTTGAATTTGGCAAATGTACAGTGGTAACTTTACTAGTCATCCAAATATTTCATGCCTTAAATGAGCTCTTGGACTGTAGAGATTTTATGAGTTAAGCCCAAGATAAAAGTGATCATTTGTCTTGTACATGGTTGACTTATCCATAAGTCCTTTTGCATTGATTGTGTGAGAATGGATGTTGCGCGGGTTCAGAGATCAATCTGAGACCAATCCTGAAGCTTTTGTTTTTATCAAAATAAAAACATGATATTTGATCTAAAAGCTCAATTGTTCCTAGCTTAATTAAAACACTCAAGAGCACTTGTTAGATACCAAAAAGATTAGAATTACACTTAAAAATAATCATGAGGTTTGTTATCTTTAAAACATCAAATTGAGATTTTGCCTCAACAATCTTCCCCTTTTTGATGATGACAAACTTCTTGAATTATGTTTTGAGATGGAATTCTAATTTTAATCAAAATTCAAAAGTGCTTGAAATAAATTGTCTAGTGTTTTTAATTTGTAAGCTCCCCCTCAATTCAAGCATTCAATTTTCAAAATTATTATGCTTATGACATAAAGGAATTGAGAAACACAAATTGGATTTGAATCAAGCAATAAACATTAATCATCAATCTCACATATGTGAGCATCCAAACACGGTTTATAGCATATGATTAATACAAAATGATTCAAACATGCATCAAAAAGCAAATTAAACATCAAATCCTGGTTTAGACAACAAATAAATAGTAGGAGAAGTTCATATGACATCAAAAGAAACTTCCCAAAATATCTAATCACTAAGCAGGATCATTAAAGCATAAGTTCATAATTTTTTAAAAAAACAGAACAATAATTATCAAATATCCAATGGCAGCAGCTAGACAAGCTTTCATTTCAAAACTTCATTTGAGCTCCCCCTTGATTTATCAATTCATTCTCCCCCTTTGTCATCATTGAAAAGGGGCAATCAGGAGCAAACACACAAGCAAAGTTTTGTCATTCTTGGGCTCCATCAGGAGCAGGTGAAGTGGTAGGACTCTCATCATCATTAGATTTGTCATTCTGAGCAGGAAAAGGATCAAACTGAGGTGTTTCAATTTCTGGAGGTGGAGGAAGATGGAGTTGGAGACAAACAACAGAAGTAAACCAAGTTCTCAAGGTTTTGGATTCCAAAATCAAGTGGTCCATCATTGAGTGTTGAACAGTCATACCCTTAATCACATTATCCAAATCTTTTCTCATTTGTTCCATATCAGTTTCAATTCTAGAGCGTTTGGTGGGCCTTGCAGGGCCAGGAAAATCAAAGTTGACATTTCCCTCAAACACTAATTGTTTAGTTCCAGCATTAGCAGCATTCACTGATGAACAAAATGAATCAAATGTAGCAAATAATGATGGAATAGATGGCAGTGTACTATCAGTAGGATTTGGAATAGGCATGGTGGAGATTTCTGGAGTATCAGAGGTGAGAATGTTCCTTATAAACTCAGAAGTGCAAAAGGAAGAGAGACTTCCTTGGCTTGAGGTCATTAATGGGGAAAACATGGTGTTTGGTGGAACAGGCATAGGCTTAAAACCTTTAAGAGTAGTAGCAGCAGTGGTTGCAAGTTTCTCACTTTCAGTGGTGGGATTAGCATCACCACTGATTTGAGTATTTCCATCAGTCTGGAGAACGTTCTCCAAACGGTCTCCAGAAGCATCAGCAAGCACATTTAAATTTGATTTTTCAAAAACTTCTCTTTTTCTCTTCACCCCAACATCAGCAACAGGGGATTCAACTTCTTTCTTCATGTGACGTACTCACGTTTTTCAAACTAAAAGTGTAGTAGTGATTTTCAAAAGGTGTGTTATCCATATCAGCATAGTAAATCCGAAAAACTCTTGTCAAAATCATTGCATATGGTAGGGCTATTTTCTTAAAACCAGAGGTGGCAGCATGGATCATGTGGTGAAGAATAATATATGGGAGGTTCAGTTTAACTCCTTTGGCCATGTGATACATCAAGAGTAGGTCAAGATCAGTTACCTTATCTTTGCTTCCAGTGCGAGAAAAAAAGGAATGTTGACACATGTTGTGAAGTAGCTTGTATTCAGTCTTTAACATAGATGATGGAGGTGCATTCTTCTTGGCTCCTTCTTTAGTGAACATCTTTTTCTTGAGATCTTCCTTATTGATTTTGACTTGATCATACCAGTCATTACCATAAACTTCCAGCCCTTCACTCTTGATTCCAATCAAACTTCCAATTACATAAGGATCCACCACTAATTCAACATCCTTAATGTTTGATGTGATCAAGTCTTTTTCAGGAAACAACTTAGCATTGAAGTAGAATGCTTGGACCAGTAGAGGGTACACAGTTTCTTTGATATGGAAGAAGCTTTTTCATTCAAATGGTTCTACAAATTTTACTAGGTCAACTCCTCCTAGTGACAGTTCTGCAAAATTGTACATTCTTGACACTGCAACAGGTTTGGTCTTCCAATACTTGTCAAAAATTTCTTCATCTTCTGGTTGAATAAGTGGAGAGGGCAGCAACTTTTCCTTTGATTTCTTCAAATTTATTTTCTTCTTTGTTCGTGGAGCTTTGACAGCAGTCTCAACCTCCTTTTTCTTTGGAGTTGAAGTTTTCTTGTCCTTGACAGGTTCAGATTTTATAGAGGTGACAGGTTCAAGTTCAAAATCATCAATCTCCTTTTCCAAGAGATCGGTCTTAGAGTCAGATTGATCCAAAACATGAATTGTGGTGTCCACCACAGGTTTCTTACCAGCACCAGACATGATCCTTGATGATCTTCTGATTTTAGAGGAATCAAAAGACTTGGATTTCTTAATCTTGACCAAAACAGGTGGAGAGTCCTTTGGACTGGGTATAGTAGCAGTTGTAGATGGAGAATCTTCCTCATTTGTTGGATCCTGAGATTGTTGTGGTGATTCAACATGTGATGGACTTTGTGGTTGATTTTGAGTGAGATGAATAGGCGAGTTTTCTGGTGATTTAGAAGGTGAGGTTTGGAAAACAGTGGTTGGAGAATTTGGGGGATTTTCGACAGTAGTTTGCATGTTGGTAGTAATAGGAGTGGATTGGATTTCAGGTGTTGTCTCACGTTCTAAGACTGATTTGTGAGATTCAGAAGCAGTTTCATAGGATGATGATGATGATGATGATTTTGGAGTAAGTGGTTTGGGAGGTGATGGAGAGCGTGGTGGAGAAGATGAAACCGAAGGGTTTTTGGTTCGTGGAACCTTTCTTCCACCAGCATTTTTGGTTCTAGCCATTTGAGTGGATCTGAGCTTGAGATTGTTTAATGGAAGTTGAGAAGATTTGAGAGATTATAAAAAGGAAAAACTGAAACTTGGGGAAGAGAAAGATGATAGAGTAGGTGTACTTGTGAATAGTGAAGAATGGTACTTTGATTTTCACAAAAGCGTGGGAAGGAGAGAGAGATAATGGAAACCGTTAACCAATGAGGGAGGAGAGAGAGAAGCCCAAATCAATTTTGTCATAAAAGCCTTGTCCCATAGCCCAATTAAGGCAAAACAGTTAACACATTTTATCATGCTTCAGCGCAGATTCAGAGAACGTTCTCTGAACGGTCTCACAAATACATAAGTAAGCATAAATCAAGTAGGATTGGGGTTTTTGATAATTTTCAATTTTTCTTTGATAAAATTAAAACGATCCTCAACCAATGGTTTAGTAAAAATGTCAGCAAGCTAATTTTCAGTATCAACAAAAACTAATTCCACATCTTTTTTGTTAACATGATCTCTAATAAAATGATGCTTGATTTCAATATGTTTTGATCTTGAATGATGAATAGGGATTTAGACAAATTAATAGCACTAGTGTTATCACATAAAATTTTGATACATGTGTACCTTAGTGAGAAATCCTCAAGTTGATTTTTTATCCAGATGACTTGAGAGCAACAGTTTGATGCAACAACATATTCTGCTTCAGTGGTTGATAGTGCAATGGTGTTTTGTTTTCTACAATACCAACTTACCAATGCTTCTCCAAGGAATTGACAAGCTCCACTTGTGCTTTTTCTTTCAATTTTATCCCCCGCATAGTCAGCATCACAGTATGCTTGTAAATCAAAATGTGATCCCTTTTTGTACCATAATCCTACATCAGGTGTTCCAACCAAGTATCTAAAAATTCTTTTGACTGCAATCAAGTGTGATTCTTTTGGAGATGTTTGAAATCTAGCACAAAGACCAACTGCAAACACAATGTCAGGTCTACTTGCAGTTAAATAGATGAGAGACCCAATCATTCCTCTATACTCTTTTTCAGATACATTTTTTCCTTTTTCATCTTTGTCCAAACTTGTAGATGGATGCATTGGAGTTGACATGATCTTGTCATATGTCTTGAGCATCCTACATTTGATAGAAAAGCCTTCTCTTGACTGCTAGAAGACATTCCTACATTTGAGTTTAATAAATTTTTAGGTACCCACAGTTTCTTGGGTCCTTGAATGTTAGTTTCAAAATTCTTATCAGAGATCTTCTGATAATAAGATGATCTCTTATAAGGTGTTCTCTTATAAACATCTCTTCTGAGAGTGTTCTGAGAATATCTAAATACAGATTTTCTAAAATTTTTGTTTCTGAGAATGTTCTGGTGTTCTATAGAAAACTTGTTTTCTTGCTTTCTTTTTGAAACAGAAGGCTTCAAGATGTCCATCCTTGTGAAAAAAATCACATTTGTATTTTTGAAAAATCTTTTCTTTATTTGGAATAAGACATTTTTCATATAGCTTTCTGTTCTGATAAGGATTATGTCTTAAACCAGATTTATCAAAAAATACAGCTTGTGATCCCAGAATGTTTTCAAAAGTTGTAGTGGTTCTAATAAATTTTGTTAAATCATTTTCTAATTTAGAGATGTTTCTTTTCAAAATAGTGTTTTCTTTTAGTGCCTCAGAACATTCTTTTTTATCTTTTCTAAGAATTTCAAATCTCTTAGATAGTTCAGTGTGAGCAGTTTACATAACTTTGATAACTTCACTTTTAAGACTACTCTCTTTCTTATATTCATCTCTTTCTTTGGTTAATATGGTAATTTCATCTCTGAGTTTAGCATTTTTTTTATTTAAGATTTGAGTGTCATACAGTAGGTTATCAAAGAGATGTTTAGTTTTTTGACAAGATGAACAAGGATCAAGTGTTACCTCTTCTAAGTTTGAATGTGTCATGAGACATACATTTGCTTCTTGTTCTTCATATTCAGATTGTGCTTCTTCTAGATCATCCCAAGTAGCCATCATGGATTTCTTTTTGAAGAAAAGTTTCTTCTGTTTGTTCTTTGGACAATCATTTTCGTAGTGACAAAATTGATTGCATCCATAACATTGTATTTTGCTCATATCTACTTCTGGTTTAGTTCCATTCCTTTTGGGTTGAAAATTCTTCTTGAGTTGATTTCTTCTTGTCATCAATCTCTGAATTCTTCTTGACAGGAATGCTAGTTCTTCTTCATCATCTTCTTGAAGTGATTCCTCATCCTCACAAAGTGTTTCATTTTTCTGAGAACATTCTCTAGATTGAGTTTCTAGAGCAATCATCTTCTTTTTAGGCTTATCCTCTTGAAGAATAGATTCATGAGCTTTCAATGATCCAATGAGATCTTCTACTGATACTTTAGTGAGATCTTTTGCCACTGTAATAGCTGTGACTATAGGTCTCCAAATCTTTGGTAAGCATCTAAGAATTTTTCTTATTCTTTCATGTGTAGTATATGTTTTTCCCAAAGAGTTGAGTTCATTTATGATGCTTATGAATCTACCATACATTTGTTCTATGGTTTCTTCTTCCTTCATTTCAAACAGTTCAAACTTTCTTACTCCAATGTCTATTCTTGTTTCTTTGACACTGTTGGTTCCTTCATGATGAGTTTGCAGAGTTCCCATATTTCTTTTGTTGTTTTGCACTCCATTATTCTATCATATTCTTCCCTGCACAAAGCACTTTTAATAAACAATTTAGCTTTAGTATTTAGGAGTACTCTATCAGCTTCTTGTGTTGACCATTCAGCTTGAGGTTTAGGATTTGTTGAATCTTTGGCCAATGGTACATATTCTGCAACTTCCACAACATGCCACATGTTGTTATCTTGGGATCTAAGAAAGAGCTCCATTTTGTCCTTCCGATAGTAATAGTTATCACCATCAAATAGAGGTGGTATGTTTGATGATCCTCCTTCAGATATAAACTTTGTATTCTTAGCCATTACTTACTTCCTGAATCTTTTCCTCTAGCACTTGTTAGATGCTTATCCTTAGAGCCAATGCTCTGATGCCAATTGAAGTAGCAAAGTTTTTCACAAGAAAGCGGGGGTTTGAATTGTGAACCTTTAAAATATTTCCTATAAAAATTGTCAAACACAATATACTTAAAGAATATTATTAGATTGTTAGTTAAACAAATATTCAAAAAGTGTTGCAGACTGGAGAACGATCTCCCAACACTCTCTGACAGTATATAGAAAAGATAACTTGTGATTTGTGTGATAAGTGTTTGCGTAAATTAAATCAGAGTAAGGGAAGAGTATGCACACAAACAATTTATCCTGGTTCACCCAAAAACTTGGGCTAGTCCAGTCCCCACACTCCTTGTGAGATTGTCCACTAAGAGATGCTAATGATCTCAAGTTACACTTCCTTTGATCTAGATCCAAGACCAACAATTCTTCTAAGCCTTACAGACTCGATCTACCTAAGCCAAACTGACTATGAAGGTGTCACTCAATTAGTAGTTACGTACTAACTTGAGTCAAGTGATGCGATATTTCTACAAGTGCTCAGACTTATCGTGTAGTTATAAAAGATTATCGTTCCTTCAGGGACTATTTTTCCAAAACTTCGCTTATGTTTTTAATATAGTGTAAGGTTAAGGCTAAATATTAATTGGAAAGGGATTTTAAAAGAAAAAATAAATAAATTTGATTCAAACAATTAGATTTAACTAAACTGGAATGTTATTTAAGTCGCTTCAATGGGTTCGGTAATTAAATTGCATTTAGAAATAATGTAACTTTTTAACAAACTGATATTAATTTAAAAATACGCTCCTCACACTTTCGCGCTATTGGTTAATATCATATAGATATAAAATAAATGCTTCACTCTCGCTCTCACACTTACTTATAAAAATACTTTTTGAAAATCAATTCAATTCAATTAAAAAGATCCAGTTTTCACAAAAACAATATTAGTTTAAAGACGAAGGTCTCACGCTCTCGCGCTATTGAACTTTATCATAGAATATAAAATAAATACTTCACTCTCGCTCTCTCATCTATTTATAAAATATTTTTTGAAAACTAATATAGTTTAATTAATTTTAAAGAGCTGTCGCGGTGTTTAAAATTAATGTCCAGTTTTTACTATCTAGTATAAATCTCACACTCTCGCGCTGTTGATTTACACTTTAGTTAATTTTCACTTTCGTGCAAAATTATAGTCTATCGTTTAATTAAAAACTGTAACAGAAAACTAGTTTGTTTGAAAATAAAGTTTGCAACTTAATTACTAAACCCAAATGAGCTTCTTATTCACATTCCAGTTATATTAAATTAGTTCAACATAATTATAATTGAAAACATCATGATTAAATAAATAGCAATTAATTTAATCAAGAACATATCAGATAATAGATAAATAAATAAAAACTGAATCTGAAACAGGACTGTAAAATTAATACTGGAACAGATTAATTAAACGAGTAGCAGAAGTAACAATTATGGACGGTTGCATCAATTAAAAAGAAAACAAAACAAGCAAAGTACCATGTACTGTAAGTGACAGTATATGGCACCAAATATAAAATTAAATTAAAAATAATTCAACTTACTGAATCAGTAAACACTTAAAAATAAATTGACCAATTGGAAATAAAATAATATTGAATGAAATATATTATAATAGTTGAATGTAACTTACAGAAAGCAACTGGAACCAAAGCAAAAGCGCTAAAATAATAAACTGATATATCACTTATATCTCAAAGTATGCGTAAAAAGAAGAAGAAGAAATAACAGTGAAGGCTCCTATATATATAGGCTCAGTGAAGTAACTGTTGAGCCTTTTATTTTTCTTCATAATAGGAATTTTTGTTGCCCACGTGATAGATCGTGTACCGAGGATAATGCGGAACCGTTTCTTTTCCTGGAAAAGTGGGGATAAGGCTTGTGGCAGTTGGCAAGTGGGATGGCAGTTGCCATGAGAATAGGATGTGGCAGTTGCCACAAGCCATGGCAGGCGCCATGTGCTTAGGAGTAAACGTGGGATAAAGGCTTGGCAGGAGTCATGCTTGGGCCTTGCTTCTTTTTTTGGGCTTCTTTTTTTCTTTTTGATCCAATTGCATTTATTTTTGTAACTTAATATTATTTTTGGTAAATTCCGACATACCTGAAATAAATAAAAATAATAATAATAATAATAACACTACGAAAAATACGAGAAAATAGTAAAATAGTAAGCTAAATTAATCAAATAAACAGTACATTTTTCGGTGTTATCAAACTCCCCTAAACTTGAACCATTGCTTGTCCTCAAGCAAAAAGAGTATAATTTTGTGATAGAGAAACAAAACAAAAAGATTTTCCAAAAGTTACATTTTTAATCTCGACCAAATCAGAGAAACTAATTTATTTATCGTACCAAAAATATCATGGAAACACAAATCACAAATGAACATGAATTTCTTCCTTAAATAGACCGTTCCGAATAGTTTTACTATATCTGAATTTAACTTTCATTTCTTCTTTCGTTATCCTTTTTTAGCCCGCGGTAATCACATTAAGCCTGTTATCTATTCACACACACATGGTAGTGAACCTGTTAGTGATTATCACCCGATTCTTTTTCATATCATTTATTTTTCTCTTCTCTTACTTTATGTCATGGGATATTTTATATCTTTGAGGTATTTCGCATTTGGGCTAAATGACCGGGTGAGGATCATTTGACTTAGAGTGCGTAGTCCCTTTTCAGATTTATACATCCTTGATTTTCATTTCTCATTCAAAGTCATTCACTTATTTTCGTCGACTCAACTACTTAGATAGTGATCGTAGATGGTGCTGACTACCTATGGGCTTACTCAAGGCTACTAAAGTGTCAAGAAAATTTAAGTTCAGTTTCTAGCAAGTACCGAAATTGGTCTACATAATTAAGAAATTTAAGGTGTTAAAATGATATAGCTGGTACAAAAAATACACTTAGTTTGAAAATTCAGTCTTAATTATGTCTGTGACTCAGGAATTTCAAAAATTATTTTGCTCTCAAAATTTTTGTTATGGCTCAAGATTTTGGAAAAATGAAAAATGACACCGAAAAAATTTATTTGCGAAAAGGAAAACTAAACTAGAAAGTGAAATTAATACTGAAAAGTAAATAAAAGCAATAAAGTCCTCCCCTCAACTTAAATCCAACAGTGTCCTCACTATTGCGACTCATGTTAAGGATTGGAGCGGGAAACCTGGAGATTCACGCCTATATGCAGGTGACAGGTGCAAAGCCATCAATCTCTTTATTTGCTGATAAACAAATGAAAAACAAAAATATTAAATTGAAAACTCATGGGTTGCCTCCCACGCAGTGCTTTGTTTAAAGTCGTTTAGCTCGACTTCTCAAACCTTTAAATCAAAATGGCGCCTCTTCCAAACTCACATCGTTAACATTGTGCTCAACATCCTTAGGGTTCCATTTGAACATGTCCGACTATCGCATAGGTGTTTTCCTTTTTCCTTTCTTTCTCTGTGAAATAGACGGGGGTGTCTTATCTTGAAAGATATTATGTTCTGGGTGAGCTTTTAGTATGTCAGGAGGGACTTGTTCAGAGGGGAATTTATCGACATTTCTTTCAATTATGTCGAGTCGACAACAAGAGTTTTTCAAGGTAGGGCTTTCCATGAATTGAGACATTATGAACTCGATTTTCTCTTCTCCTACTTCGAAGGTGATTTTCCCTCTTTTTACATTAATTATAGCGCCTGAAGAAGCTAGGAAAGGTCTACCTAACAGAATGGGGATATCATCATCCTCCTTTATGTCCATGATGACAAAGTCAGTAGGGATAAACAGATGACCGATTCTTACTGGAACATTTTCCAGAATTCCTACTGGGTATTTGATGGTTCTATCAGGCAGCTGTAGGGACATCTTAGTAGATTTTAACTCTCCAAGTCCGAGCCTTTTGCAGAGAGTCAGTGGCATTAAACTTACACTTGATCCTAGATCATAAAGGGCTTTATCGATGATATGTCTACCAATAACGGAAGGAATAGAAAAGTTTCCTGGGTCCTCGAGTTTTGGGGCGAGCTTGTTTTCACTAATAGCATTGCACTCCACTGTCCCAATGTTTTCAAGCTTTTTCTTGTTTACAGAATTTCCTTTAAGAACTTTGCATAAGAGGGTATTTGGGTTATGGCCTCAATGAATGGTATGTCGATATGAAGTCTTTTTAGCATCTCGATAAATTTTTCAAACTGCCCTGGATTCTTAGGTTTGACAAGTCTTTGAGGAAATGGAATTGGAGGCTTGTAAGGAGGAGGGGGTACATATGGTGTTTCCTTTTCATTTTCCCCTGCCTTCTTAGACTTGAGTGTTTGTCCACTGTTAACTATCATTGATTCACTCCAAGTATCTTTTGTAGTGTCCTTCTCTACACCTTTTCCTAGGTCATGACTTCTAACTATTCCAGCAGGGGGATCCTGTAACTCTTTTCCGCTTCGCAGCATTATAGCATTAATGTGTCCCTTAGGATTAGGTTGTGGTTGGCCTGGGAATGTTCCGGCTGGGGGAGCTATAGCTGCCTGCTGTTGGGCCACTTGAGATATTTGAGTCTCTAACATTTTGTTGTGTGTGGCTATAGCCTCTACTTTGTTTGCCAGTTGCTTAATTAATTCATTAGCATGAATGTTTTGATTCATGAGTTGAGTGTTTTGATTCATGAATTCTTTGTTTTGTTGAGTCTGGCATAGGATAAAATTTTCCATCATAATTTCCAGATTTTACTTATTAGGGGCAGTAGGAGTAGCAGGGGCTCCTTTCTGGTTTTGAAAACCCGGTGGGGAAGTAGGTGCAAACAAGGCATTGTTGTTCTTATAGGAAAGATTCGGATGACGGCTCCATCCAGGGTTATATGTGTTTGAAAACGGGTTTTCTTGGGCATAATTCACCTGGTCCGGGGTGGGTTCAGCTAGTAATTGATAGTTAGCTGCAATATGTCCAGGAACTCCACATAGTTCGCAATTCGGTTGTACTGCAGCTATGGTAGCTGCGGGAGGTAGAGTTAAACTCTCTATCTTTTGATAAAGGGCTTCTACTTTGGCATTGACATGGTCTAAGCCGCTTACTTCGTACATACCGCCTTTTGTTTGGGCTTTTTCTACTGCAGCGCGTTCGCTCCCCCATTGATAATGGTTTTGGGCCATGTTTTCTATAAGCTGGGTGGCTTCTTGGTAAGGTTTATCCATCAGTGCTCCACCAGCAGCTGCATCTATGGTAAGTCTAGTGGTATATATAGCAGCCCATTATAGAAGGTATGGATTATAAGCCATTGTTCTAAACCGTGGTGTGGACAGAGTCTCATCATGTCCTTGTATCTTTCCCATGCTTCGAAAAGAGATTCTCCTTCTTTTTGCCTAAATCCGTTGATTTGGGCTCTTAACATAGCTGTCTTACTTGGCGGGAAGTATCTGGCCAAGAATTGTTTCTTCAATTCGTTCCATGTAGTGATGGAGTTCGAAGGTAGAGCTTGAAGCCAATCTCTAGCTATGTCTCTTAAAGAGAACGGGAAAAGACGGAGTCGTATTGCTTCGGGTTCGACACCATTGGCTTTTATCGTGTCTGCGTACTGCACAAACACTGACAAATGGAGGTTCGGATCCTCCGTAGGGGAAACAGAGAATTGATTTTGTTGCACTATTTGCAACAAAGCAGGTTTCAGTTCGAAGTTCCTTTCTTCGATGGTAGGGGCGCGATGCTCGAATGAGGTTCTTCTTCGGAAGGGACGGCGTACTCCTTAAGAGGACGATTGTTGTTGGCCATGGTTGGGATTTCAAATAGCTTTTGAAATTCACGAATTCGGCGTTGTAAACGAATAAAACGCTCTATTTCAGGGTTAGGTTCAACTAATTCTTCCTCGGAGGTACGAGTGTTGGGCATACAACCTAAGCGGAGGAAGAACTTAAAGGGAGTGCCTTAATCGTTACGAATTAAAAACTAAATAGCGAATATTTGGATTAAATTAGTCCTCGGCAACGGCGCCAAAAACTTGATGCGATATTTCTGCAAGTGCACAGACTTATCGTGTAGTTATAAAAGATTATCGTTCCTTCAGGGACTATTTTTCCAAAACTTCGCATATGTTTCTAATATAGTGTAAGGTTAAGGCTAAATATTAATTGGAAAGGGATTTTAAAAGAAAAAATAAATAAATTTGATTCAAACAATTAGATTTAACTAAACTGGAATGTTACTTTAAGTCGCTTCAATGGGTTCGGTAATTAAATTGCATTTAGAAATAATGTCACTTTTTAACAAACTGATATTAATTTAAAAATACGCTCCTCACACTTTCGCGCTATTGGTTAATATCATATAGATATAAAATAAATGTTTCACTCTCGCTCTCACACTTACTTATAAAAATACTTTTTGAAAATCAATTCAATTCAATTAAAAAGATCTAGTTTTCACAAAACAATATTAGTTTAAAGACGAAGGTCTCACGCTCTCGCGCTATTGAACTTTATCATAGAATATAAAATAAATACTTCACTCTCGCTCTCGAATCTATTTATAAAATAAGTTTTGAAAATTAATATAGTTTAATTAATTTTAAAGAGTTGTCGCGGTGTTTAAAATTAATGTCCTGTTTTTACTATCTATTATAAATCTCACACTCTCGCGCTGTTGACTTACACTTTAGTTAATTTTCACTTTCGTGCAAAATTATAGTCTATCGTTTAATTAAAAACTGTAACAGAAAACTAGTTTGTTTGAAAATAAAGTTTGCAACTTAATTACTAAACCCAAATGAGCTTCTTATTCACATTCCAGTTATATTAAATTAGTTCGACATAATTATAATTGAAAACATCATGATTAAATAAATATCAATTAATTTAATCAAGAACATATCAGATAATAGATAAATAAATAAAAACTAAATCTGAAACAGGACTGTAAAATTAATACTGGAACAGATTAATTAAACGAGTAGCAGAAGTAACAATTATGGACGGTTGCATCAATTAAAAAGAAAACAAAACAAACAAAGTACCATGTACTGTAAGTGACAGTATATGGCACCAAATATAAAATTAAACTAAAAATAATTCAACTTATTGAATCAGTAAACACTTAAAAATAAATAGATCAATTGGAAATAAAATAATACTGAATGAAATATATTATAATAGTTGAATGTAACTTACAGAGAGCAACTGGAACCAAAGCAAAAGCGCTAAATAATAAACTGATATATCACTTATATCTCAAAGCATGCGTAAAAAGAAGAAGAAGAAATAACAGTGAAGGCTCCTATATATATATAGGCTCAGTGAAATAACTGTTGAGCCTTTTATTTTACTTCATAATAGGAATTTATGTTGCCCACGTGATAGATCGTCTACCGAGGATAATGCGGAACAGTTTCTTTTCCTGGAAAAGTGGGGATAAGGCTTGTGGCAGTTGGCAAGTGGGATGACAGTTGCCATGAGAATAGGATGTGGCAGTTGCCACAAGCCATGGCAGGCGCCATGTGAATAGGATGTGGCAGTTGCTACAAGCCATGGCAGGCGCCATGTGCTTAGGAGTAAACGTGGGATAAAGGCTTGGCAGGAGTCATGCTTGGGCCTTGCTTCTTTTTTTGGGCTTCTTTTTTTCTTTTTGATCCAATTGCATTTATTTTTGTAACTTAATATTATTTTTGGTAAATTCCGACATACCTGAAATAAATAAAAATAACAATAATAATAATAATACTACGAAAAATACGAGAAAATTGTAAAATAGTAAGCTAAATTAATTAAATAAATAGTGCATTTTTCGGTGTTATCACCAAGGTTACAATGATGGAAAGCTTTGAAGATGGATGAAAAACTCTCAATACACTCAATGGATATTCTGATCCTAGATAATTGAATTACAAATCTGAGTGAGAGAGATAAAGAAGAGCTCTTGATAAAACTTGTATTACAAAACAAGTGTTGAAGTTGTAGTGAAAACTCTTGCTCTTCAAAGTTGCCAAGGACCTCAATATATAGTTGAATGATGATCAGGGAGTCTTGGCCACGAAGTATATCCGTTAGAAGCTTGAAAATAACGGCTAGTTGCTCTGCAAAATTTCAGCTCATGTGTTTTGAAGAAAACTGATCAGTCTGAGATTGATCTCCAAAGTTTCTCCTTTTGACTTTTGAAAGAGGAGCGTGTGATGAGCTGTTGTTGAGGTGTAATGTTGTTGTATGTTGCTTAACAAACAAGTATAACCGTTGTGCAGCTTTTGGATGAACTTTGAACAGCTGTATGTGAGCTAGTGTCACTCCAAGTGAGTATTTTCTCTTTCCAGCATTGGTCTGAGATCGTTCTCCAAATTCTGGGCGTGAATGAATTTCTTCCCTTTGATGCAAAGGAGCTAGAGCAAGTAAAAGCCAACTGTTATGGATAGGATCAACAGCTGAAAGTTGTACTTGATGTTCCAAGATGTCCTTGTTGCAAGTACAAGTGTCATAGAGAAAGAGAAACAACATTGGAGAATGTTCTTTCTTTATTCAATTCAAGTACAAGTCAATTTCAAGAGTAGGTTGTGCTGTCTAAATCTCCATGGTTCATACAAAGTCAGTTCCATCAAATATGTGGAAGTGTTTCTTTTGATATTTGATCATGTGCATATACTTGAACCTTGAATTTGGCAAATGTACAGTGGTAACTTTACTAGTCATCCAAATATTCCATGCCTTAAATGAGCTCTTGGACTGTAGAGATTTTGTGAGTTAAGCCCAAGATAAAAGTGATCATTTGTCTTGTACATGGTTGACTTATCCATAAGTCCTTTTGCATTGATTGTGTGAGAATGGATGTTGCGCGGGTTCAGAGATCAATCTGAGACCAATCCTGAAGCTTTTGTTTTTATCAAAATAAAAACATGATATTTGATCTAAAAGCTCAATTGTTCCTAGCTTAATTAAAACACTCAAGAGCACTTGTTAGATACCAAAAAGATTAGAATTACATTTAAAAATAATTAAGAGGTTTGTTATCTTTAAAATATCAAATTGGGATTTTGCCTCAACAAAAACTTTCCTTTTTTGTTTATTTCGTAGATACAATTATATCGACAAGATTCACCAAATTAATATTCTTCTCACATATCAAGTGACTTTGATTCGAACTTGACATTTTACTTATTCACCTTAATATATATTGTAAAATTAAAATTAAAATAGTCAATTTTATCATTCTAAGAGATCTAATATGTATTTTGAGATTGTTTGTTACAACTTTTTTAGAGATGAAAAATCAATTATTTTTAAAAATATTGCGTCTACTTGTAACAGATTTTAAAAAAATTAGAATATAAAAATAATGAGAAAACAACTTCATATGAGAAGTTAAGAATATCTTCTCAAATAATAATAAAAAATTAAGAGCGTGAATCACCGGTGCAATGGCAACAGGTAGGAGTGTAAGCAGATTAAAAACAATCGATTAAAATGACGATCAAAACCAATTCAAACCGGAAAAAAGTATATTTTTATGCTTCGAATAAAAAATTGAACAAAACCAATTAAAAACCGGTGTGATTTAGTTCGGTTCTTAGTTTCAGGTTTTAGAAACCGACTAACCGAGGCAATAGTTATATCATTGATCATTTACTCCACCTAAATTTTCATATTTCATCGTTGTATTTGTATTTTATGTATTCCATTTTCCATATTTTTTTAAGTGTATATACAAGTTAATTTAATAAAATTTTGTTTCTCCTACAACATCTAAATTCAACATGGTGTTTCTATTTTTTTTTCCTTACATCTTAAATTTTGTTCTTTATGTTTTAATTCACTAACCCATAGGCTTAAAATTTTGTTTTGTACACAGTTTATTTGTTTTTCACCTGATGTTCCTCCTACAGGGAATGCATCATAAAACAAATAATAGCAGGAAATATATCAGGAAAAAAAAGCGCTGCAAATCAATTAAAGTAATTAAACCGTTTAGTTTGGTTCGGATATTGGATTTATAAAAAAACGATCCAAACATGTCCAATTACACATCTAGCAGCAGGTACGCTGCAAATAGAAACAAATGCAAGCAGATTATGTTCACAACCAGGGTTGTCTTTACCCCATGTGCGACCGCATAAGGCCTCATAATAATAGGGCCTCTAAAAAAATTATAGGGTAGTAGTATTAGTAAATGAGAGGTATAAAATTAGGGATTGCATGCTTCCAAATGAGAGATTGTGGAGTCCAAATATTTGAGATTCTCTTTATTCTAAAATGAAGGATTTATTAGTTATACAAAATGTCCTAAAAGAGATTTTTCAATTGTGAATAAATTTTTTAGACACTTTTTATAGCTAATTGTTATATAGTTTTATCAAATGGAGATGTGTGTAATGGAGATTGTCCTGTTTATCAAACTTTTTTATATTAGTAAAATAATGATTTTTTTAGTGTTATTGATATTATTTGTAATTTAAATCGATTACAATTCTTTTGATTTTTTTTACATTTTTTTTATTAGGGCATATTTTTAATAATCGCATAGGGTTTCCAAAAAGTTGGAGACGCCCCTGTTCACAGCAGTGTTGTCTCAGTGCAGAACAGTAGCAACACCATCAGATGGTAAAAACCAACTCTAGGCAAAGTCAAATGCAACAACGCGACAATTTTTAATGATAAAGGATGTTACGTCATCGATATATGTGTCTAAGAGGTGATAATGGTCATTTTGTAGCAGCGAAGACAACAAGGTTAATGGCTTAGCACAACCTCAAAAAGTGGAAGCAAGGGGGTTCAAAGAGGCGATAGCTTAGCTTGGTAATCGAGGATTAGCGGCAATGTCCATAAAACATGACTTTTAAATTCTTGTAAAGCTCCAATCTCTTTTTTTTTTCCAAACTTTAAGATAAATTGTGTTTGGGGACAACAAGCAAACAATGTGGCATATTCTTTAGCAAATGCGTCATTGTCATATGCTAGGTCTCATTTTCATGATTATATGTCATCTTGTATTGAATATAATGTTATTAATAAAATGAGTTAATTTGGTTTTTGTCAAAAGAAAAGAAAAAAAAAACGGACCCCTCTATACCAATTTGATTCCAAAATTATTTAATTTTCTTTTGGATCGAAAATGATTGGATTACGGAAAAGTTATAAACTGCACCAGATGCTGTTAGGTGGATGGCCTAAAATGCAGATTTTAGATGATCATAATAAACAAAATAAAAGAGGATATAATGCCAGGTTCTTGCCTTTATTCTTAAATTATATATACATGATTCTTATGCTCTTTGTGTTTAACTGCAAAAGAGTATAACAGAAAATAGAAACCTTTGCACTGTGGAGGAACATAAGATATGTAAAGCAATTTGAAAAACCTTATGAATAATATACTAAGACTTCAATATGAATAAATATACCAATACAGTTTTAAGAGAAAAAAGAATATGCACCGAAAGTGTAAAATAATTTTACACTGTCAACCAATGACAACCATATTCCACCACGTCACCTCACTTCACCCCACTTTCTTTATATGATATGGAATATTGATGGTTTCTTGTTGAATGGCCGTGTAAAATTATTTTACACTGTCAGTACATCTCCATTAAACTTCAGTTTTAATTATTGTAAAAAAATACAGTTTTAATTATATTATTAATAATTTGTTTAACAACTTCTATTGTATAATTCTATTATTTCATATGTTATTTTGGTGAAATTATCTGATTTTCATTTTGAGTTTCCGACATCATAATAAAACGGGAATGAATCCTCTATATGTAATTTACACATGAGTAAAGTGTGATCTCTCACCACATGAAGAATTTAGATAAGTTGATTTTAATTTCTCTCGTGTAAATTACACATGAAATGGTGAGAGATCACTCACACTTTACTCTCTCACATGTAAATTACATTCCCTTTCATTCACCAAAGTAGGAAAAATACAAAATGGTATTAGATCTCAATTAACATCAATATTCTTAAATAGAATAAATAACAATTTTAAAATATAAATATATATAAGGCCAAAACTGATATTCAATGCAAAGCTGCACTTATATCCAGCAAGAAACTCCTAAATTCCTAATTACAATCAAAGAAACATGCTGCCATGTTGGTTATTGGGCATTGGCCACTTTAACAGCAAGAGGTTCATACCATTCAGGACCAAATCCAGCAGCTTTTCTGGCTGCCTCATTAAAAGGTGGTTTTAAAGGTCCTCTGAAATATGTCCTCACTATTGCATGAAACTTTGGAATCACATCATTCGCCTCCGTTGATGTTCCATTTTCCACTGCACAAATTTCTTGATCTGAGTCTGGAATATTTCTAGACCTTTGGCATAGATACTTGAACCATTTTACGCCAGCAGCACAATGTGTAATTTCTTCTGGATAAACTACACTTTCAAGTAAATCTGCTGTAGTGTTATCCCCACCATTGCGGAAACGTGAGATTGTTGTAGGCAGCACATCAAGTCCTCTGGCCTGTGTTCATACTCAACCAAGGGATACATTTTAGATAAGACCATTTTGATGTGATGTAAAACCATGTGTGTGAGAGAGAAAAGGGATTAGAGGGTCATTCTAAGAATATTTTAGTCTGATATTTAGCATAGCAGCAACCTAAGAAATTCAAAGCCTATTAACAATAATACTATACCAAATTGAATTTTATTTGCAGAAAAAGGGAACCCATTAATGTTAACTTAAGTAGTTGACCAAATAAACAATGAACATTGAGTTTAACTTTTTATTACAATCAACCAAAGTTACATTCAGACTTCAAATGATGAGTTTGAGCATACTAAAAGTTACATAAATATGTCAAACTTGTTAAATGATGCGATAAATTTTTGGTTGACAATATAAAACTTTTTACACTGATTAACATATGTACATAACTGAATGCACCAATCACAATGCCTGGTTTTCCAATATTAATTTGACTTCCATTTAGACATTTTAAATTTATGTATTGGTTTATGCACAATAACAAAATTCCAAATAACTTAAATTAACTTGCTGACATTTTAAATTTATTTAGTTTCGAATTCTATTAGGAAAAAAACTTGCTGACAAATCTTCATTTGCTTCAAAACTTTGCCAATAAAACATTTAATTGTAACTTGGGTTTGAAAACTTCACTCTTCAGTTCACCAAAGGAAAATGATTTCAAAAATACTAGTAACTATATGGAACACTGGTTTCTTTTTGAAAAATCAAAGCTTCTGAAAGTCTATTAATTTTCCCCAAGAATTTCTTAAGCACTCCGCTCCCATCCCACCCACATGGAAAACCCATAAATCCAGTATTGACAAGCAACTTTCTTGATTAAGTCTTCATTTTCACAAAAAAGCAAAACCATAAACAACCAAAATCAAACATGGCAGAATTGCTCAATGTAAGACACACCTCGTGGACACAATGTTCAACTGCCAACCGTGACAATAAATCTTTGGAAGTGGCAGTGGCAGAATCCCAAAGACCATCATGAGCCGGTAATGCTCCGTAATAAGAACCTAGCTCCTCGAGTCGTGCAGCAAGAAGAGTGAAGTGTCTCCCTTCATCCTGTGCTACCTTCACGAAATCTGTAAAGAATTCTCTAGGCATTACCTCTTGCTTACCAAAACGAGCTATTATATCCTGCAAGATTTTATTATACATCTTAATACTTCAACCAGTAAATGTTTGTAACAGGCCATCAGCATATGAATTGCATGGAAAAGTGCAATAACAAATGCACAGGTAAAAGAACCGACTGAACTTTAGTTCATACTCTAAGTCTAAAAGTGCAATTTACTCAAATTTTAGGGGGCTTGGCTTGGCTTACAAAAGTTAAATCTTTCCTGAACACTTGATTTAGGCTAGAAAATAGGTACTGTAGAAAACTATGCAGAAACAAGAGTAAGTCACATATTTTTTGCCACCAAAGAAGATTTACGCCGAGACCACAGCTTAGTCACAGTGATAAGCTAAAAGCCAAAGGGAATATAAAATGATCAAATTCCTTTTTCATTATTTTGTGCAAAGACGAAAGATGAAGACCTCGTACCCATTTACTTAATACAATACTGCATAGATACGGAGATACAAGGATTTCTTAAAAAGGTATGTACGATATGGCCTAGTATGATATGGCACATAATATTTCCAAAGAGACATTGGTAATTTGGTATCTATTATTATTATTATTATATAATATAATTATATATGTAGATGATGATCAAAACGTGCAAAAAGATACATGTGAATCTGTGATCATAACAAAAAAAGAGCATAGACAGATATCTTTCTCTTATCCATGTCAAAGATATATTCCTATCCTTTTAAATATGTCACAAATGCATTTTTCCTCAACCAATGTCACAAAGTATCATTTTCATCTCCCCATTTTCGTGATTCAATAAAGCATAATGCCATAATCCCAAGTCTAACTCAGGAAGAGACAACTCTGTCGATTCAAGAAGTAAGTTATCACCGGGGTCAAAATAGAATACGTACATCTGCAATAATATCTCATGACACAAACATATCTCTCTCCCACTTCTATTATTTTTTAATATCACCAGAGATTAATAAATGAGTATGTACTCTAATTCTGCTCACATAAAGCTTAAAGACAGGCTTTTAAAATTGTATCCCAAATGTATTAATTAATATTTTGTTTAAAAAAATGGAGGATACTCCTTGTTGGACAATGATAAATGTACGAAACTGATGCTATAACAGTTTTGGGGTATCCGTGGTTCATACTTCATAGCATAAAACAGTGAAAATCATTGTGAGGGAAGACTATAGTTAGCAGTCCCCAAACCTTCTTATTACTCTCTTTAAGTTTTCTGCGGTACTTCACATCATCGTCATGATATTTCATATTGCACTGTATGCATTGTACACATTCCACGTGATCATTCGAGGTTAAAAAAAATACTCTTTCCACATGCAAAAGCGCGTGCTTTGAGGCTCCTAATTCTAAATTATTTATCCCATACAATGCCATTGCTGAAAACTGTCCAGCTCCATTGCTATTGTGTAGCACACAACCCTAAACAAAACCTATTTTAAACCAAAATTCCACATAGAAATTGCAGTTTACATACATGATACTCTCCAAAAAAACAAGTTTTAACTTCAATGTGGAGACAGAGAGACAAAAGGAAGACAACTCTATAAAAAAAATTGTTTGTTAATTATGGTATCCTATCCACCTAATCTATATACTGATACAAGGTTGTTAGAATATAATTTTGGAAAAACATCCACAAACCAAATATTAAAACATGTGCGGATGAACCAATTTAAAATTACACATATTCATATTTATGGAATCGAAGCGGCAAAGGCATCATTAATATTTCAGTCAGAGACAAAATATATAGAAACACAAGGCGTGAAAATAGAGTACCCAAGATAAGTCAATGGCCCAGCTTTCAGTGTGAGCAAGACTATGCACAATATTTACCCTGCTCTGCAAGCTTCCTGCTTTACCCAGCTTCGGCATGAGGCTCGGAGCTACCAACTTCACCTGCAAAAACAAAACAAGCAAATTCGTCTCAGTGAGGAATTTCATCGAACACAACAAAGGCGGTAAATGGAAAGAATGCAGAGACGCTGGAGAGCCTTGCGGGGCGATCAGGGATGTGAAGGTCGATAGAAGGGTTGTAGGGTTCGGTGATGGTGCCATCGAGCCACCGTGATGCCACCGTGTCGCCGAGTTTGGCCTTCTCGAACGGGTCGGCGGTGTTGAGAATTCGGAGCGCTGCTTCCACCAAGGTTTCTTCATGGGCCCCCATATCTCGATGTTGGTTGCTGGACCGGATTCATTAATTTATGTTCGAATTTATTTTTAAATATTCTTTGAATTTTTTTTTTAATATAGCTTATGCCATTATTTTTTGGGTTAGGATTTTACCCCCTTGCAAAATTCGCGAGTTTTGAATTACCCCTGCAAAATATTTTTTTAGGATTACCCCCTGTAAAATTCAAATTCCATCAATTTGCCCCCTGCCTGCACACCTAAGCATATGAAGTGGACATATTCTTGATGTGGCATGACACGTGGCGATTATTTTACTTTTCTATTTTTTTAAAATTGCCACGTGTAAAAAAATTATTGGTTTTTTAAAAATAAAACATGAAATAAGAAGAAAGAATTATTTTAAAAATTAGAAAATTGAAATAAAAATTAAAAAATGTTTTAAAAAATAAAATAAATTAGAAAATTGAAATAAGAAATAAAAAAAATTGATTTAAAAAGTAAATATTTTTTTTGACATTTTGATTTCAAAAATAATAATAAAATGATTTAAACAAATAAATATTTTTTTGACATTTTTTTTAAATAAAAAAATTGAAAAAAGAAATATAAAAAAATGATTTATTTTTTGAAATAATTTTTTTATTTCTTATTTCAATTTTCTGATTTTAAAAAAAAAATGTCAAAAAAATATTTATTTGTCTAAATCATTTTATTATTATTTTTGAAATCAAAATATCAAAAAATATATTTACTTTTTTAAATCAATTTTGTTTATTTCTTATTTCAATTTTCTGATTTTTAAAAAAATGTTTTTTTTTTCAATAATTATTTTATTTTTTAAATAATTTTTATTTTTTTTTATTTCAATTTTTATTTTTAAAAAACAAATAATTTTTTTATACGTGGCAATTTTAAAAAAAGTAAAATAATCGTCATGTGTCATGCCACATCAAGATTATGTCCACGTCACATGCTTATGTGTACAAGCAGGGGGCAAATTGATGGAATATCAATTTTACAGGGGTGTAATCCTAAAACAATAAATTGCAAGGGGGTAATCCAAAACTCGCGAACTTTGCAGGGGGTAAAACCCTATTAACCATTTTTTTTTTGGTGGTACAATAGTGATCTAATTTGTTGATCAGAAATAGGTGATGGTCAGAGATCCGTCGTCAAGCAGCGTCAAGCAGCAATTCAACCACCGGAGGGGGGTTGTACCTGCAGGTGCTCCGATGCCTAAGTCAGAGATTACTCGAGTACAGAAAAAGAGAGAGAGTAAGAGTGAGAGAATGAGAATTGTGTACTTTGCTCTCCTTTTGCTCTCCTGTCAAGGAGAGCTTATATAATTGCCCCCAGCGCTGGGCCAAATGTCTCCTAAATGGGCTGTGATGAGCAGCCCAATAAGGAAGACTGCCAAGATAACTCCCAAAATATGGGGAGAAGTTGTTGCCAGCTGTTACCTTGGTGGAGAAGTTCCACGATCCTAGGAGGAGTGGATGAGCTCAACGGATCAATGTCGAGGAGCACGTGGCGGGCAGGAGCAAGTCCTTATTGGGCTTGTCCCGTAATCCGAGCAGGAGTGGATTTGGGCCAGTTCCTTTGGTCCAGTCCAGAACAGGAGCCCCCCCCCAAGCCATTGCTCCTAGTCATAGGAGTAGTGGCTTTAAGTTCAAGCTCATATGTCTAGGAGAAAGTGTTTTGTTTATCTTTCCCCCTTTTACGAGGAGACGCTCGCGAGTAGCTTTAAGGAGTAACGATTACGAGGAGGAGTTGTTGTGAATTCGTGCTCGTAATTCTTGCTAGTTTTGTCCGCAGGAAAGCTGGTGTCGAGAACGTTTTACGAGGAAGTTTTTCCTCCGCCGTCGAGGAGAAGTTTTGAAAGTGTATATTCACCGTGAGCGCGTGTTCGTAGCGAGACTTGGTAAGTTTTGAACGTATTTCTTGCTCGTAATCCGAGGGGGAAAACTTGCGTTGTTCCAATGACGTGCCCGTGATGCGTGGTCTGTCAGATCGGACTTGAAAGGACAGACGTTTTGTCTGCATTTGACACGTGTCCTAGCTATTGAAAAGGCGTCATTATGACCTAAGGGATAGGCTGTAATTTCCTCGTTTTACGAGGAGGCGTGTGAGTCGTTGGATCATCACGTCTTTTTGTTTTATGGAAGATTAAATCTGGAGCGTTGGATGGAGTTTGATCATAGTCGTTGGATTTGATCAACGGTTGTGATGGTACAGGCGCGTTGTTTCGTCATAGACGCGCCGGTTTGATGTGAAGGCTATATATATGAGTGAAGTGGAATCATTTGCCACTTTCACTCATTTTGCTTCTTTCGTTTTGCTGCTGCTGTTTCCTCTTCTCAGAGTTTACAAGTTCAAACTTCAAGAGTTCATCAAGTTTGAAGCCTCATTTACCCAAAAGTTACCATTTTTCTTCAACACAAGGTAATGTGCTTACCCAATGCTCCATTTACCGTTCTTACTTGCTTGATTTCGTTTTGAATTTGGGTGAAAGTTTTGATTTTGCTTTCCATTTAGTAAATGGGTTTTTGGGTGGAAAGCCACACTGTGTTGATTGTGGTTTTGCATTTAGCAAAGGCCACCGTGTTGTTAATTTAGCGTATGTTTTGGTGTTTGGTAGTGGTTTTGCCACTGCCAAACGCTATTTTGAGTATTTATTATGATTCTTTGGATCAAAGGGGGTATTTCTCGGAAAAATAGTGATGAACTTGATGAAGAACATGATGAATGTTCATGAAGAAGATGAACAGTGATGAATTATGGGGAATTCAGCGTTTGTCCCTTCGTTTCTGCTCGGTTGTCGAGCACCCATGTTCGCTGGGAACCTTTGTCGGGGACCTTCTCCCCGTTTCAAACTTTACGAAGTTGTATACGCTAGATTAAGTGTCGGGGACCTTGCTCATGTTCGCGGGGAACTATTTTTACCGAAACTTCTCCCCGTTTTGCGTCCTCGAAATCCCATGTCTCCTCGTTTCTTAACTTGTTTTAATTTGCCATTTGATGAGGGCTTTGGTCGGGGACAGCGTCCTCGCCCTGTTTAACGCACTTTCACTTGAATTGCGGTGGAAGGGTGGATTTGATTTGGCTGTCGAATTCACTTTCTTTCGCTACTTTTCAGGTACATCATGGGAAATATCGAGGAGCCCGTGGAAAGCCACCGCTGGTCGACACGGTAACGGATCCAAATCTGTCTTGGGTCGCGCCCGAGCCGCGGGGAGTGGCCTCCTCGGTTGTACAGGGGGATCCGAGCGTGCACTCGATAGTCGAGGATAGAGGAGAAGGTGACCCAGAAAATTGGGAGGTCCATATGCCCGAGGAGGGAAAAAGGATTTGTTCGGAGTTCTCCGAGGACGGGTTCTCTATGTACGAATTCGCCTTTAAGGATTTAAAATTTAGGCTGCCCTTCAACGACTTCACGGTGGGTGTGTTCGACAGGCTAAGGTTAGCCCCTTCTCAACTGCATCCCAATTCGTTCGCCTTTATTCGTGCCTTCGAGCTTCTCTGCTAGTATCTGGAAGTCGAGCCTACCCTTCCCCTTTTCTTTCGTATCTTTAAGATTCAGAGGCAGACGATACGGGGAAGGCAAGGTTGGGTGTCCCTGAAGCATCAACAAGCCAAAATATTTAGGATGTTCGTGGACTCCGTTCGGGGTTTCAAGGAGAGATATTATGTGGTGAAACCGGTGTCCCCGGAGGCAAAAAAGTCTGTTTATAAGACCATCTCGACGTTGGGCGAGAAAGGGTTTCCGGTTGCCGGAGAGGTTCCTCGGTTTCCCCTTTGCTAGACGGATCGACATTTTGCCTTGCCAACAGACGCTTACTTGGTCAGGGATGAATTGCTCTCCCCGGCAGATCGTGCTGGGTATAAGAAGATCAGGGTGTATGTTGCTGGTTTTAAACCTGTGAAGTTTATGACGAAGGCGAGTGTCCCGGCAAAGGATGCGTTCGGGAACCCGCGAATAGAGCCCCGTTTGTAAACACAAAATCTTTCGTCGATAGCGCGAGCAAAGAATCAAGGAAATCATTGCTGGGTATTTGCCTTAATTTTCTCCTACTTGGTTTTTAACTTGCATTTATTTTGATGTTATTGTTTATGCATTTTTGTTCTCCTCGGGTCACTAACTCTGCTCGTTTGTCTGTCCTTGCAGATAAGATGGCCGATTTCGCCGATGAGCTCGTCAAAATCGTGGCCAACAAGAAGAGGATAACCAAGAAAAAGTCTGCTCGGACTGTCATCTCCCAGGTCATTTCTTCCAGCTAGACTACTCCGGCCAGCTCTTCCTCGCCAATAGGAGCCAAGGGAAGCTCCTCGGTTGTCAAGCCTCCTCCTGCTAAGAGGCAAATGGATGATTTCGTTGTCGACCTCGACGTTGTCGAGGAAGAGAAGGGATTCATTTTCCCCCCTGTCTACGGCATGAGGAACTATATGGATCAGCTTCCCCAGATGGTGATAAGGTCGAAGAAGGAGCTTATCCTAAAGCATAGCCCCGAGGAGCTTTCAACTCAGCTCGCAAGGGATTTCGCTGCCACTCTCCGGCTGACGGAGACAGCAATGGTGCTAAATGAAAGGGGGTCGAACAGAGAGATGAAGAAGCTCATGAAGAGGAATGAACAGCTCGAGGCTGAGGTTATGCAGCTCGGGAACAATGTGCCCGACTTAAAGGGCAAGCAGGAAAATTATGTCAACTTGGCTCCTGACTTGCGCAAGTCCGAGAAGGAGGTAGCTGAGCTGAAAATTACTTGTGATGCGGAGAGGAAAGGGAAAGAGAACGTTGAGGACGAGCTAAAGTTCCTTCAACAGATGATGGCTCCCTATGACGATGAGCCTGAGCATGTCCGGGATTTGGCTACCCGAGCAGAGCTTCTGTATGAAATCCGGGATCAGATGGGGAAGGTCTTTGAGAGTGCCAAGTACAGCTTCAACAATGCCCTTGCCCATTTAAAGATTGACAACCCCGGGTTGGTCACCGAGGGAACCGGGCTGCTTCGGAAAGTTGAAAACGGGCAGATCGTTATGCCCGAAAAATATAGGCAGATGGAGCAGGAGGAAGAAGACGAGGACGCCGAGGAAGAGCAGGAAGAGGACATGCTCGAAGGTGGCGATGAAGAGGGCCAGGGTGAAAGTGATCACTAGCTGTCCTCGGTGTATTTCGGCCTGCGTGCCATCTATTTGCTTTAATTTTAAATTTTTTGTTGAACTTATTTCTAGGGGCCTGCGCGCCATATTCTTGTAACCTTTGAACATATGGGCTTTGTCCCTTTATTTTTATGACAATTGTCGACCGTGGTGGTCTTTTATTATTTGTGCTCGTATTTGCTAAGTTTTGCTTATTTGTGTGAATGTTTATTTTTGTGCTCGTTGACTATACGAATTTGTGCTCGGAATTTATCTTGATAAAAATCCTTAAAAATTGTGATTCGTTAGCTTGTATACGGGCACGTTCTGTCGAGGACGTCTGTCCCCGTTCTGTCGAGGACGTTATGTCGGACAGCCACCTGTTGTTTTAATGAGGCTTCTTTGAGGGAAGCTGCTGTTCGGATTTCTTCGACGAGGTCCAGTTGTTCTCTCATCGCCTCGTCATTCATTTCTTCGTCGAGGGGGGCTTCAGTGCGACGAGAAGGTTCTCCAATTTCCACGGGGATGACTGCTTCGGTCCCGTATGCTAGTCGAAAGGGTGTCTCCTCGGTAGTGGAATGAGAGGTAGTTCGGTATGCCCATAGGACGTGGGGCAGCTCCTCGACCCATTGTTTCTTCGCATCGCCCAACCGTCGTCGCAGTCCGCGCAGGATGACTCTGTTCGCGGCTTCTGCTTGCCCGTTGGTTTGTGGGTGCTCGACGAATGTGAAGTGATGTTTTGTGTTAATTTTGGCGAGGAACTCGCGAAACGTTTTGTCGGTAAACTGTGTACCATTGTCAGTAACCACAACTTGGGGTATCCCAAAATGACATAGGATATCTCTTTTGAAGAAGCGGAGAATCTTAAACGAGGTTATTTCGGGGAGTGGTTCTGCCTCTACCCATTTGGTGAAGTAGTCCACCCCGACGATGAGGTATCTGCATTGGAGATTTCCTCTAGTGAATGGACCGAGGATGTCCATGCCCCACCATGCGAAGGGCCACGGGGACGATAGTGATTTGAGCTCGTGGGGAGGAGCAAGGTGCATGTCCGTGTGTCATTGGCATTTGTCGCACTTTTTTACGTGCTCTTTAGCATCTTGCTGCATAATGGGCCAATAATATCTTGCTCGCAATGCCTTTCTGGCCAAGGAGCGACCGCCGAGGTTCTGTGAGTTAATTCCCTCGTGTATCTCGCGGAGGATGTAGTCGGCAGTAGCCTCATCAACGCACTTCAGGAGGGGAATAGAGAAGCCCCTTCTGTAAAGCTTATCGTCGAGGATGGTATACGAGCACGATCTTCGTTTGACCGTTGCTGCCTCCTTCTCGTCGTTAGGTAGTGTTCCTTGCGCGAGATAGTTATATACTGGGGTCATCTAGCAGTTGGTGTCCCCGATGGCGTTTATGTCGAGGACCCTCATTGGCTTTTGTATGCTCGGATGGGAGAGGATTTCCTGGATTACGGATTTGTTTCCGTTCTTTCTTTTCGTGCTCGCCAGTTTTGAGAGGATGTCTGCTCGTTTGTTGTGTTCTCGTGGAACATGCTGTATTTCGGCGGAGTCAAACTTTGTTGATGTAGCTTCTGCTTCCACTTATCCATGTTTTGAGCCATGGAGGTTTTCTCCTTTGGATCTTGACTGTCTCACGGTTAAGTGATTTACCAACAGAACCGGAGCTCTGATACCAATTGAAGGTGCGTGGAGAAAACACAAGAAGGGGGGTTGAATTGTGTTTTGGATATTTAAAAATTTTCCAAGATGTTTAAATCTTTTCAGAGTCTTTAAAGCACAGCGGATTATTCACACAATTAACTTATGGCGTTATAAATGATGAAGGAGTAAATGAGAGAGTGAGAGAGAGAAGAACACACAACAATTTATACTGGTTCCCCTCACAAATTGAGAGTACTCCAGTCCCCTTGTTTCCGAGAGAGTTCCACTATAATCACACGGATTACAATAGTTGCTCAAGCACACAAGCTCAAGACTTCCTGCTCTTAGTCACACAAGACATAGAGACTTCCATGCTTTGATCACACAAGATCAAAGACTTCCTTGCTCAAGCACACAAGCTTGAGACTTCCTGCTCTAAGTCACACAAGACAGAGAGACTTCCTTGCTCTGATCACACAAGATCAGAGACTTCCTTGCTCAAGCACTCAGGCTCAAGACTTCACTGCTCTAATCACTAAGACTGAGATTTACGTGCTTCTACACTAAGCAGAAGACTTTCTTGCTTATACACTAAGCAGAAGACTTACTTGCTTCTACACTAAGCAGAAGACTTACTACTAACTTAAGAGCTTAAAACTTATTACAAAACATAATAACTTCAGAGGCTCTAAGCTAGTTTCTATGCTCACTTCATTTGAGAGATATTATCTATTACAATTCAAATGCTCACTTTCTTGAGAGATTTTATCTAATGTTGAGCGCTAGTCTTCAATTCTTTCTTTGGCATATTTATATGAGTTGAGAAAGACATTGAGACGTTGGAGAAATTCCCGTTGCAATTTGGACAGCTGTAGACATGAAGATCCATTGAGTAAAGTCACGTCTTCCTTTGCAGAGAAGCTTCACCTTTGTTGTCTGTCCAATGGTACAGTTATAAGGTACAACTAGCTCCTAGAGAGAGGGATCACATCCTTTGTGACCGTTGCATTTTAGTTGACCTTACAACAAGTCATCAGGCTTGATAAGTTGTAGTTGATGTAGCCCTCTGATGACTGGGAATTCCCTTTGCTTCTGATGAACCTTTGATAATTTGGAGTCTGATTGGTCTTTGAATGGTTAGCCTCTGATAGTCTTTAGTAATTCAGATTCTGAACTCCTTCATCCTCTGAATAGCTTATGACTATCAAACAGCCTCTGAACTCTTGTAGGCCTCTGAACATCCTTGAGCTTCTGAACTACTCTGAGTCCCTGAACAGCTTTCAAACGTTCTGATCTACTTTGAGCTTCTGAACTTTGTATAGCTTCTGACCACGTTGTAGCATCTGAACTCTTTCAGAGTCTTAAATATTCAGACTTCCATTGGTTTCATCAGAGTTTAAATTAAGTGTGCTCTTGATTAAACGTTGAATTCTCCTGCACTTAATTTAAACATTAGTACCATCAATTGTCCATTTAATACTTTGTTATCATCAAAACTTAAGGGTGTGTATTAACACATATTTTGTTCCAACAATCTCCCCCTTTTTGATGATGACAAACACAAGTATTAAATACAATTGTTGTTGATAAAAATCAGCTATGTTGACATTAGGCTTCTGAGTTTTGCAAGCTCCCCCTAAGTCTGATAACCCATAGGGTTAGGTTTGTAAGCTCCCCCTATTTTGTATCCATAGTTAATTTTAATCAGTTTCAGAAATACTTTATTATATGACTTAAATTATTCATATTTCACTATGTAAAGAACAAGGTTTGCAAGCTTCTTCTTTCCATAGTGTGATAATCTTTGAGTAAAGTTGCACCCTTACTCAAGAACTAACTATGAATAATAAACTTCAATTAATAAATGCATTCTCCTTGAAAATTAAGCCCTTAATGCAGATGCAAGATGAAGCAGTATTTAAATTGAAGCAATATTTAAATTGAATGACAAAATAGAATCAGAGGCGCTTAAAGACTTCTACATACACACTTGGTTCTGATGGTTATCATTAACAGCTTCAGAGTTCAAAATATTTTCAAACAGTTCAGAGCTTTTAAAAAAATCTTTTCAAAGAAAATAGCTCAGAGTCTGAACAAAAAATTTGAAAACAGTTCAGAGCTCTTTAGTACAATATTTTGAAATCCTCAAAGATCAGACTGTCATAACAAAGCATGTACCTCATGCTACTATTTTGACCATTCTCCTACGTTCTCTCTCTGAAGCACTACAAGGCCCTAAAAAGCCATGTAATTTCGCTTCTTCCAACAATTGATTTACCAATATTCTTTCTCCCCCTTTTGTCATTATCAAAAAGGTAATATAAGCAATTAATAGGAATTCAACTTTCAATGCCGTCAAATCAGAAGTGGTTGAACACATTTAATATTCGGCCATTGAATTTTGCTTATAAAAGGAGAGAGATACCTAGTCATTTTACTCACACAGAGTAATCTTAGGTTATTGATAGATCTCTTGAGAGAAAAAATGAAACGCTCAGAGAAAAAGAAGGTAGTTTCACTAAGAGCCAGTCAAGATAGGAAAAAACATAAGAAGAAACCAATTGAAACAAAGCCAGTGTCCTTTACAGAAGAACTCAGTTCAGAGTCTGAAGAGAAATCTTTGGACTCTGACTGTTTTAAGTTCTGAAGACATATCTTCCTGAAGAAAATCAAACTTAAGTCCATAGCCTAAGAAGGGCAAACTAACATTCCTGAAGGAAACCAAACTTATGCATGGTTTCTTCAAGAATATCAATCCCTTCTCCAAGGTCATCCCTTGGAGGCTTCCAGAAGTAGTCTTTAGGAGATAGATATGTAGTCAACAACTTTAGTTCTTAATGAGATAAAACTCATTACTTTGACTTGTTATGTAATTTTGATTTCTTACAAATATTTCTTCTCTTGATATGTAATTTAAGCTTTTAAGAGTATCACATATTGTACTTATTGAAAATCAAGTTTGACAGATAATAGCTCAGTAGTTTGATGTAAAATTGATTTGTTAAACAAAAATTCTAGAATAAAGTAATACTAAACAGAATCAATTAAGAACACATAATCAGTCAGATAACTAAGAACCAACTTAATATTTACACAAGTTGAACCTAATACTGTATCTAATCAAAACATTTAATCAGCAGATAAACACTTAAGCATTTATTGGTTTTCTGGTAATTTGTTAAAGAGAGAAGTTAATGTTTTTAAGATTTCTGTTTGTTTTCCATCGACTTTCTCCAACAACCTTTTAGACTTGCTCATCTCAGTTCTGATTTCTTTAAGTTCAGCCTCATACACTGGATTTCTCATACACTCTTGATCACTCCTTTGAGCAGATTCATCCAGATTGCTGTTTCTTTCAGTAAAGGAGTCAGGGTGATTCCTTTCTGCGTCCTTCTTATTCTGAATGACCTCTTCAACTGCCTTATCCTTCCTCTTTTCACACTGATGCGATATTTCTGCAAGTGCACAGACTTATCGTGTAGTTATAAAAGATTATCGTTCCTTCAGGGACTATTTTTCCAAAACTTCGCTTATGTTTTTAATATAATGTAAGGTTAAGGCTAAATATTAATTGGAAAGGGATTATAAAATAATTAATTTAATTTAAACAATTGGATTTAACTAAACTGGAATGTTACTTTAAGTCGCTTCAATGGGTTCGGTAATTAAATTGCATTTAGAAATAATGTTTCTTTTTAACAAACTGATATTGATTTAAAAACACGCTCCTCACACTTTCGCGCTGTTGGTTAATATTGTAAAGTCATAAAATAAATGCTTCACTCTCGCTCTCACATTTACTTATAAAAATACTTTTTGAAAATCAATTCAATTTAATTAAAAATATCTAGTTTTCACAAAACAATATTAGTTTAAAGACTCAGGTCTCACACTTTCGCGCTATTGAACTAAATCATAAAATATAAATAAATACTTCACTTTCGCTCTCATATTTAGTTTATAAAAAAAAAATTTGGAAACTAATACAGTTTAATTAATTTTAAAGAGCTGTCGCGGTGTTTAAAATTAATGTCCAGTTTTTACTATCTAGTATAAATCTCACACTCTCGCGCTGTTGACTTACACTTTAATTAATTTTCACTCTCGTGCAAAATTATAGTCTATCGTTTAATTAAAAACTGAAACAGAAAACTAGTTTGTTTGAAAATAAAGTTCGCAATTTAATTACTAAACCCAGATCGGCTTCTTATTCACATTCCAGTTATATTAAATTAGTTCGACATAATTGTAAATAAAAACATTACGATTAAATAAATAATAATTGATTTAATTAGGAACATATCAGATACCAAACAAATAAATAAAAACTGAATCTGAAACAGGACTGTATAATTAATACTGGAACCGATTAATAAATTAAGCAAGTATAGTGACACTGGAAACAAACAAGCAGGTACTGTGCGAGACAGTATAATGGGCTAAGATCCAAAACATTGAAAAGAAAAATTAAGAAAACAAACAAAGTGTCATGTACTGTGCGAGACAGTATATGATACTGAATTTAAAATTAAAATTAATAATTCAGATGTACTGTATCAATGGCAAAAATAAATAAACTGATCGGAATTTAAAATACTGAACTGAATTTAATATATTAAATAGAGTAACTTACAGATAGCAACTGGAATGAAAGCAAAACACCAGAATAATAAAAGCTTAAAATCTCAAAATAATGCGTGAAAGAAGACCCAGAAAATACTGAGTACAAGACTTATTTATAGGCTGGAAATAGAGTTCCTTTTTCCCCAAATTTAGGAGCTTCGGTTGATATTTAATAGATCATGGTGAGGAAAATATGGAACTTGTAACTGCCTCCTTGAAAATAGCTTGTGGCTGGTAGCCACAAGCCTTATGACCAGCGCCTTGCCCATTAAGCTTAGGAGGAAGTTGTTAAACTTGTGGGACCACATTGATATTTCTTTTTTTTTTTTTTCACACGTGAAAAACAACATGGTGGTCATAAAAGGTATGGCCAGCGCCTTGTTTATGCTTGGTTGAAGTGCATGCTGGGCACAAGTGCTATGGCTAGTGCCATGCACTTGTGTGTTGGATATTGTTTTGACTTCTAGTCCCATAAAATTCATGTTTTGCTAAATTTCGGCTGCATCTGTATTTCAATAAAATGTAATAATTATTTTATTGATAACACAATAATTTAGAGAAAATATTAAAATATTAAGACAAATAATATTAAATAAGCAGTGCATTTTTCGGTGTTATCAAACTCCCCTAAACTTGAACCATTGCTTGTCCTCAAGCAAAAAAGATATATCATTTAGTGATAGAGAAAACAAAACAAAAAGATTTTCCAAGAGTAACATTTTTAATCTCGACCAAATCAGAGAAACTAATTTATTTATCGTACCAAAAATATCATGGAAACACAAATCACAAATGAACATGAATTTCTTCCTTACATAGATCGTTCCGAATCATTTTACTATACCTGAACTTAACTTTCATTTCTTCTTTCGTTATCCTTTTTTAGCCCGCGGTAATCACATTAAGCCCGTTATCTATCCACACACACATGGTAGTGAACCTGTTAGTGATTATGACCCGATTCTTTTTCATATCATTTATTTTTCTCTTTTCTTACTTTTTGTCATAGGATTTTTTATATCTTTGAGGTATTTCGCATTTGGGCTAAATGACCGGGTGAGGGTCATCTGACTTAGAGTGCGTAGTCCCTTTTCAGATTTATACATCCTTGATTTTCATTTTTCATTCAAAGTCATTCACTTATATTCGTCGACTCAACTACTTAGATAGTGATCGTAGATGGTGCCGACTACCTATGGGCTTACTCAAGGACTAGTAAAGTGTCAAGAAATTTAAGTTCAGTTTCTAGCAAATATCCAAATTGGTCTACATAATTAGGAAATTTAAGGTGTTAAAATGATATAGCTGGTACGAAAAATACACTTAATTTGAAAGTTCAGTCTTAATTACGTTTGTGACTTTGGAATCTCTAAATTATTTGTTTCTCAAAAATTTTGTTATGGCTCAAGATTTTGGAAAAATTTAGAATACACCGAAAAAATTTATTTGCAGAAAGGGAAATTAAGCTAGAAAAGTAAGTTTAAACTGAAAAGTAAATAAAAGTTCCTCCCCTAAACTTAAATCTAACATTGTCCTCAATGTTTGGACTTAAATGAAGGAGTGGAACGTGAAACCTGGAGAAATCAAGGGGGAGGCTGCTGGTATCGTTGGAAGCTATCAAACTGCAGTCTCAATTCGCTGATGCCATAAATTGCGCGGTCAAGTTGCTGTTGTTGTTGTGATTGCTGGGCTTGCACGGAATGAATTTGTTCCATCATTTCCTCCTGTCGTTGGTGCATGGCATATAAAAGATTGTCGCGTTCGTCATCGGCAGCATTTCGGGCGCGTAGCTCATGCAGCACATCGTCAATGGTGCTCTGTCGGGATGAGGAAGAACTACCTGCAAAAGTGTTAGTAAAATGGGTGGTGTGTGCAGGTGGAACATCAACTTGGCCCCCACCAGCAGCTACATTATCAGGAATGTGCGTGGGGGCTTGATCATTCATGGGTTCGTCAATAGTGGTATACAAATGGTTTTGGACCAGACAAACATTAGTGCGAGCTGGGTTAGGGAGAGTAAAGTTAGGAAGAACGCGGTTATTAATGAGTAAATTGAAAGTATGGTCACTGCGTTCCCTAACTAATTTCATGCTCTTGACCGTGTCAAGATCAATGGTTAAATAAGGTAAAGGGTCAAGAGTAGCTAATTTATCTTCTTGTCCTAACACTTTAGCCAAAGTTGTGATTAAACCACCAAAGACAATGTCCCCTCTTTTGGCAATGAAAGAGCGCATGTGGTAAAGCATAAACGGGATAGCATTAATGCTAACGTTATTAAAAACTGCATAAAGAAATAATAGCTCTTTGGCATTTACTTTATTCGCATTAACCCGGCCGAAAATTGTGTAAGCCAAAAATTGGCGAAAATATCTAATTGCCGGATTTTGAATAGATGTGGCTGAGTTTCCTTCATAGTTCTCAACGTGCTTACTAGTTAAAGAATGCCAAAAAGAACTAGCAGTCCTAAGCCACTGCTCGCTTTCAGGAAGTGAATATATTACATTACTACCCGTAGGAATACGAAAAAGTTGTGCAATTTGATCAAAAGTCATTTCGTATTCTGTATTAAAAAGTCGAAAGCGAGCAGTGCCATTAGGATTACCTGACTCGGGGTTGGAGGACAGTGCTAGTGAACTAAGAAATTCCAGCGTGAGAGGGACGTATGCAGCCTCTGGTCTTGCTAATAAAAAGATAAGATCGAGCTTATTTAACATATAATTCACGCTGTTATAAATTCCTAAACGCCTTACACATGGAACATCAATGTACCTTGTGGGGGAAATTTCTCTAGATTGGAGATCTTCATAGAGTTCACGTTGTTTAACCCCTGGTCTACCTTCTCTAAAAATTATTTGGTAAGGTTGCTCCATTAGAGAATTGCTTTAATGTATAGGGAGAAAAATAATTTTTATGTGAAGGGGATTTTTATGGTTGTTGGACGTTTATGTGTTTGAAAGTGTTGCTGATCATGTTGGCCTTAAATAGGCAATGTAAAAATTGGGGTCAAAAAGAAGTGGAGCTTTGGGAGACCAAAGGACCAATGCATGCTTCTAGACATTAATAGGTGCAATTGATGTGTTGTTGATTTTTCTACCAAAGCATGCATGCTTCTTTGACTACACTTTGCCTTATGTGTCAGCAACCAAAAAAAACAAGAAGCAAGTAAAATATATTGTCAAGTAGTATATCACGTGAAAGAGCATACACAAGTGAAGCAGCACAATGTATGAGGTGATGGCCATACTCTCTATGGCGCCAGCCATGCCTAAAGGGATGGGTAAGGATTTGTTTGTGTGGCTGGCAGTCATAGTGTGTAGGTTCATGTGAAGTTTGTCTTGTACAGTGCCATGTAAGAAAGCCTTTTTGACCACTGACCATTGACTAGTATTAAGTTAAATTAAATTGCATGCAAAATTAATTAATATGAGAAGATAGAAACCTATCATTAAAATATTGAAACAAATTAATTGTAGTCATGCATGTATATATATATATATATATATATATATATTAAATAATTGGCAGTAGAATTATATAAATAAATAAAAGAAAAATTATACGGATAAAAATAATACGGATAATCATACTAAAATATAATACTACTTAACAAAGGGAAATAATTATTCTGAATGGAAAAACATGCAAACGGTACTGAAATAGTTCTTTGCAATGAACAAAATTAAACTAAACTAGAAAACTGGAAATAAAAGTCTTCTTTCGCTGTAAATTTATTTAAAGTAATGTTTTAGCGAAAGAAGAAAATGCAACAATAAACTGTGATCAGCCACGTGGCGGGGTCTCAGCTGGATCAGGCTTGATACAGCGAGTCTCATCCGAGCAACGATCAAACTGTGCGATAGCTAGGTCCATGAATCCATGGAAGTCAGTACGAAGCGTAGTTAACTCATTTTTTAGACCGGTAAAATCAGCGCGAAGTGTAGTGAGTTCGTCTTGTATCACAGCTGTCGCGGTGATTTTTGGATATCGAGTTATTAATTAACTTCGAATCGCAATTTGATATTCCACCACCGATCTTTAATTTATCCGAGGGAAAGGGAAAAAGTTCGAAAAAAACCCTATTTTTTTAGAGAACAAGGTTCGGGGGTTGGTTATACGAAGGGAAGGTATTAGCACCCTAAGTATCTATAGTACTCTATAGGAACCTCTTGTTTTTATTCTAACTTTGCGCTTTAATTTTAATTGCTTGTAAGAAAAAGTATAAGTGTAGGAATTAAAGTGGTGATAAAAAAGTTTAAAGTGATAAAAAAGAAGAAAAATGTTTTTGTTGATTTTATTGATTGGAGAGACGAGTCTCATGCCTACGTACCCGAGGGATCAAACCACCGTAGTTCGGGGTAAAAGTTACGAGTAAATTTGTTTGTTTGTTTTTAAGGTTTTGAAAATGGTTTTAAAGACCAAAAGCCAAAAGTGGCAAAATGTGAGTTTGATTGATGTTAATTTGTGAAAAAGTCTATATGGTTAAATTGATTGAAGTTTGGTTAAGAAATAAGACGCGAACGCTTGGTTTAAAAATCCAAGGTTTGTTGAGAAAATGTTTTGAGTGATAAAAGACACTTGGTTTAAAATCCAAGGTTTTCGCATGATTAAAATGTATGAATGAAGAAAATGCACTTGGTTTAAAATCCAAGGTTTTAGCGATGTGGAAGAAGCCATTGGTTTAAAATCCAAGGCACTTGGTTTAAAATCCAAGTTTGGTGATAAAAAGAGAACTTGGGTTAAAATCCAAGGTTTTCACGATAAAAGAGCAATTTGGTTAAAATCCAATGCCACTTGGTTTAAAATCCAAGTTTGAGATAAAAAGAGCACTTGGGTTAAAATCCAAGGTTTTTAGGCGAGAAAAAGGGACACTTGGGTTAAAGTCCAAGATTTTAGCGAAAAAAGAAGCCATTGGTTTAAAGTCCAAGGCACTTGGTTTAAAATCCAAGTTCGCGATAAAAAAAGACATTTGGGTTAAAATCCAAGGTTTTCACGATAAAAGACGCCGTTGGTTTAAAGTCCAAGGCACTTGGTTTAAAATCCAAGTTTTGCGATAAAAAGACTCTTGGGTTAAAATCCAAGGTTTTCGCGATAAAAATAAACGTTTGGTTTAAAGTCCAAAGTTTTGAAAAATGTTTGATGACAAAATATTTTGATGTTTTTTGATGTTTGAATTGTTTGATATTTTGAAAGAGGTTTTGACCTCATTTTTTGAGAAGAAAATGATTAATTATTTTTTGAAGAGGTGTTGACCTCGTTTTTGAGAATAAAATGACTAACTATTTTAATTGGAAAGTTGGGTTCCAAATTAACAAAGAAGTAGCGCGAACAATAATACTAACGTCGCAAAGAGCAAATTAATCGCGAAGACAATCCGAGATGATATTTTGATCAAAACGGTGTCTTTTCCCTCGGAATTTAAAATTACGCATATGGACGGAATGCGATAAAAAATAAATATGCATGAGATGCAATTTTTCATTTATGAGTACATTGGCCTAATCATACTCTAAAATACTTGCAAGAAAATAAACATGAAATGATGCAAGAGAGGGGATGCTATGCATTTTTATTTAGAGTTTACACTTGACCTAATTACATCCTAAATTCAAGAGCAAAAAATAAACGGCAATTAATAAGTGATAGATACTCAATATTGTGATAATAACGATATTATAAAAATAAAGGTAAAAAATGATAAATAAATGGATATAATGAAATAATATGGTATGCATGGATAAACAACATAAATAAATAAATACGAAAATAAAAGATGAAGACAAGTGTCGACATCATGCTTTACAAGGCTGAAAAAATAGCTAAAATAGCTATGCCAAAAGCACTTATCTCATAAGCTAAAAATAAAATTAATTAACAAAATAAAAACATGAAATAATATTACCAATATCTAAATATCAAATAAATAGAAAAAATAAATAAGCCTCAACATCATGCTTGATTGGCTAAAATAATAGCTAAAATAGCTTATGCCAAAAGTGAAGTAGCAATAAATGTCACAAGAAAGGGGGGGTTTGAATTGTGACTCTTTTTAAAATTCTTTTTCTAATTAACAACTTAACACACTATTTCTTTTATGGATTAGTGAACAAGTAATCAAAGAAATAATGTTAAGATAATCATGATTGCAAAAACATAAGTGAAGGACCAGAGAACTCTGGAGTTATATAGTTGGTTTTAGTTGAGTTGTATTTTAAGAGATTAAGAGATTAGAGAAAATACAACACCAAGAAGTTATCCTGGTTCACCCAAACTTGGGCTAGTCCAGTCCTCACAACCTTGTGAGATTATCCACTAAAATGCTCAGATCAGAACCTTCTGCTTGGCACCAACTTTTGATCAACCCTTGATCAAAATACAATCTGCTTTTCTTCACTCGAAAAGACTTTTACAAACTGCTCTTCCTAACTGGAAAAGACTTTCTCACAATGCTTTTCTTTTACTAGAAAAGACTTTCTCACAATCACTCAATCTAACCTAAAAGATAGATTTGAGAGGTTACAAAGTGTTTGGTAATTTGTGAGCATCAACTCATATAAGAGGTGATAAGTAACAAGTGTATAAACAATGTAAGTATGAGAACTTTTGTGATTAGCTTGCTTTGTGAAGAGTTAGGAACTTTGTTGATTTTTGCTTCAACAATGTATGATTAATTCTTTGTGTAAACTCTTGAGTTTTTCTTCATGTAGCTCCTTGGTATTTATAGACCTTTCATTTGCTGAGGAGGAGCGTATGAGAGAGATTTTGAAATTCAAAATCTGTCAAAGATACGTTGTGATCTTTGTTACCATGTTCTGTGAATAGTGCGTTATCGTCAGTTCACTTGTACATTACCGTCTGTTGAAAAACTGCTGCAATGCTTTGCATGGTTTTTGAAGCTTTTACGTGGCTTTTAACTTGTCCATATGAGAGGATCAATTTGAATTTGTGATGACAGTGCATCAGCATTTTGAGAATGTTGGAGGAGCCTTTGTCTCTCATGAGGGGACCAACCTATGTAGCATGTTTGATGACTCTTGTCCTTTTCACATAAGGCAAGATGTGCTTGAAGCATGTCCACAAAAACTATACCAATGTGTTGCAAATAACTTCTTGTTACAAAGCCTTTTACGTGGAGACATCATTTTCATTGATTCAAATTCCTTTTGTTTTTATGATAATGCCTTAAGAACTAAAGTACAAAAGAAGTTTGGTCCATGGTATCATTCATGTCATGTTTGGCATAAATACATCATTAATGTTTCCTTAAAAACTACCACATTTGATAAGGAAAAGGAATATTTTCATGTGGAGATTTTCATCATTAAAACCAAGAATTTAAGTTGCTTCAATTAATTCTTGTTTGCTACAAATGACTTTCCATTGTTTTACTTGTGTATGTGTTCTTCTGGTGCATTACCGTTGTCAGACGATAACATTATCGTTGAAACATTTCTCACAAAACACATTAGCAAATAACAAGATAATCAATATTATAATTTAATTTATATGTTTGTTATCTTTAAAACATCAAATAAGGATTTTGTTCCCAACAATCTCCCCCTTTTTGATGATGACAAACATTTAAATTAATTTTGATTTTGAGAGTTTTGATAAAAAGATTTTTTTGATAATCTTAAGCATTTGATTTGTCAACTACTCCCCCTCAATTTAAGCATTCCTTTTTAAATTGAGTTTTGATCTTTTTCTTTTGAGATTGAATTAAAACTGAGTTTAAATTCTAAGTTACTAAGTGACTATCATGTTTTTAACAGTTTTTGCAAAAACTTAGCATTTTTTAGCGCAGGAAAAAAACTTCCAGTTTTGACACTAAAAAAAAATGATTATAGGATCATTATAAACATCACAGATTTGCGTAAACCTAACAGATGATCCAAACATGATTAATAGACATTGCATATAACAAATAAAAGCATTGCATAGTATCACACTGGATTACTAGCAAATCAAAGTACTTAATCAAAACATATTATAAAGAGGTTCATAGCAGTAGCAAAATAAAACCAAAAAACAGATGCAATCATATAGCAACACATAATTATGGAAAGTTTTCAAAATAAACAAAATACGCCATAAGCAGCATAAAACATGTTTTGCTAGCATCTGAAGCTTGCTCTGCAACTATCTTCCAGCAGCTATTTCTTCTTCCTTTCTCCCCCTTTGTCTCATCAAAAAGACACTCAGGGCTCCTGATTTGGAGTTGAATCACCAGAGGATGATGAAGGAGAAGGCTGGGGCATAACATGAACAGGAGGTGGGTAGGGATTATGTTCTGGATATGGCAGATTGTACAAATAACAAACCACGTTCCTAAACCAAGCTCTCATAATAGAATTCTCCATCGTGATGTATGAGAGATGATTATCAATAAGTTGTTGCCCTTGAAATAATTTCTTAATGTCTCTTTTAATCCTTTCTGTATTTCTCTCAGTCTTAGACCTTGGTAAGTTAGGCATAGGCTGAGGCTGTGGTTGAGGATTAGAAGGACCAGCATCGTTCATGAATGGCATAGCTTGCATGGGTGGAACAGTAGTAACAGGAGGAGGATTCAGAATGTCATTGAAGAAAGGTTGATCAAAAATATTCTGAGATGATGAGTTGAAGAAATTACCTTGAGGATTTTCATTAAACAAGGGTGAGAAATTGAAGTTTTGTGGTGATGAGAAGAGTGGAGATATGGTTTGTTCAGATAGCAAGGGTTCCAACACTGTGTTGGGGTCAAGCTGTGTGGTAGCTTGTGTAACACCCAACTGTGGAACCACCTGTGGTGATTCAGTTTGTGGAGAAGAGAATACAGGAGTATTGATTTGAGAATTGGATGGTGGTACATTCAGATTAATCTCATTTCTTGGTTCAGCCAGTGGGGGTGAAGAGTGAGTGTTAAGATTTTCTTCCTCAAGAATGGGATCAGAGGGAATAAAAGGATCATTTTGGTCAGACAGGTTTGGTGGTTCAGGTTCAGACATAACTTGATCAGCTTGCACAGACTGTGCAGTGTTATCCAAATTACTTCTTTTTCTCTTATAGGTTCTGATAGGGACATTAGGAGTAGGGTCAGGTTTGAAATGTTTCAAGTTTTTGAGGTCAAATTTTTTGACTTTGGTCTCAGCAGTTTCACCCTTGAGAGAGACTTCAAAATGTTTAAAGATTTGGGTTAAAACCATGCCATAAGAAACACAGAATTTTTTGTTATTCCAGTTTGCAACTTCCATCATGAATTTGATAATGATAAATGGAAGGTTTAGGCGTTTTCTCTCAAAGAGGTGATGAATGACCATGAGGTCATTGTCACCTAAGGCATCATATTTACCTTGCCTAGGCATAATGTTTCCTTTGCTGATAATGTTGAAGATTTTTGGTAGAAGTTTGAGGTGAGGTGTGATGAACTGATCTTTTGGAGTGGTAGGTTTAAAAAGAGATTCCCTAACCTCATCAATTGTCACATTGGCTTGGCTATACCAGTTACTACCATAGGCTTGGAGACCATCAGTTGGAAGTTTGAAAAACTTAGCAATAAACTCAACATCTAAGACAATTTCTACTCCTTTGACTATGGACCTAATGGTATTGGTATCATTATCACAGTGAGCTTGATAAAAGAAAGCTTGTACTAACCTAGGGTAGTAAGTTTCTTTAATTTGAAGAAAGTGAGACCAACCTTGATAGTCTGTATAGTACTTGAGATCTAGCTCGTGTTTCTCCAATGCTTGAAGGTTAAAGAACCGTCCAGCAGCAATTGGTCTTGTTCTCCATTTCTTTAAGAATCTTTTCTCATCAGCTTTTCCAAACAGAGGGGTTTTGTCTTTCACTAACTCATTAATTGATTTTTGTCTAAAGCGCTTCTTTGGCTGAGCTTCTGCTTCTTCAGGGACATTCTTTCCTTTGTCTTTGTCAGAAAAAGGTTTGGCAGTTTTTGGAGAGGAAGTTTTTTCAGACGAGGAAGAGGAGTTTGGTGAAGACTCAGAAAGAGTTTCTGAAGATTTTGGGGTTGAGCTAGAAGAAGATTTTTTAGGATCATTTTCTTCTTCATCAGTAGTCTCACAAGTAATGTAGATGCGTTCAGCATTACTTTGAGATTTGCCAACTCCAGACAGGATCCTTTGAGAACGACGGGTTGGTAACGAGCTTGAAGGTTGTTTCTTCTTGGCTTTAGGTTTGAGATGAGGTGGAGTTTGATTAAGGTTTGGTGGCTGGTGTTGTTGAAAATGTGGAGGAAAGATAGTTTGGAGAGCTGGAAGGTTTAAGGGTTCATCAGAGGGATTGTTCTGGCGGAAGCTTGGGTGAATTGGTGATGGATTATGAAATGGTGGAGCTCTTCTGGCGGTTTGTTTAGTACGAACCATGGTTGAGGGTTTGAGAGGAAGAAGATGAAGAGTGATGATCAGAGTGAGAGAGAGAGATATACGGTTTTTAGAGAGTGAAGAATGGAAGTGAAAGGTTTTGATGTTGATAACCGTGAAGGACAAGGGAAGTGAATGGAGAGGTGTTCTTGGAAAGTGAAAAATGAGAAAGTGTAATGATAGCAAATCATAAAGTGGGTTTAAAGAAGAAAATGAAAAGTTGTTTACCACACTTTTCTTCTTCTCCTACGTGTAAGTATAGAGTGAATGGGGAACATAACCCTTTTAACCACACAATTAAAGTAGACTAGTTATCCTAAAGTGGGTTTTTGAATAATACTTAGTTTTATTTTTAACAGATTAAAACGATCTTCTACCAATGGTTTAGTAAAGATATCAGCTAGTTGATTTTCAGTGTCAACAAATATTAATTCAAAATCCTTTTTGTTTATGTGATCCCTAATAAAATGATGTTTTATCTCAATATGCTTTGATCTTGAGTGTTGAATGGGATTTTTTGACAAATTAATTGCACTAGTATTATCACAAAAAATAGGTACATTTGTGTACCTTATTGAATAATCTTCAAGCTGATTTTTGATCCATAGGATTTGAGAGCAGCAGCTTGCAGCTGACACATATTCAGCTTCAGTAGTGGATAATGCTATTGTGTTTTGTTTTCTGCATGACCAGCTTATGAGTGCTTTTCCAAGAAATTGACACGCACCACTAGTACTTTTTCTTTCAATTTTGTCACCAGCGTAGTCAGCGTCACAAAAAGCTGTTAAGTCAAAAATAGAATCTTTGCTATACCAAAGACCAATGTTAGTAGTACCGACAAGATATCTGAAAATTCTCTTTACTGCTGTAAGATGAGATTCCCTAGGGGAAACTTGAAAACGTGCACATAGACCTACTGCAAAAACAATATCTGGTCTACTGGCAGTTAAGTACAACAGAGATCCAATCACACCTCTGTACTCTTTTTCAGAGACAATTTTACCCTTTTCATCTTTGTCTAAAAATGACGATGGATGCATGGGAGTTGCCATTAGTTTGGCTTCATTCATTTTATATTTTTTGAGAAGATCTTTAATATATTTTTCTTGACAAATAAAAATACCATGTGTTTCTTGTTTGATTTGTAAACCAAGAAAATATCTTAATTCTCCCATCATACTCATTTCAAATTCACTTTGCATGAGATGGGAAAAGTCTTCACACATTTTTTCATTTGTTGATCCAAAAATGATATCATCAACATATACTTGCACAATAAGTAAATCATTTTGGTCAAGCTTTCTAAAAAGAGTTGTATCAATTTTTCCTCTAGAAAAATTGTTCTTAATCAAGAATGCACTTAATCTATCATACCAAGCTCGAGGAGCTTGTTTTAGACCATATAAAGCTTTTGAAAGTTTAAACACATGATCTTGTTTTTGTTTATTTTCAAAACCAGGAGGTTGATGAACATAAACTTCTTCATTAAGAAAACCATTTAAAAAAGCACTTTTAACATCCATTTGAAATAGTTTGATATTTTTATGAGATGCATATGCTAAAAGAATTCTTATTGCTTCTAACCTTGCAACTGGAGCAAAAGTTTCATCATAATCAATACCTTCTTGTTGATTGTAGCCTTGAGCAACAAGTCTGGCTTTGTTTCTAATAACTTTACCTTCTTCATTTAATTTGTTCCTGAACACCCATCTTGTTCCTATTATTGAGTGATTTGCAGGAGATGGAACAAGTGACCATACTTGATTTTTTTCAAATTGAAGAAGTTCTTCTTCCATTGCTTCTACCCATGATTTGTCACTAATAGCTTCTCCAATGGATTTTGGCTCTATCTGAGAGATCAGTGCCAAGTTGCTTTCGTTTTCTTTAAATGAGAACCTTGTTCTTACTCCATCCGTTGGTTTTCCAATGATTTGATCTGGAGGATGACTCCCAACAATTCTTAAGGTTTTTGGAGGAAGTAATGGATCTTCTTCTTCCTTTTGAGTTGGAGTTTCTTGAGTAGTTTGAATTTCTTGTTCTTCTTCGTTGGAAGGTATTATGAGATCATCAAATTCATCAAAGACAATGTGCATGCTTATCTCCATAGTTTGAGTTCTTAAATTATAAATTCTATAACCTTTAGAGTTAGTAGAATATCCTAGAAAAATAGCTTTGTCTGATTTTGAATCAAACTTACCAAGATTTTCTTTAGTGTTTAAAATATAACAAAAACAACCAAAAATATGAAAATATGAAATGTTTGGTTTTCTATTTTTCCACAGTTCATAAGGTGTTTTGTTTAAAATTTTTCTAATAGAAACACGATTCAAAATATAGCAAGATGTATTTATGGCTTCAGCCCAAAAATATTTTTCAACATTTGATTCATGTAACAAAGTTCTTGCCATTTCCTGTAAGGTTCTATTTTTTCTTTCAACTACTCCATTTTGTTGAGGAGTTCTTGCACAAGAGAAATTGTGAGAAATTCCATTTTCATCAAAGAATGATTTGAAAGAAGAATTTTCAAATTCTCCCCCATGATCACTTCTGACAGAAATGATATTTGAGCCTTGTTCGTTTTGAACTAGTTTGCAAAAGTTTTTAAAGGCATCACAAGATTCATCTTTATTTTTCAAAAATAATACCCATGTGAATCTAGAGTAATCATCTACTATAACAAACCCATATTGTTTCCCACCAAGACTCGTGGTGTTGACCGGACCAAATAAGTCAATGTGAAGAAGCTCCAAAGGTTTTTTAGTTGAAATAAAATCTTTTAGATGAAAACTACTTTTAACTTGTTTTCCTCTTACACAAGCTTCACAAACTTTATCTTTATCAAACTTTATTTTTGGAAGACCTCTTACTAAATCAAGTTGAGATATTTTTGAAATTGTTTTCATGCTTACATGACCAGCTCTTTTGTGCCAAATCCACTTATCTTTTTCAATAGACATAAAACATGATTCAGCTGGAATATCATCTAAGTATAAAACATATAAGTTTTTCTTTCTTGATCCAGAAAAGAAAACTTTTCCTGAGGAGGTTTGTTTAACTTCACAAATGTTTGGTTTAAAAATGACTTCAAAACCACTATCACAAAGTTGACTAATACTAAGTAGATTATGTTTAAGACCTTCAACGTATTGAACATTTTCTATTTTTGCAGAATTATTTTTACCTATAATACCTTTTCCTTTTATTTGTGCAGTATTATTATTTCCAAACGTAACTGATCCTCCTTCCTTTTGTACGAAGGAGAGGAAGCATCTTCTATCTCCTGTCATGTGTTTTGAACAGCCACTGTCCAAAAACCATGGCTTTTTCTTTACCCCTTGATAATGTTCCTGCAATTTGATTCTTTGATGCTTTAGGTACCCATATCATCTTGGGTCCTTGATGGTTAGTTCTAACAAACTGACATTCATTTTCTTTATGATTATCTTCATACCAACCTTGTTTAAATATTTTTTCTGTATGACGATAACGTTTTGGTTCTTTGTAAAAATTAAGTTCTAATTTTTTCTTTTGAAAACAAATGGATTCTAGGTGACCAAACTTTTTGCAGAAAGAACATTTAACCTTAATTTCCTTTTTGTCAGGAATAAAATGGTTTTTGTATAATTTCTTAGTTTCAAAACCTAAACCTGATTTATTGAAGAAATTTGATTGTGATCCCATAATGTTTTGAAGCGTTTCTGTGGATTTTATGAACACTGTCAGATCAGTTCTAAGTTTTTTCATTTCAGTTTTTAGTAAAGAATTTTCCTTTTCTTGATCAGAAGTATCTAGAGGTAGATTTTGTTTTTGATTAAGTTCTTGAATCGTTTTCTTGAGTTCATTATTTGAACACAGAAGTCTTTCTTTTTCCTCTTTGATTTCTGAATTTTCTTTTTGAAGCAAAAGACATTGTTTAGATAAAAACTCAGAATCAAGCAGTAAACTATCAAAGTTAGTTTCTAATTCATTAAATAAATGAGTTTTATCAAAAAGGAATACCTCTTCATTGTCTGAGTTTGCCATTAGACAGATGTTGGCTTCTTCTTCTTCATTTGTTTCAGATTCATCATCATCTTCCCAGGTAGCCATCATTGATTTTTTCTTAAAAGGAAATTTCCTAGGAGTTTTGCTCAAAGGACATTCTGATTTATAATGGCCAAGTTTGTTGCATCCAAAACAAGTAACTTGACTTTTGTCAAAGTCATTTTTTGAGTTATCTTTTCCTATTGAGAAATTTTTTCTAATTTGATCTCTTCTTCTCAACATTCTCTGAATTTTACTAGAAATAAAAGCTAACTCACTTTCAGCTTCCTCATGTGTTGAATCTGTGTTTTCAGTTTCAACTTCTAAAGAACATGTATTATTTATTTCTTTTTGAGAGGCTTTTAAAGCAATAGTTTTATCTTTCTTTAAAGGTTTATCCCCTTGAAGAACAACCTCATGAGCTCTTAGAGATCCAATAAGATCTTCTATGGGAAGAATTTTTAAATCTTTGGTTTGAGTAATGGCAGTAACCATGGGTCTCCAAGAAATTGGAAGACATCTTAAGATTTTTCTAATTCTATCATGTGTTGTGAGAGATTTCCCAAGTGATCTTAATTCATTTATTATAGAAGTAAATCTTGAGAACATTTCATCAATGCTTTCATTTTCACCCATTTCAAAGGTTTCAAATTTATTTACTCCTATGTCTATTCTAGTTTCTTTTACATGATTAGTTCCTTCATGATGAATTCTTAAAGTGTCCCAAACTTGTTTGGCCGTGACACATTCATCTACTCTTTCACTTTCTTCCATGCTTAAGGCACAAGATAAAAATAAGTGAGCTTTAGAGTTTAGGAGTACCTTTGTTTGTTCAATTGTAGTCCAAGCTTCTTCTGGTTTTTCAGAGATGACTCCTTCTGGTGAAGTTGCTGTAGGAACATAATCTCCTTCTGTAACTATGCGCCACATACCTACTTCCTGGGATTTAAGAAACAATTGCATTTTGTTTTTCCAGAAGTAATAGTTCTTCCCTGTGAACAATGGTGGCCTTGAAGCAGAACCTCCTTCTGCAATATATCTTTCTTTTGACATTTTTCTTCCTGAATCTTTTTCCTCTAGCACTGGTTAGGTGCACAAACCTTTAGAGGCAGCGCTCTGATGCCAATTGAAGTAGCAATAAATGTCACAAGAAAGGGGGGGTTTGAATTGTGACTCTTTTTAAAATTCTTTTTCTAATTAACAACTTAACACACTATTTCTTTTATGGATTAGTGAACAAGTAATCAAAGAAATAATGTTAAGATAATCATGATTGCAAAAACATAAGTGAAGGACCAGAGAACTCTGGAGTTATATAGTTGGTTTTAGTTGAGTTGTATTTTAAGAGATTAAGAGATTAGAGAAAATACAACACCAAGAAGTTATCCTGGTTCACCCAAACTTGGGCTAGTCCAGTCCTCACAACCTTGTGAGATTATCCACTAAAATGCTCAGATCAGAACCTTCTGCTTGGCACCAACTTTTGATCAACCCTTGATCAAAATACAATCTGCTTTTCTTCACTCGAAAAGACTTTTACAAACTGCTCTTCCTAACTGGAAAAGACTTTCTCACAATGCTTTTCTTTTACTAGAAAAGACTTTCTCACAATCACTCAATCTAACCTAAAAGATAGATTTGAGAGGTTACAAAGTGTTTGGTAATTTGTGAGCATCAACTCATATAAGAGGTGATAAGTAACAAGCGTATAAACAATGTAAGTATGAGAACTTTTGTGATTAGCTTGCTTTGTGAAGAGTTAGGAACTTTGTTGATTTTTGCTTCAACAATGTATGATTAATTCTTTGTGTAAACTCTTGAGTTTTTCTTCATGTAGCTCCTTGGTATTTATAGACCTTTCATTTGCTGAGGAGGAGCGTATGAGAGAGATTTTGAAATTCAAAATCTGTCAAAGATACGTTGTGATCTTTGTTACCATGTTCTGTGAATAATGCGTTATCGTCAGTTCACTTGTGCATTACCGTCTGTTGAAAAACTGCTGCAATGCTTTGCATGGTTTTTGAAGCTTTTACGTGGCTTTTAACTTGTCCATATGAGAGGATCAATTTGAATTTGTGATGACAGTGCATCAGCATTTTGAGAATGTTGGAGGAGCCTTTGTCTCTCATGAGGGGACCAACCTATGTAGCATGTTTGATGACTCTTGTCCTTTTCACATAAGGCAAGATGTGCTTGAAGCATGTCCACAAAAACTATACCAATGTGTTGCAAATAACTTCTTGTTACAAAGCCTTTTACGTGGAGACATCATTTTCATTGATTCAAATTCCTTTTGTTTTTATGATAATGCCTTAAGAACTAAAGTACAAAAGAAGTTTGGTCCATGGTATCATTCATGTCATGTTTGGCATAAATACATCATTAATGTTTCCTTAAAAACTACCACATTTGATAAGGAAAAGGAATATTTTCATGTGGAGATTTTCATCATTAAAACCAAGAATTTAAGTTGCTTCAATTAATTCTTGTTTGCTACAAATGACTTTCCATTGTTTTACTTGTGTATGTGTTCTTCTGGTGCATTACCGTTGTCAGACGATAACATTATCGTTGAAACATTTCTCACAAAACACATTAGCAAATAACAAGATAATCAATATTATAATTTAATTTATATGTTTGTTATCTTTAAAACATCAAATAAGGATTTTGTTCCCAACAAAAAGCACTTATCTCATAAGCTAAAAAATAAAATAAAATTAAAACAGGGGGGTGTGAACATTAAAACGAAATAAACAGGGGGTGCCAAAAGCAGCAAAACAGTGGAATCCAGCCCAAAAAGCCCATATCCGTGTAAACAAACAAAAAAAGGCCAGGACAAATCCTGGCCGTCTGATAGATCAGACGTCCCTGATTTGATCACAGGAGAGGTTAACCACAGACGTTGGATTAGATCTAAGGGTTCTGAATGCGCTGGTGCACCATAAGGCCATGCACCAGCCCACACCTGATTGGGTCAGGGTATAAATATCCAAACCCTAAATTTTTCCATCATTTTCCTCATTCTTTCTTCCTCCTCTGTTCTGTTTTTTTTCCTTTCAAGAAACCTCCATTTTTCTAAAACTCATAACACCAAATCCATTCAAAAACATCTCATAAACTCAACCCAAAACACAAAATAATCAAAAACTAAACTCAAAGTCCGAATCAATCAAAACAAAAACGAAGGAAACCTTGGTATTTTTAACTCTGATTTGGTTCTGATTTGCAACTTCTTCTTCTTCTTTCTTCTCCGTTTGTTTCGATTTCGGTTCGATTTGTTTTTGGTTCGTGTATGATGGGTTTTGATGGTTTAATCTGGTTCTGTTTTGGAGTTTTCGTTTGGATTCGATTTTGGTTTGATGATGATGGATGATTATGAACGATGATGAAGGTGATGATTTTGGTTTCGGATTTGGTTTTTTGAATGATGATGATGACGATTTCGTGATTTAGTTGCTGGGTTTTGTAATGGTTGAGGATGATGATGCGGTTCTGTTTATGATTTTTTGATTATGATTGTTCTTGATGATGATTTTTTGGATTTGTTTTTGATCTGATTTTTTTTTTTGAAGGAAGAAGAAGAATGTTTATGAGGCTGAGTTTTCTGTGTCTCCTTCATTAATTTCATCTGTTCATTATATACCCAAAGCTAGGGTTTGAAAGAACTCAAAAGAGGGAACAAAGATCTGAAATTGGACAAACAAGTACTGTTTTTCTCCTTTCTGGCAGAGAAGAAGAAGTTGACTTTGGACATTTTTTTATTTTTTTAATTAATAATAAAAAAAGGACAGAATTAAATAAATAATTAATAATAATAATAAAAACAAAAATAAAAAAAGAAGTGGGAATTGAAGGATGTAGCACGTGCTGCTTCTTTCCAATTTGTTTATTTTTTTTGTTTTTTTATAATAATAATAATAATAATACTAATAATAAGATAAATACAAAAGAATAAAAATGAGGTATTTTAAAATACCTCTCTGCCGAAATTTTTCTCGAATCTCCTAACAAACGAATCAATTTTTCAAAAATTCATATATCGAAATTTCTCGAAAAATGTAGCGATTATTCCAGACAAAAAATATGACTCGATAAAAATGCAAAAATAATATGGTCAAAATAAACGGGTATGACAATAATAATAATAAAGGAAAGAAAATAATAATAGTAATAAAAAGATTTGACTCCTAATTTATCGCTTTTTTTTAGATTTTTTATCAAAATATAAAACAAAAATATCTTGAAAAATAAAAATAGATTCTTAACATATTTTTTTGGATTTTTAACAAAGATACTAACAAAAAAAAACAAAATTAAATAAACTGACATATTTTTTTGTATTTTTGTCATTGATGCATAAAATGCAAGGAAGAAAATATGAAGTGGAATCTTAGGTCAAAAAATGGGGTATGACAACAGCGATAGCAGCAGTGTGGTCGCTCTTAGGCGGTGGGACCGTAGTAGAAGCAGCTGTATGGGCTGGGGAGGGAGGTGCAAGGGTGTAATAGAAAAGTGGAGCGGGAGGTTTAGGGTCAGTGAGAAGGTAGTAATGAGGTGGGGTTTCAGGGTCAGTTTCAGCGTTGCCCTCTAAGTCATATAGCCAATTCTTCTTATCATGCACACTAGTCCTCTCATTATTTGGTAAAAAGAATTCATGAACCGGCTGAAAGTCAATTAACAGCTGGAAAACATCAGGGCCAAGGTTTCCTATCATGTGATTGTTGAAACAGAAATGGATACCCATGGATTCCACACTAACAGATAGAACTATTTGTGATAGCGGGGTGTGGAGATCCAAGGCCCTAGCTAGGATGGTGACAAAGCCACCAATACCTATTTGATGAGTGGGATCATGAGTGAAGTTAGCTAAATTATCTAGGAAGAAAACTGCGGCATTAATTGGTCGATTTTGGGACCCACAAAACATGATGAAGAGTTCTTCCCTAGTGACAGATTGATCGTTCACGGGTTTTCTGAAAAAGGTGTAAGCAATAATCATATGGAGGTATCTTATTGCCGGATTATGAATTTCAGTACTGAATCTATCGTCAGGGGAAGAGTTAGGGTTGCCTGAGATGCTGCCCCAATACCTTTTGAGCTCACTTTCCATGAAAGTGTCATCTTGGACCTCGGTGAAAGCATCAGGGCCACAAGGTACTCCTAAATAGTCAGCTATCTCGCGGGTGGTGAGACGGTAGGTTTTTCCGAACAACCTAAAACTAACAAGGCCTCCATGGGAGGGGTTTCCACGATTACGCTCGAATCTAAATGCACTCAGAAACTCAAGGGTAAGGTTGCGGTAGGTGGGTGGGTTTGAGAAGATGAAGCGGTCCCAACCTAGCTGGTTAACTAAGAATCTGACACTTTCAGAAATACCTAAAGCTACCATGCCATAGCTATCAGGAAAAGCATGGAATGATGTTACTCTATGGGCAAGGTCTTCGTAGCGCTGCTTCTGGGTGTTGCTTCTAAAGTTAACAATCATACGGTCCGCCATTACGTCTTTCTTTCGTAAAGTTAGTCTAATTATAGCTCTGTTAGAAAGTAAATCACACAGGTTAGTGCTGATCAAAATAATAATGTAATATAACATTTAAATATGAGGAAATAAAATATAAAATAAAATAAAATAAAAGTAATCAAACAAACAAACTAAATCATGGGTTGCCTCCCATGCAGCGCTTCGTTTAATGTCGGTAGCTCGACAAGACAAGGGTTGAAAACCTAAGTAATTGGAGGAAGGTCATCTAGCTTGAGGCTAGAATAATAGTCTCAATCGCTCGGGACATAGTAATGCTTCAGACGCTGCCCATTAACTATAAATTTTTGATCTGATTTAGTCTTTATTTCTACCGCGCCACTTTGAAAAACACTTGAGACTTCGAAAGGTCCCGACCATCGCGATCGGAGTTTTCCGGGAAACAATCTCAACCTAGAATTAAAAAGGAGTACTAGTTGTCATACCCCAATTTTTGACCTAAAGATTCCGCCTCATGTCCATATGTCATGCATTTTTGTCCGGGATTTTACTTCGCTTTTTCAAACGAAATTTCGGCAGAGAGGTATTTTAAAATACCTCATTTTTGTGTTCATTTATTATTTATATTATTATGATTTTGTTTTTTTCAATTTTTTTTATTTCTATTTTTATTATTCAATTTTATTATTATTATTATTTATTTATTTGTTTCTTTATTTCATTTTCCTGTTTTTTTAATTAATTAAAAAAAGTCAAAAAAAGTCAAGTTTCGAATTTTTTTTGTTTGGTCCAGCAATGTCCATGTCTTCTTCCCCAAAAGGGGAGATTCCATTTTCACCTAAGCAAAGGTGATCTCTGCATTTCCTCAATAATCCAAAACCCTAAATTTGTTGGGTTATAAAACAGAACCATTTTTTCTCAGAAAAAGGGGGCAGCCGCAACACAAAAAACTCATACAGATCCAAATCAAATCCGTCGCCAAAAAATCAAAAAAATCAGAAATCAAAACAGAAATGAAACCATCACAAATTCAGCACAAATAATCATCATCTTCATTCATGAAGAACAACCCAAAAATCAACGAACTTTTCTCAAGTTAGAACCACAAACCTTTCTCAACTGAAATCAAAAATCAAACTCACAACACAAACCCAGAATCGCCAAGGTTTTTTTTTTCTTTTTCCACTCATTTTTTCGAAGGTTTTTTTAGAACAGATCAAGGAGTTTAAACCGAGAAAGAGAGATTGAAATTGAGAGTGTGAGAACCGAGGAGGAGGAAGAGAAGGAAGAAAGAACCGTGAGAGAGGAAGAAGAAGGTTGTGGTTGACGAAAAAAATGGAATGAGAAAGAATGGAAATCGCCGGCGGCGAGGTGAGGTTTGAGAGAAAACAGTGGAGAGAGATATCACCTGCGGCGGTGAGAAAGAGAGAAGAAGAAATGAAAAATGAAATTTTTTAGGGTTTTTGACTTTTATACCCTGTTTGGATCCTGTGCGCGCAGGTGCACATTCTTATCGTGCACCTGCGCGCCCGTAACCCTCTGATGCTGATCAAACGCTCCAGATTTAATCTGGCTGGGATCAGATCAGGGCTGTCTGATTTAATCAGACGTCCCTGATTCAATCCATCATTTTCTTCACACGCCCATGGGCTGCACCCCCTTGTGGGCTGGGCTTACTCAGGTTTTGCTATCCCCACCCCCTGTTTTGCTATTAACACCCCCTGCTATATTTATTTTTTTATTTTTATTTTATTTTATGTGTTCTATTATATTCAAATGTCATTTAATTTATTTATTTTTGTACACTATTTATATGTTATATGCTATGTTTAAATATCAAAAATGTCAAAAATATGCCATGTTATTTGTTTCGTTTATTATTGCTTAAATATTAAAAATGCAAAAAAAATATTATTGTGTGATTTATTTTGTGCAAGTCCAAAGGAAATGGGAAATTTTTCGTTAACCTCGTGTTACGATTGTTTTTGCGCATTTGCTTGTTCACTATCTTTTAACCTTGAAATAAAAATCATTTTTGTTCAAATAAAAAAAGAATGAAAAATGGAGTGGTTTGGCGGATGACTTTTCACTCTCCGGTGACTTCGGGTCTCCTGCCGGATGGCTTGCGATCCGAATAACCGACGTTCTAAAAATACAATTTTTCTTAACATAATAAAAAGCAAAAACATTCAAATATTTTTTCAAAAAAATAAATCCTTTTTATAATAAACTTCGACTTTTCGTCGAGAAACCTTTTTCAAACTTTTTTTCAATAAATGCTCTAACACACTTAAGCATATTTAAATATTTTCACAAAGACTAAAAAATACAAAAACAATTCAAATCTTTTGCCGCTTGGCTTTTTCAAATTCAAATTTTTTCTCAAGAGAGTTTAGACGTGAGTCATCTCTAGTTGAAATTCATCTCCCCACGACATATGGCAGGAAAAGATATAAACTTTTCAGTATGTTCGTAGCGGATTTAAAAGGAGTTTAAACTTAAGATGACGACTCGTCTTTTCTCCTAAAATCAATCAAACAAATCACTTTACAAATTTTACCCCGAACTACGAGATTTTGATCCCTCGCGGGTACGTAGTGCAAAAGACCTTGTGTCTTCCCAATTCAAAATTAATAAAACTTTTTTCTTTTTCTCTTTTAAATATCCAAAAATCAATAAAAAAAATTCTCTCATCGTTACTCAATCATTTATAAGCAAAATTTTACAAGCAAAACATTTTAGCACAAAAATACATATTTTACAAGAGGTTCCCGTAGAGTACTACGGATACATAGGATGTTAATACCTTCCCTTTGTATAACTAACCCCCGAACCTTAAATCTCTAAATTTTATTATGGGTTTATTCGATCTTTTCCCCTTCCCTTGGATAAATTAAAGTTCGGTGGTGAATCATAATTTTTGAGAACCAAAGCTAACCAATAGCTTGGCATCCGAAAATCACCGCGACAGAAATGGCGACTTCACTGGGGAATCTTCCCAGGAGGGTTGAGCCTAACTTGTATATATGTTATATTTGTGCTATTATTTTTCTTGTATATTTTATTGCTTTATATGCTTATGTGTTTGGGTTTAATACTTATGAGAGAAAAGTCCTCTACCCGGACTTGAGCAAACACTTAAGATAAGTTAGTGGTTGAGTGTTGGCCTTCTTGGTGGATACCTCGTAGGGTTGACATGAAAACCACGCCTAGAGTAGACCCTCTTGAGAATATTGTTGTCTTGCGAGGATTTGCAATGACGATGATATTTTCTCGTTGGATCCATGACTCTAGGGACCTTTTTACTTTGTCTAGAACCCATATGACTCCATCTAGAGGAGACCCTTTGAATTGGCTAGTCCAATTTTGGGAGGAAGTTTTGAGCGAGGGCTGCGACCTTGATTGTCGCCCTCAAACAAACACAAAACCTATAACCAACATGTGAGAGGGCGGGTAGTAAATATCTAGAACTAGCCTTTCGTAGGGAGCCTTCCGTTTAGGTTATGTCAACTTCCAATGACCCTACAAGCATTTTGTTGGGGTCATACCCTGACCTTGTTCAATCTCATCATATCATGTCATCATTTTTTTTAGCATGTCCTCTAACATGAGGAAAATCCTTTTGCATACGCATGCATTTTCACACATTTGCATACACGCATCTTCATACATTTGCATCCCGTATATAAAAAAAAAAACCGTTGATTTTCAAATCATATCTCTTCCACCTTCACCCTCCTTCAACCGCAATCCAACTAGCAATTTCCCGATGCTCACTAGTGAACTTAAAGCATGGACTTGGGAGAGGCCAAGGTCTGTCAAAATAAAAGGAGGTCCAAAACCTGATCAACGACAAACTATTGTCTTTCAAGGGGGAATCTCATTCATGATTGGTCCTCCATTACACATACAAGGACATTAATGGGGCACCCGCACCTCTTAAGGTCGGTAGATCAACAAGGAATGCACATTCCTAAGATCGTTAGACTGTTCATTCTCAATCGCGGTTTCTTTCTTGCTAAGTATGTTTTGCTTTTGAAATTGTACTGGTTGACTAAATATTTTTAATGAAATGAGCATGCATACTTTGGAATCCATCCATTCGTATTCACTCTTTTCTTGTGCCATCATAAACGGCAATGTTTTTCTATTTCACTTTTCAAACTTGAGGGGAGGATGATGTAAACAAATAATTGAATTTGCTGACATATGCTTTTAGTAAAACATAGCTGATGATGTAAGGCATTGTTTCAATTCCCAAACACTGGAGATATAAGGAGATAATCCGTAGTCAACCCCTTCGAGCTTGAAGTCGGTGTTTCTTTCTACATTTTTATAAACCCTTAATCTTAACCCGGGGCAGGGTAGTTTTTCAATCAACTTGACAATGCATCTCAATACAAGAGAATCAATCCATCAAATCACCCCAACAAAATGTTTAGGCACACCATCTTCCATTCACACGTGGAGGAAAGCGATGAAAAGAGAAAACTCACATGGCAGTCATAACTTTTCTAAATCAAGAGCAAAATCTCACAATAGTTTTTTCCAAAAAAAGAGTGTCCGCCAAGTGAAAACTTAGGCAAAAAAAATAAGGGCATCCCGATGGACCGCAAATTCAAAAGAATCGGTCTATGCAAAAATAAGGGATTAAAATCAAAAGGGAAATGAAACTTGTAAACAAAAAGAAGTGACTGCCACTTCAAGAATCTCATCAGTGCTTCGACCACTGTGTCTACCTCCATCATCATAACTAACACAATTCTCTTGCCTACCAGAGACATCTATCGAGTTAATTGAACTTAGGAATGGAGAACATCAATGGAGATTGGTTGGGTTAAAATCAAATTTTGAGCCTTATAATCTTTTTTCAAAAAAACCGTGAGCCAAACCACGTTATAACCCTCAAAAGACCTAATTGAAGTTAGGTTTACTACGAAAGCACATTCAGCAAAATTGTTAAACTGACTCCTTATGTTTGTGAATCATCAATAACAATTTTTTTATCATTTCTTCACGCTTTCAATTGCGCCGATCTCCTGGCCAAATATCATCCATTATACACTCAAAAAATAAATTTCGATTTCAAAACATGCATGTGCATTGCATCAAAATCACTTTTCAAAATAAACAATTTCACCTGCAAATCAATACTTGACATTGAGGAAATTTCGACAAGAGTCTGATCAAAAGGTGAATCATTTCAAGACACTCCTAACAAGGGTCAAATCACCTAGGGGTCCTGTCAATCAAGAGCAAATTCCTACCAATCAAAGGGCAAATCATCCGGAGATCTTGGTGATTACGGCCAAACCTTCAAGGCGCCAATCAACCAGTGGCATGCTTTTCAAAATTCAAGTGTTGAGGCAGTTCAAGTCAAGGGTTCAATTTGGGGCATACCTTTCAAAGATCCAAATACTGGGGCAACCTGTATTTATCACCCCATAGATGGAGAGGATCTTTCGCTCCCAGTTTGATGCAACCAAAGATATAATGCCCAAAGAAAAGAGATACAAAAAAATCAAAAAGCTCGCTAAGTCGAAAACCCGAAAGAGCGGCTTAGGCAATAGAGAGCGTCCCGGTGGATCGAAAACCTGAAAAGGCGGTCTAGGCAAAAATTAGGGACACAAAAAAAAAAGAAATATACTCCTGGTGGACTGAAAACTCGAAAGAGCGGTCTAGGCAAAAGTTAGGGATTTTCAAAGAAAAAGGGGGCAAAATGGGCTACACTAGGGGCAAGTCCTCTCCATCCTTTCAAAGCTACTCAAGCAAGCTGCTGTCATACAACCATTGAGTTCAACTCGGGTGTCGGGAGACCATGCTAGCAAAAATCTTCTTAACCCCTTTCCATTTCCCGACGCAAGGAAACTTTTCAAACATTTAAATCATAACCATGCATCATGCATTGATCACGGCGCTTTGCTTTAGCATTTCGCCCATCACCTCATAGCATCAAAAAATTCCAATATTCATTGACATCTTCAAAAAACCAACACTGCTTGGAACCCAATACCTACAATAAAAAAAAAAAAAGCCCATTCTCCAATGGCGCAGCCCGAGGTCAATATGTTGTATACATCAATCAATCATCACATTTCATACAAATCATAATCATGCATCTTGCATCGTTCACGCTTGCATCTTTCTAGTATTAAACCATGCATCAAACTGCATTCGTTAAGGCATTTCTTAACATATCATTCACACATATAGCATCACGCATGCATTTCAAGATTTCCAAACTTTCTAATAAAAGTGGCACCACTTTCACAACTAGAAAGCCCAAAACCCATTGGCATGTCAAAAGTCCAACATACCATTGGCATCTTCCAAAGTCCAATTTTCATTGGCATCCTGAAAAGCTCAACATTCAAAGCCCAGTCTTTATTGGCATTCAACATTCGATTAAGTCCAAAAATTATTGGCATCCAAAGCATGGTATTTACCAACATTTCATTTCATGCATCCATCATGCATGTCATATAGTATTCGTTAATGCTACGCCTACAACCAAATGCATATCATGCATCAGCAAATGCACATATACATACAACCATTCACACATTCATACATACATACAAACATATATAGATATATACATGCATACATATAATCATTCACATATACATACATACAAACATATATAGATATATACATACATACATACAAACATATATAGATATATACATGCATACATACATACATACATACATACATACATACATATAATCATTCACATATACATACATACATACAGTCATTCACATGTCCATACATAGGTTCGTACTCATGTGCAACATGCAAATAGAATCATTCATACATACTGCATTGACCATCATGTGTCTTGTTTCAATAAATCACAAAAAAGAGTCATCCCCAGTGAGTCTGGTCCAGAGATGTCTCCATCATTCATACAAAAAGAGTCATCCCCAGTGAGTCTGGTCCAGAGATGTCTCTATCATTCATACAAAAAGAGTCATCCCCAGTGAGTTTGGTCCAGAGATGTCTCTATCATTCATACAAAAAGAGTCATCCCCAGTGAGTCTGGTTCAGAGATGTCTCCATCACTCATACATCAAAAAGAGTCATCCCCATTGAGTCTAATCTAGAGATGTCTCCATCAAACATATTCCAAGTTGCTTCAGTTGTATCCCTTTCCGAATACGCGGATAGGAAGGTCCCCAGTCGAGCTCATTTCTCATTGGGTATAGAGTCTTTTTGACTATTTCTCTCCAGTTTTGTCCTGGATCGAGTTCTAATTTCAATCAGCAAGCGACAATCTCTTCATTTTGAGTAGCTTGCGTACCCACACATATATTCTCAACTTCCCTGTGTGATGTCATTCCCAGTATATCTGGTCAAGAGATGTTAATCAAGAACTTTTCAAATGTCTTCTCGTTATGAGAAATCTGTATTTTCAATTTAACCTTCCTATATCTCCTTTGGAGTTCCTGGCAGAGTTATATATTCCCTTCGTGGAAGTCCCTCTTCTTTTTTGTTATTACCTTTTATAAGCTATCCATATGGTAGTAGGTAATATACATGTCAAACCCATCCATATATTGGTAGACAATTTTTGTCATCTTTCTGCTAGACTATCCATATGTTAGTTAGCAATGTTTGTCACTCGTCTTTTATAAGCCATCCATATGTTGGTAGACGGTGTCTCTTTTTTGTTATTACCTTTTATAAGCTATCCATATGGTAGTAGGTAATATACATGTCAAACCCATCCATATGTTGGTAGACAATTTTTGTCATCTTTCTGCTAGACTATCCATATGTTAGTTAGCAATGTTTGTCACTCGTCTTTTATAAGCCATCCATATGTTGGTAGACGGTGTCTCTTTTTTGTTATTACCTTTTATAAGCTATCCATATGGTAGTAGGTAATATACATGTCAAACCCATCCATATGTTGGTAGACAATTTTTGTCATCTTTCTGCTAGACTATCCATATGTTAGTTAGCAATGTTTGTCACTCGTCTTTTATAAGCCATCCATATGTTGGTAGACGGTGTCTCTTTTTTGTTATTACCTTTTATAAGCTATCCATATGGTAGTAGGTAATATACATGTCAAACCCATCCATATGTTGGTAGACAATTTTTGTCATCTTTCTGCTAGACTATCCATATGTTAGTTAGCAATGTTTGTCACTCGTCTTTTATAAGCCATCCATATGTTGGTAGACGGTGTCTCTTTTTGTTATTACCTTTTATAAGCTATCCATATGGTAGTAGGTAATATACATGTTGAAACCATCCATATGTTGGTAGACATTTTTGTCATTTATTTCTGCTAGACTATCCATATGTTAGTTAGCAATGTTTGTCACTCGTCTTTTATAAGCCATCCATATGTTGGTAGACAGTGTCTCTTCATTCGTCACTTGTCTTTTTTAAGCTATCCATGCGATAGTAGGCAGTGTCTCTTCATTCATCACTCGTCTTTTTTAAGCTATCCATGCGATAGTAGACAGTGCTTCATCATTCGTCACTCGTCTTTTATTAAGCTGTCCAGGCGACAGTAGACAGTGTCTCTTCATCATTCATCACTTGTCTTTTTTAAGCTATCCCTGCGATAGTAGACAGTGTCTCATCATTCGTCACTCGTCTTTTATTAAGCTGTCCAGGCGACAGTAGACAGTGTCTCTTCATCATTCGTCACTTGTCTTTTTAAGCTATCCAGGCGATAGTAGACAGTGTCTCTTCATTCGTCACTTGTCTATTTTAAGCTATCCATGCGATAGTAGACAGTGTCTCTTCATTCATCACTCGTCTTTTTTAAGCTATCCATGCGATAGTAGGCAGTGTCTCATCATTCGTCACTCGTCTTTTTTAAGCTATCCATGCGATAGTAGACAGTGTCTCATCATTCGTCACTCGTCTTTTTTAAGCTATCCATGCGATAGTAGACAGTGTCTCATTCATTTTTCACTCGTCTTTTTTAAGCTATCCATGCGATAGTAGACAGTGTCTCATCATTCGTCACTCGTCTTTTATTAAGCTGTCCAGGCGACAGTAGACAGTGTCTCTTCATCATTCGTCACTCGTCTTTTTTAAGCTATCCATGCGATAGTAGACAGTGTCTCATCATTCGTCACTCGTCTTTTTTAAGCTATCCATGCGATAGTTAGACAGTGTCTCATTCATTCGTCACTCGTCTTTTTTAAGCTATCCATGCGATAGTAGACAGTGTCTCATTCATTCGTCACTCGTCTTTTTTAAGCTATCCAGGCGATAGTAGACAGTGTCTCATCTTTTTCCATATACCTTTGGTAAACTATCCATATGATAGAAGGCAACTTATCCCAAGTAAAACTACATTGCTTCACCAATGGAGTTGGATCGTTTTTTCTTCTCTCTATCATTGTTTTTCTCCCTCAGTCGGGTCACTTTTTGTTGCTCACCTATAAATGTCTCTGTTCCCCAGTAATAAAAGTTTGTCTCTTGTGATTCCACTTTCTCAAAAGATTCAAAGTCTTATACTTGCATTTGCATTTGCATCATAAGCATTCTCGACATCTTAGGTCCAAAATTGTGTATTCTGTATTTAAGTCTCTTCAATCTCGTCAAGATGAAGATTTCCGTCTTCATCTCTCCGGATGAAGAAACTTAAATAGGGGCATCTGTCATACCCCAATTTTTTACCTAAAGATTCCGCCTCATGTCCATATGTCATGCATTTTTGTCCGGGATTTTACTTCGCTTTTTCAAACGAAATTTCGGCAGAGAGGTATTTTAAAATACCTCATTTTTGTGTTCATTTATTATTTATATTATTATTATTTTGTTTTTTTCAATTTTTTTTATTTCTATTTTTATTATTCAATTTTATTATTATTATTATTTATTTATTTGTTTCTTTATTTCATTTTCCTGTTTTTTTAATTAATTAAAAAAAGTCAAGTTTCGAATTTTTTTTGTTTGGTCCAGCAATGTCCATGTCTTCTTCCCCAAAAGGGGAGATTCCATTTTCACCTAAGCAAAGGTGATCTCTGCATTTCCTCAATAATCCAAAACCCTAAATTTGTTGGGTTATAAAACAGAACCATTTTTTCTCAGAAAAAGGGGGCAGCCGCAACACAAAAAACTCATACAGATCCAAATCAAATCCGTCGCCAAAAAACCAAAAAAATCAGAAATCAAAACAGAAATGAAACCATCACAAATTCAGCACAAATAATCATCATCTTCATTCATGAAGAACAACCCAAAAATCAACGAACTTTTCTCAAGTTAGAACCACAAACCTTTCTCAACTGAAATCAAAAATCAAACTCACAACACAAACCCAGAATCGCCAAGGTTTTTTTTTTCTTTTTCCACTCATTTTTTCGAAGGTTTTTTTAGAACAGATCAAGGAGTTTAAACCGAGAAAGAGAGATTGAAATTGAGAGTGTGAGAACCGAGGAGGAGGAAGAGAAGGAAGAAAGAACCGTGAGAGAGGAAGAAGAAGGTTGTGGTTGACGAAAAAAATGGAATGAGAAAGAATGGAAATCGCCGGCGGCGAGGTGAGGTTTGAGAGAAAACAGTGGAGAGAGATATCACCTGCGGCGGTGAGAAAGAGAGAAGAAATGAAAAATGAAAATTTTTAGGGTTTTTGACTTTTATACCCTGTTTGGATCCTGTGCGCGCAGGTGCACATTCTTATCGTGCACCTGCGCGCCCGTAACCCTCTGATGCTGATCAAACGCTCCAGATTTAATCTGGCTGGGATCAGATCAGGGCTGTCTGATTTAATCAGACGTCCCTGATTCAATCCATCATTTTCTTCACACGCCCATGGGCTGCACCCCCTTGTGGGCTGGGCTTACTCAGGTTTTGCTATCCCCACCCCCTGTTTTGCTATTAACACCCCCTACTATATTTATTTTTTCATTTTTATTTTATTTTATGTGTTCTATTATATTCAAATATCATTTAATTTATTTATTTTTGTACACTATTTATATGTTATATGCTATGTTTAAATATCAAAAATGTCAAAAATATGCCATGTTATTTGTTTCGTTTATTATTGCTTAAATATTAAAAATGCAAAAAAAATATTATTGTGTGATTTATTTTGTGCAAGTCCAAAGGAAATGGGAAATTTTTCGTTAACCTCGTGTTACGATTGTTTTTGCGCATTTGCTTGTTCACTATCTTTTAACCTTGAAATAAAAATCATTTTTGTTCAAATAAAAAAAGAATGAAAAAAGGAGTGGTTTGGCGGATGACTTTTCACTCTCCGGTGACTTCGGGTTTCCTGCCGGATGGCTTGCGATCCGAATAACCGACGTTCTAAAAATACAATTTTTCTTAACATAATAAAAAGCAAAAACATTCAAATATTTTTTCAAAAAAATAAATCCTTTTTATAATAAACTTCGACTTTTCGTCGAGAAACCTTTTTCAAACTTTTTTTCAATAAATGCTCTAACACACTTAAGCATATTTAAATATTTTCACAAAGACTAAAAAATACAAAAACAATTCAAATCTTTTGCCGCTTGGCTTTTTCAAATTCAAATTTTTTCTCAAGAGAGTTTAGACGTGAGTCATCTCTAGTTGAAATTCATCTCCCCACGACATATGGCAGGAAAAGATATAAACTTTTCAGTATGTTCGTAGCGGATTTAAAAGGAGTTTAAACTTAAGATGACGACTCGTCTTTTCTCCTAAAATCAATCAAACAAATCACTTTACAAATTTTACCCCGAACTACGAGATTTTGATCCCTCGCGGGTACGTAGTGCAAAAGACCTTGTGTCTTCCCAATTCAAAATTAATAAAACTTTTTTCTTTTTCTCTTTTAAATATCCAAAAATCAATAAAAAAAATTCTCTCATCGTTACTCAATCATTTATAAGCAAAATTTTACAAGCAAAACATTTTAGCACAAAAATACATATTTTACAAGAGGTTCCCGTAGAGTACTACGGATACATAGGATGTTAATACCTTCCCTTTGTATAACTAACCCCCGAACCTTAAATCTCTAAATTTTATTATGGGTTTATTCGATCTTTTCCCCTTCCCTTGGATAAATTAAAGTTCGGTGGTGAATCATAATTTTTGAGAACCAAAGCTAACCAATAGCTTGGCATCCGAAAATCACCGCGACACTAGTTCTCCCTCTCTGAATTCTCTCTTTAATATGCGCTTATCGTGCCATTTTTTAGTTCGTTCTTTATATATTTTGGCATTTTCATAAGCATCTAATCTTAATTCTTCTAATTCATGTAACTCTAGGATCCTTTTTCTTCCGGCAGATTGGTAATCCATGTTAAGGGCTTTAACTGCCCAATAGGCTTTGTGTTCTAATTCTACCGGTAAGTGGCATGACTTTCCATAGAAGAGTCTAAACGGGGTTGTTCCTATGGGCGTTTTGTAGGCTGTTCTATAAGCCCATAAAGCGTCGTCAAGCTTTGCAGCCCAATCCTTTCTATTAGTGGAAACAGTCTTTTCAACGATTGATTTGATCTCTCTATTAGAGACTTCTACTTGGCCGCTTGTTTGTGGATCGTAAGGTGTTGCGACTCGGTGCCTCACTCCGCATTTCTTCAACATATTTTCTAATTGTTTTGATATGAAATGGGATCCACCATCACTTATGACTAACCTGGGGACTCCAAATCTAGGGAAAATGATTTTTTTGAACAACTTAACGACTACTCGTGTATCATTTGTCGGCGAAGCTATGGCTTCTATCCATTTTGACACATAATCTACTGCTACGAGTATGAATTTGTTTCCCATAGAGGAAGGAAAGGGTCCCATAAAATCTATTCCCCAAACGTCGAAGATTTCGACCTCTAAAATGTTATTAAGGGGCATTTCATTTCTTTTGGAAATATTTCCAGTTCGCTGTCATTGGTCACATTTTGCAATAAAAGAGTGAACATCTTTGAAAAGGTTGGGCCAGTAGAGTCCTGCTTGGAGGATTTTATAGGCAGTCTTGGATGTGCTAGCATGTCCGCCATAAGGCGAGGTGTGGCAGTGAGTAAGAACACTCTCTACTTCTTCTTCAGGGATGCATCGTCGAAAGATACCATCCGCGCCTCTTTTAAATAAGAGGGGCTCATCCCAAAAGTATTGTTTAATGTCATGGAAGAATTTTTTTTTCTGTTGATAGGTAAGTTCGGTTGGTAATATCCCGGCAGCTAGGTAATTGGCGAAATCAGCATACCACGGAACCGTGGTTTGTGCTAATGCGGTTTCGATATATTCACTGTTGACTTCTTCTTTTTCAAGAGAAAGATCTAGTTGGGCGATTAGTCTATCACATGGAAAATCATCGTTAATAGGAATCCGATCTTCTTTGACATCATCAAGCCTAGATAGGTGATCTGCTACTGTGTTTTCTATTCCTTTCTTATCTTTGATTTCTAGGTCGAACTCTTGTAGTAGCAGTATCCATCTTAGAAGTCTTGGTTTTGCATCCTTTTTACTAAGGAGGTATCGAATTGCTGCGTGATCGGTGTAGACAATGATTTTAGCTCCCACCAAATATGAGCGGAATTTGTCAATTGCAAATACGACAGCCAAGAGTTCTTTTTCTGTGGCGGCGTAATTTAGTTGTGCCGCGTCTAAAGTCCTACTTGCATAGTAGATAGCATGTAGCTTTTTATCCTTTCTTTGTCCTAGAACGGCTCCTACAGCATAGTCGCTGGCATCACACATAATTTCGAATGGTTCACTCCAATCAGGAGGTTGCATTATAGGTGCAGAAATCAAGGCTTTCTTGAGGAGTTGGAATGCTTCCATGCATTTGTCATCAAAGATGAATTCAGCGTCTTTCATTAAAAGACCGGTTAAAGGCTTGGTTATTTTAGAGAAATCTTTTATGAATCGCCGATAAAAACCAGCATGTCCTAAAAAGCTTCGTATTTCTCTAATGGTTTTAGGAGGTTGAAGATTTTCTATTACCTCAATCTTAGCTTTATCAACCTCTATGCCTCTATTAGATACAATGTGTCCTAATACTAATCCTTCACGAACCATGAAATGGCATTTTTCCCAATTGAGAACGAGGTTAACTTTGACGCATCTTCGTAATACCAATTCTAGATTAGCAAGACACTCTTCAAAACTCTCCCCATACACAGAAAAATCGTCCATAAAGACTTCCATGATGTTGTTTATAAAATCAGCAAATATTGCCATCATACATCGTTGGAAGGTCGCAGGGGTGTTACACAATCCAAAAGGCATTCGTCTATATGCAAATGTACCAACAGGACATGTGAAGGTGGTCTTCTCTTGGTCATCGGGATGAATTGGAATTTGGAAAAATCCAGAATATCCGTCTAAATAACAGAAATATGAGTGTTTAGCTAGACGCTCGAGCATTTGATCGATAAAGGGTAGGGGAAAGTGATCTTTTCGAGTGGCTTTGTTTAACTTCCTATAACCAATGCACATTCGCCATCCCGATTCGACGCGTTTAGATACGGTTTCTCCTTTCTCATTTTTAACCACTGTAAGTCCTCCTTTCTTAGGCACAACATGAACAGGGCTGACCCATTTGCTATCAGATATTTGATATATGATACCAGCGTCGAGGAGTTTCAACACTTCCTTTCTAACTACTTCGCTTAAGATAGGGTTTATTCTCCTTTGGTGTTCTCTCGAGGTTTTTGCGTCTTCTTCTAGTAAGATTCGATGCATACACACTGAGGGACTTATTCCTTTCAGGTCAGAAATGCTATACCCTAGGGCTGAAGGATATTTTCTTAAGACATCTAGTAATTTTTCTGTCTCTAGGGGATTTAGGTCAGCGTTCACTATGACTGGACGATTCAGATCATCGTCTAGATATTCATATCTAAGATTTTTGGGTAGCGGTTTAAGTTCTAGCGAAGGTTGCTTAGGTCCAAGTGTAGGATCAGGTGAGAGAGATGGGTGTTCTCTTAAGCTATCTTCTATACAAAGTTGAAGTGAAGCTTGGTCTTCATTCATAGCTGGTTTCAGAATTTCCATCTCTTGAGGTAGTTCTTTCTCTATTTCTTTGACACACTCATCTATTATGTCTAGGGCATAACATGTGTCTTCTACTGCGGGTGTTTTCATGAACTTAGAAAGAATAAACTCAATTTTTTCTTCTCCTACTTCAAGGGTGAGTTTCCCTTCTTCACGTCTATTATTGCTCCTGCAATGGCTAGGAAAGGTCTTCCTAAAAGAATCGGGATGCAAGCATCTTCCTTGATGTCCATTACTGCAAAATCTGTAGGGATATATAGCTGACCGATTCTTACGGGAACATTTTCTAAGATACCTACTGGATATTTGACTGAACGGTCCGCTAGTTGTAGAGACATCCTAGTAGGTTTTAGATCGCTTAAGTTCAGCTTTTTGCTAATTGATAGGGGCATAAGACTAACACTAGCTCCTAAATCACATAGTGCCTTGTCTATTACGAAGTTGCCTATTACACAAGGAATTGAAAAACTCCCCGGATCTTTTAGCTTAGGTGGCATCTTGTTTTGGAATATGGCACTGCACTCTTCAGTAAGTGCTACTGTACTATCTTCGTCTAGTTTCCTCTTATTTGACAAGATTTCTTTTAGAAACTTAGAATAGGTTGGCATTTGTGCTATGGCTTCTGAGAAAGGAATAGTTATGTTGAGTTGTCTCAGAATTTCCACAAATTTTCTAAATTGACTATCCGTTTTTGGCTTTGCGAGTCTTTGCGGAAATGGGATAGTGGGTTTGTAGACAGGAGGTGGATCCTTTGTTTCCTCTTTGTCCTTTTGTTTTGCGTTTTCAGACTCTCTTACATGGTCTTTTGAGGGTTCACCTTTCTCATTCATCTCCTCGGTTTCCTCAATGTTTTTCGGGTTTTTAGTTCTAGGATCAACTGGGTCTTGTAGCTCTTTCCCACTTCTAGTGGTTATAGCATGTAGGGCATTTGCGTGCCCTTTAGGATTTGGTTCGGGTTGTCCTGGAAAAGTGCCGGCTGGAGCGGCGAGAGCTGCTTGATGTTGCGCCACTTGAGATATTTGAGTTTCTAACATTTTGTTATGGGTGGCTAAAGCATCCACTTTGGTTGACAATTGTTTTACCAACTCGGTCGTATGGATACTTTGGTTTAAGAACTTTTCCATCATGAGATCAAGGTTAGACTTTTTAGGTGGATAAGTTGCAGCTTGTTGTCCTACTGACTTTTGAAAACCTGGAGGTGTCTGATTTGGAAGGAATAGTGCATTATTGCTCTTGTAAGAGAGATTAGGATGGTTCTTCCAACCAGGATTATAAGAGTTTCCTTGGGCATAGTTAACTTGGTCGAGTCCGGCCAATAATTGACATTCAGAGGTTGTGTGTCCAGGAACTCCACATAGTTCGCAGTTTGGTTGTATCGTGGCTACGGTAGCTGCGGGAGGTAGAGTTAGGCTATCTAACTTTTGAGAAAGAGCGTCTACTTTCGCACTGACATGGTCTATGCCGCTTACTTCGTATATACCGCCCTTTTGCTGGGATTTTTCTATGGTAGCGCGTTCGCTTCCCCACTGATAATGGTTCTGGGCCATGTTTTCTATAAGTTGTGTGGCTTCTTGGTAAGGTTTATCCATTAGAGCTCCACCAGCAGCAGCGTCTATGGTGAGTCTAGTGTTATAGAGCAACCCATTATAGAAGGTATGGATTATGAGCCATTGTTCTAAACCGTGATGTGGACAGAGTCTCATCATATCCTTGTATCGTTCCCATGCCTCGAAGAGTGATTCTCCATCTTTTTGCCTAAATCCGTTGATTTGGGCTCTTAACATCGCTGTTTTGCTTGGCGGGAAATATCGGGCCAAGAATTGCTTCTTCAATTCATTCCATGTAGTGATGGAGTTTGAAGGTAAAGCTTGGAGCCAAGCTCTAGCTCTGTCTCTCAAAGAGAACGGGAAAAGGCGGAGTCGTATTGCTTCAGCTCCTACACCATCGGCTTTTAGTGTGTCTGCGTACTGCACAAACACTGACAAGTGGAGGTTCGGATCCTCCGTAGGGGAACTAGAGAATTGATTTTGTTGCACTATTTGCAACAAAGCAGGTTTCAATTCGAAATTCCTAGCTTCAACGGTTGGGGAGACGATGCTCGAATGAGGTTCCTCTTCAGAAGGGACGGCGTAGTCCTTAAGAGGACGATTGTTGTTGGCCATGGTTGGGATTTCAAATAGCTTTTGAAATTCACGAATTCGGCGTTGTAGAAGAATAAAACGCTCTCTTTCAGGATTAGGTTCAACTAATTCTTCCTCGGATGAACTAGTGCTGGGCATACAACCTAGGCGGAGGAAGAACTAAAAAGGGAGTGCCTTAATCGTTACGAATTAAAAACTAAATAGCGAATATTTGGACTAAATTAGTCCCCGGCAACGGCGCCAAAAACTTGATGCGATATTTCTGCAAGTGCACAGACTTATCGTGTAGTTATAAAAGATTATCGTTCCTTCAGGGACTATTTTTCCAAAACTTCGCTTATGTTTTTAATATAATGTAAGGTTAAGGCTAAATATTAATTGGAAAGGGATTATAAAATAATTAATTTAATTTAAACAATTGGATTTAACTAAACTGGAATGTTACTTTAAGTCGCTTCAATGGGTTCGGTAATTAAATTGCATTTAGAAATAATATTTCTTTTTAACAAACTGATATTGATTTAAAAACACGCTCCTCACACTTTCGCGCTGTTGGTTAATATTGTAAAGTCATAAAATAAATGCTTCACTCTCGCTCTCACATTTACTTATAAAAATACTTTTTGAAAATCAATTCAATTTAATTAAAAATATCTAGTTTTCACAAAACAATATTAGTTTAAAGACTCAGGTCTCACACTTTCGCGCTATTGAACTAAATCATAAAATATAAATAAATACTTCACTTTCGCTCTCATATTTAGTTTATAAAATATTTTTTGGAAACTAATACAGTTTAATTAATTTTAAAGAGTTGTCGCGGTGTTTAAAATTAATGTCCAGTTTTTACTATCTAGAATAAATCTCACACTCTCGCGCTGTTGACTTACACTTTAATTAATTTTCACTCTCGTGCAAAATTATAGTCTATCGTTTAATTAAAAACTGAAACAGAAAACTAGTTTGTTTGAAAATAAAGTTCGCAATTTAATTACTAAACCCAGATCGGCTTCTTATTCACATTCCAGTTATATTAAATTAGTTCGACATAATTGTAAATAAAAACATTACGATTAAATAAATAATAATTGATTTAATTAGGAACATATCAGATACCAAACAAATAAATAAAAACTGAATCTGAAACAGGACTGTATAATTAATACTGGAACCGATTAATAAATTAAGCAAGTATAGTGACACTGGAAACAAACAAGCAGGTACTGTGCGAGACAGTATAATGGGCTAAGATCCAAAACATTGAAAAGAAAAATTAAGAAAACAAACAAAGTGTCATGTTCTGTGCGAGACAGTATATGATACTGAATTTAAAATTAAAATTAATAATTCAGATGTACTGTATCAATGGCAAAAATAAATAAACTGATCGGAATTTAAAATACTGAACTGAATTTAATATATTAAATAGAGTAACTTACAGATAGCAACTGGAATGAAAGCAAAACACCAGAATAATAAAAGCTTAAAATCTCAAAATAATGCGTGAAAGAAGACCTAGAAAATACTGAGTACAAGACTTATTTATAGGCTAGAAATAGAGTTCCTTTTTCCCCAAGTTTAGGAGCTTCGGTTGATATTTAATAGATCATGGTGAGGAAAATATGGAACTTGTAACTGCCTCCTTGAAAATAGCTTGTGGCTGGTAGCCACAAGCCTTATGACCAGCGCCTTGCCCATTAAGCTTAGGAGGAAGTTGTTAAACTTGTGGGACCACATTGATATTTCTTCTTCTTTTTTTTCACACGTGAAAAACAACATGGTGGTCATAAAAGGTATGGCCAGCGCCTTGTTTATGCTTGGTTGAAGTGCATGCTGGGCACAAGTGCTATGACTAGTGCCATGCACTTGTGTGTTGGATATTGTTTTGACTTCTAGTCCCATAAAACTCATGTTTTGCTAAATTTCGGCTGCATCTGTATTTCAATAAAATGTAATAATTATTTTATTGATAACACAATAATTTAGAGAAAATATTAAAATATTAAGACAAATAATATTAAATAAGTAGTGCATTTTTCAGTGTTATCACACACCTCCTTAGTTCTTCAACATCAGCTCCTTGAAGACTATGTAGCTTCTTTACCAAATCCTCTGCCAAGCTTACCCATTTTGCAATAGATTCAGACGACGATATGTCAGAAGATCTTAACTCAGGAAGACCATGTATCTGTCTAATCAAGTCATTGCATTCACTCAAGATTTCAGGGTTAGTTGAGTTGGTTGTATGAGGTTCAGAGTTTGAGGGTGAAGAGGTGTGTTGATGCTGTTGATCAAGAGCTTTTAAATGAAAATCATTTACATGAAGCTCTTGGACCATATCATCAATGTAGTTCGATGATGGTGACTATTGGATGTCTTCAGAATGAGGTTCAATTTCATCAGTACTTTGTTGTTCAGGTCGTGGTTGGATAGACTCAAATGTGAACTGTGGTTCAGTGTGGGTTATTTTTGATGTGAGAAGATCTGAATGATCATGTCATGACATAATTTGTTTTATCGTGAGATTGTCTTCAGGACATGTTTGGATAGAGATGTTCTGAGTCTGCTCAGAGGGTGAGTGGATGAGTGGGTTCTGAGCAGAATTTTTGTTTGTTTTTGATTGGGTTGATGATGGTGTTGATTGAGTTTCTTGAGTGTTGACAGTAGCAGGTGTAGACATTGATGCATTTCCTGAGCTGTCCTTGATTGAGCCTTCAGTAATTTTCTTTCTTGGCTCCTCTGTGAGTTTCTTCATTCTGACACTTAATGGTTCATCATCATCCTCACTTTCATCATCTACTGCTATCACATTTGATCTTTCAGCCTTGGACTTGGTTTTCCCTTTGCTTTCTACCCTTTCAGCTTCATTCTTCTCCACTTTTATCTTTACTAGCCTCTTCCTTTTCTTCTTCAGCTCTTCATCTACAATCTCAAACCCTTCACCTTGACTTTCTAGCAGTTGTATATATTGATTGACAATACCATTTGAGACAGAAGGTATGTCAATCTCAAATCTCTTTACCATTGAATCTTGTGAGTGAGGTAGAGGTTCAAATGGATCAGAGAGCTGTATTTCTTTTCTTGCTAGTAAGTTCATGTTAGAGAGAATGTGAGCAGAGATTGTAGAGGCTCTGATTTCCCTAATCAGATTGTCATGACCAGCAGCCTTAATTGCATCTATCACTCCACACTGATAAAATATCTCACTCAGGATCCTAGGATAGATGATATGGACATTTGGCTTAGACTGCTTCTGAGTAGCGCTTATAGCCTTGCAGAGGTGAGTGAAGATGTATTTTGCCCAGTTCAAATTGAATTTTCTTGTGAGAAAATAGACAAAGTGTGATCCCAAGAAAGTTGATCAGCACTTCCACTTCTTGGAAATATTGATCCTAGGACAATTTTGGCTAATACTCTTTGAATAGGCTTCAGATCACCCACCTTATTGCTTTCACAACTCTTTCCTTTTGTGTAGCACAGCTTGGTCATGTTTACCAGAAATTCAGAGTTCTTTGCTTCACTTTGGCTAAAGGTACGGTAGATACCTTCATTTGGAATGGATAATACCTTAGCCAGATTTGAAGCAGTAAGAATGACTTCAAATCCACAAACCACATAATGCACTTCAGTTTCTTCAACTATCCTAATTCCCAATTCTTGAGGAGTCTTGTCTTCATTTTCTAACTTCTCCTTCTTCTTTTCATCCAGCTCCCTGTTGTAGTCTTCAACCGTCTTTATCTTACTTCTGATCCAGAAATCCTTTATTAGTGATGGATAGATGGGGCCATTTAGCAACTCCATGTATTTAAAGCTCCCATCACTTTCAATAAAGTACTTTAAGACACCAAAATGATTCTTCTCCAAACTGTCAAAATCCACTGGTTGTTCCATAACCAGATTTAGAGATTTTCCCTCCATCTTTAGAGACAAATCTGTGGAGAACAACTCTTCGCAAGTAATAGTATTGATGGGAAAGTTCTTTGGAAACACAAATAGAGAATCTGAAGACGATGTGGATGTTGTCATTTCTACAGTTAGGGTTTTGCTAAAAATTTGAAGTAAAAGGGTTTTACTTTCAGTTTGAGACAATCGAAAGTGTAGGTTGTGAAGATGAAGTGTGTGCAATTGATTTAATGATTTTGATTAAAGGCAGATTAAGTCATACAAATAAATTAAAAAGAAAAGAACTAATCATAAACTGTTTTAAACCAATCAGATTGTGTGTACGTGTTGTCTTTTTGGCGCCAAAACGTTTTAGTAAAAATACTTAAACGTTTCCAATTCATTTTATATTCAGAGGCTTAACCGTCAGAGGTTGAAACGTTTCTCAGAGTCTGAGATTCTTCAGATGCTGAAACCTGAAGAACTTCAGAGGCTGAAAAACAAATCTTTCAGGATACAAGAAAATATGTTCAGACATGATTTTTCAATATTTTTAGTACTGAACACTGTGTATCCTAAAAAGACATTTTTCAAACATCTGAGAGTTATTCCTCTGAAATGTCATTCAGGAGTTAAGCATACTTACCTTGCATTGAAGCTTTCTTGATTAGGTGTAGTCAGAGTCATAGCCTGAGCAATTACTCCACCACACTGAGTTGTTATCATCTTCAAAGCAAGCTTTCATATCTTCATACTCCCTCCTGCTCCTTATGTACTCCTCTTCATCTTCTTCTCCATCTGACTCTTCAAGAATGTGCCTTCTATGCACAATTGCTCTTCTTCCGTCCACAGTCACATGCATCCATGTGATTGGAAGGTTCACAATTTTGTCTCTTGGTACCCACTTCCTTGAGGGTCCTAGACTGTTAGTTGCCAAATCTTCATCCTTCATTTGTTTCATCTGAGAACTATCAGATACAAATGTAGTGTAAAGATTTGGAAGTGAGAAGCTTCAATCAATAACTGATGAGCTTGGTTCCTCTAGTGTTTTACTACTAGAGTATCCAATCCCATTAGTATTGTTGGTCTTAAGGTTGCAAAGCATGGAAACAATTTTGTTTTGATCAGCATTTATGTTACAGAACTCTTTGAGAACTAGAGAGTGCTTAAGGGGTTTGTAACATATAGCAAAATCATTCTTAGGGTCTTTGGTTTTAATAAAATCTTTTTGTTTAAGACGTTCAGAGTGATTTGCTTGCTTAGTTAAATTCTCATAGTCTGCTTTAAGCTTTTTAAACTTCTGCTGACTATTAGAGAGTTTAAGTAAGGTCTTATTAAGATGCTTGATCAATTTAGCTTTGGAAAGACTAGGATATACCTGATTTATTGTTCTCTGGATACTTTCTTTGCTCTCAAGTTCTGACTTTTCATCAGAGCCTGAGTCTTCAGAATCTGAGCCATCTACAGAACTTGATCCTTCAGCTCTTGGTGCTCTTTCAGACTCATCTTCAGAGAAGTTGTCTAGTACATCCCATGTTGTCATTCCTTTAGCTAGTCTTCCTCCATTCTTCTTGAAGATGTACCATCTTTGAATTTTTCTTGAAAAAATTTCAAGATACTCTTCATCAGGTTCTTCAACAAGATCTTCATGCTCCAATACTTGCTTTCCTTTCCTTGCTACTTCTGCTTCATCACGTTTCATCTCTTGCATATCCTTCAGAGCCAATTCATGGACTCTGAGTAAATCAATCAATGATTCAGGACTCATTGAATTGATATCTTTAGTTTCCTCTATAGAATGTGGAATTTCATTCCAATCCAGAGACAAACTCCTCAGCAACTTGCTTACAAGCTCTTTGTTGCTGAGTTTGTTGTTGTGCTCTTCAAGCTTGCTTGTAATAGCTTGAAACCTTATGTTCATTTCCTCAATGCTCTCATTTTCCTCCATCCTAAACTCCTCATATTGATCTAACAAGCCATTTACTGTTGCCCACTGAATGCTTTCATTATCATCACTAATGAGGCAAACAGTAGTAGCTGTAGAAACAATACCAGAAGTTTGATTAGCCCATGAAGTGGAACTATTTTGATTGTTGCTCAGATCTTCATTTAAGCTCAGTTCATCTTCAAATTTCTTGCTAAGATCAGCAACTTGTTGATGTAGCTTTTGCTTCCACTTATCCATGTTTTGAGCCATGGAGGTTTTCTCCTTTGGATCTTGACTGTCTCACAGTTAAGTGATTTACCAACAGAACCGGAGCTCTGATACCAATTGAAGGTGCGTGGAGAAAACACAAGAAGGGGGGTTGAATTGTGTTTTGGATATTTAAAAACTTTCCAAGATGTTTAAATCTTTTCAGAGTCTTTAAAGCACAGCGGATTATTCACACAATTAACTTATGGCGTTATAAATGATGAAGGAGTAAATGAGAGAGTGAGAGAGAGAAGAACACACAACAATTTATACTGGTTCCCCTCACAAATTGAGAGTACTCCAGTCCCCTTGTTTCCAAGAGAGTTCCACTATAATCACACGGATTACAATAGTTGCTTAAGCACACAAGCTCAAGACTTCCTGCTCTAAGTCACACAAGACATAGAGACTTCCTTGCTCTGATCACACAAGATCAAAAACTTCCTTGCTCAAGCACAGAAGCTTGAGACTTCCTGCTCTAAGTCACACAAGACAGAGAGACTTCCTTGATCTGATCACACAAGATCAGAGACTTCCTTGCTAAAGCACTCAGGCTCAAGACTTCACTACTCTAATCACTAAGATTGAGACTTACGTGTTTCTACACTAAGCAGAAGACTTTCTTGCTTCTACACTAAGCAGAAGACTTACTTGCTTCTACACTAAGCAGAAGACTTACTACTAACTTAAGAGCTTAAAACTTATTACAAAACATAATAACTTCAGAGGCTCTAAGCTAGTTTCTATGCTCACTTCATTTGAGAGATATTATATATTACAATTCAAATGCTCACTTTCTTGAGAGATTTTATCTAATGTTGAGCGCTAGTCTTCAATTCTTTCTTTGGCATATTTATATGAGTTGAGAAAGACATTGAGACGTTGGAGAAATTCCCGTTGCAATTTGGACAGCTGTAGACATGAAGATCCGTTGAGTAAAGCCACGTCTTCCTTTGCAGAGAAGCTTCACCTTTGTTGTCTGTCCAATGGTACAGTTATAAGGTACAACTAGCTCCTAGAGAGAGGGATCACATCCTTTGTGACCGTTGCATTTTAGTTGACCTTACAACAAGTCATCAGGCTTGATAAGTTGTAGTTGATGTAGCCCTCTGATGACTGGGAATTCCCTTTGCTTCTGATGAACCTTTGATAATTTGGAGTCTGATTGGTCTTTGAATGGTTAGCCTCCGATAGTCTTTAGTAATTCAGATTCTGAACGCCTTCATCCTCTGAATAGCTTATGACTATCAGACAGCCTCTGAACTCTTGTAGGCCTCTGAACATCCTTGAGCTTCTGAACTACTCTGAGTCCCTGAACAGCTTTCAGACGTTCTGATCTACTTTGAGCTTCTGAACTTTGTATAGCTTCTGACCACGTTGTAGCATCTGAACTCTTTCAGAGTCTTAAATATTTAGACTTCCATTGGTTTCATCAGAGTTTAAATTAAGTGTGCTCTTGATTAAACGTTGAATTCTCCTGCACTTAATTTAAACATTAGTACCATCAATTGTCCATTTAATACTTTGTTATCATCAAAACTTAAGGGTGTGTATTAACACATATTTTGTTCCAACAGATAGTATCATTGTTCAGGATGTGTATGTCAGGGTCAGTGAGCCCGTCATACTTCCCCAGCTGGGGTGGCTTCTGCAGTGCACGAGGAAGTTCTAGGTCTATAATCTGCCTGAATGGACCTTTGTAAACTTCGTCATCACTCCATCCCGGAGAGTGGGTAGGAGTTTCTTCTCGACAAGGAGAGTTATCTCGTCGGTATTGGTAGTCGTCTCCTCGACTACCCTGGGTCATGCCTCCGAGCAGGATTTCCTTCCTCCGGGGAGGAGATCTGGGTCTCTGCTCGAAGAGAGCAACCGTTTTTCCCCTTTTGTTTGCTCGGGCAACAGCGTCCTCGCGAGGAGGAGTTCGATTTCGCTTCTGGACCTGCGGCGGTGGCTGCACGCGCTCGAGGACAGGTCTTCTTTGGCTCGTCCCTGCCCGGCGAGCAGGTGGAGATTCCGAGCGTTCAGCTCTCTGTGGGGGAGATGAGGGTTTGAAATACCCTAAAATTTGTTGCTGGCCGTCTTCCAGCGCCCTGATACGAGTGCTCTGCTCGTTCACAGTCCTGATGGTCTCTCGCAAGGCGTCGACCAGGCAGCGGTTTCCGAAACTCGCGGGAAGTTCGGTTGAGGATTTGCCGCCGAGTTTCCAGGGGCGGTTTAGGATTGCTTCCCCTTTTTCTGCTCAGAAAGGAACTGAACGGCATCGTCATCATCAGAATCAAGCGATGTTTCACGTCCGTCCCTGGGATTGGTTTCTGGTATGGGCTGATCGGCGTTGTTAGCCGGCATGAGGACGGTGTCGTCGGTGTTCAAGGTGAACGGAGGAACGACGTCAAGGAGAACTTATATAATTGTCCCCAGCGTTTAGCCAAAGGCCTCCTTAATGGGCTGTGATGAGTAGCCCAATAAGGTAGACTGCCAAGATAACTCCCAGAATATGGGGAGAAGTTGTTGTCAGCTGTTACCTTGGTGGAGCAGTTCCACGATCCTATGAGGAGTGGATGAGCTCAACGGATCAATGTCGAGGAGCACGTGGGATGCGCCACGTGCTTGACTGTCGGGCAGGAGCAAGTCCTTATTGGGTTTGCCCCGTAATCCGAGCAGGAGTGGATTTGGGCCAGTTCCTTGGTCCAGTCCAGAACAAATAGCTTATGCCATTATTTTATTTTTGCTGTACAATAGCTTATGTCATTATCATTATATCATTATCATTATATATATAAAAAGAGTTAAGTCTCCAAGTAACCCTAATTTAACCCTACTAAAACTAAAATTTAATTATTAAAAAATGTTCTCGGCAAGAGTTGAACTTATAACCTTTTTGTAAAGGCTTCATATATTGGCCACTATGACATATCAATTAATTTGAAATATTTTTGTAGCTAACATGTATTGAATATGTCATCCAATCATTTTTTTTCTGTAATAAATGTTCAATTTTTTTATACACATACCTCAGTAGAAATCGAACACGTGGCGTGTCACAACAATATACAATTTAATATTTTTCGCTGCTATGCAAATATTTAATTTGTTTAAATAGAAATCAATTTTTATTTTATAAAGATATGTTGTGAATATTTATCATACATGCTTTGTTTTTTCTCTATAGCTTTCACAAATTTTTACTCTAACTATTCATTCTCGCCACGTTTTATATTTTCCTCTATGTATATCTCAAGTTTAGCTATCACAAATTTGTGTTTCTATTGCTACTATGACTGATCAAAATATTGAATTTCAACTTGCGCTACGTTGTTTAAGAGGTTTTTTTAATTTTATTTTATATTTTATATATTCTAACTATTCATTCTCGCCGCGTTTTATATTTACTATATTTTAAACATGGATTCCATTGCGTGATTTTTATAAGATTCATTATGGTGCTTGGGTGATTTTATTATACACTGGGGAATGAGTCAGTGTGGACTGATTTTAAAAGGCAGGCTTGATTGTGTCATTTATTTTAAAAAAATTATTTTAATTCTTTTTATATAATATATGAAACTCCTCAAAACTCGTGCGATCGCACGGGTTAGTGTCTAGTTAATTAGTAATAGCCTAAGTTTTTTTCCCTAATTCTTTTTACAATTGAATAAGCAACAAAATTAACTTGTTTAAAAATACATAAATAAATGTAATAAAGTTAACTTGTTTCTTTGCAAAAACTATCTCAAAATTTTCTTAATTTGGTAACAACTCTCGACATATTTTCATGATAGAGTCAAATTTTGTTTGATTGCTAGAGTTATCCTATCACCAATAAACAATTTAACTCTAACTTTCATCAATCCAAAAAATGTTCTCTCTTAAAGTCAAAACTTCTATCTCTTTCGGCAGTGGGGTGCCACGACACCACAAAAATAATTTATCATTCGCTGGATTTTTTCCCCTCGTAGTATAAAAAAAGAGAGAAGTACACATCTGTCAGACCTCCTCTCCTTCTTCATGGTCTTTAAAGAAAACAACAATTTAATATTTTCAAACAATACTTTTTATAATTGTCAAATTTTTCATCAAAATATTTAATCAATGTTTATCATAGTCATCATCAATTTGTGCAAGATTATTATGATTTTTTTGGTTGTTTTTACAATGATTTACACCACAAACTGACACTTCAATATATTAGATCATTTGTCTATAAATGAATTCACTCGTGTACAATCTCTGTTATGTTAATCCATTGTCAACTCAAAAACTATTCTGACTGATTTCAACTCTCTTCACTACTAATCGACTTCTTTGCAATAGTATTCTCTCTTCCTTTCTTCTCTTAAATCCACTCTTTGGTCAATAAGTTCGACACATGTTTTTCTTTTCTTAATTATCTCAAATTTGAATGCTAAAATTAATTTTTAATATTCTATCTCAATGTATATGCTCTGAGTTCAATGTCCCTTTTCTTTTGATAATTTTGTAGAAATTTTTATTGTTTTAATTTTTTTGTAATGCACATTGAAATCATCTACTATATTTCTTAATTCTCATCTTATAGCATTTTTATTGTTTCATGCTTGTTTAAAGTATATGAAGCTCCCTGATTTTGAGACAATTGTGGCAAATTAATTCTCTCATTTCCATGTCCATAAGCAAGAGATTCAAAATCAACAATGGTGAATAATTTTGTTCCAAAAGGTCTTTTAATATGTAGTGAAAAATAAACTTTTGTTATAGTTACAAATTGAAAAAAACTACAGAGTTGTTTAAGATATATTCAACGCAATTACAAATTAGAAATACTTCCATATAATGTTGTATCTTATCACAAGCCATGTCCCAGTGCCAAAACTCTACTTCATTAATTTAGTTGTTAGTTGTTTTTTTATTTTTGAAAGTAATCTAGTGGCTAGAAACTCCACCTTTAAAGTGAATAAGTGGAATGATCGGGATTTGAACTTCAACCTCTCCTGCATATAAAATGCGATATCCTAACAATGAGCTAAGTTCATGGGACGTTGTTAGTTGTTTTCTACTCCATACAAAAATTTGTAAATTTTAAGAGTCAAAATCCAATGATTAAAACGTGAAAGCTAAAATTTAACAATTGTGAAACTTAAAGGTTAAAATCAAACAAATGAAACTCAGATCAAAATCAAACTATTTTCAAACTTGGGAACAAAAACACATTTTTTTTTTTTTTACCAAAACTGCATTTAAGCTTAAATAAAATTAATTAATTAATTAATGAGAGGGGTAGCAGTAGTAGCAGGAGAGGAGTTGATGAATACTCCGTTGCTACTGGTAGACAGTGGTTGCTTCTTCTCCGATTCATCTCCACTTGCATTCTGCCACCAACAAAATTCAAGATTGAAGAGAAGAGAACCATGAGTAATCAATTAGTAGGGAAAAACGATTCAAACCATCAACGTCTCTACGATTTTGCTAAAATGGCTCTCATCAAGATATTCGCTCACCCCTACGCCACCGTTTGCGAGTTGTATTGTGGCGGTGGCGCTGATGCTGATAAATGGCTCGACGCCCAAATTGCCCACTACATTGGTATCGGTATGCAACATAACATATGTTTCTTCAATTCTTCATCTCTAATTTTAATCAATTAATTAATTAATCGATTTTTGTTGCTGCATTGTATTTGTATCAGATGTTTCTTCGTCTGGGATAGACCAAATTCGACAAGCTTGGGAGAGCAATAGGAAATCTTACTCTGCTGATTTCTTTCAGCTTGACCCTTCAACCGTTAGTCACTCCCTCACCCTAAACCTTTCTTAAGGA